>CM046875.1:320230116-320830116 GCA_025667525.1 Glebionis coronaria | reverse complement strand
GGGCTAGGACTGGTTAGGATCAATTATATAAGGTTTTTATTTATCAAAACACTTCATAAAATCCCTGGAGATCAATAAGGAGTCGAAATATACAAGGGAGGAATTAGGGTTTTCATAAAAATCTTGGTTTTTCATAAATCAAAGGTAAATCTTTATAACCCTTTTTAATTAAATTGTTTTTATGTTTCTTTAATCATCTTATGATGGATTTAGGTTAGGGTTTATTATAAAAACAATAAATTAATGTTATATTAATCATAAAATGATGATTACATAAATTAGGGCTTGTAATTAGAGGGATTAGGGTTAATTAATGAGGTTGATTTTGTTAAACCCGTTTTTAAAAACTGGGCAGAATTTTGGATCATTGTTTTGATCATATAGGGAGTTATATAAACTCTTATTTTATGATCCAAGTACCCCTATAAAGGTATTTGAAGTGGCTTTCCAATGCAAGAAACTAGAACTAAATTGGAGGTAGGGAAGTGGGTCAAAAACAGGTTACAACAGTCGGAGGTCAAAACAGTTTTGAACTCAGGTTGTTTTCTTTTTCAGTTTTGTGTTGTTTGGGGTACTTAGGGTTGCATTGGGATCTTCTCACGAACATGAGAGATGGTTTATATATTTTATTAAGTATCTGTACTTGGGATAAGGTTGTGGTTTAGGGTAAGACCCCTTAATGGTAACAAACTTTTAGTATATTTAAAATCAGGAAATCTGGAATAACAAAAGTAGATATATGTATATCGGGACCTTAACAGTAGCTTTAAGGTTAGGTCAAGTGGGAGGTGTTAGCCAACATACGTAAGGGTATGAATATTCCTTTTACAGAAACCATGGGTATGTGGACGTTTGACTTAAAGTTTTGAGACCTAAAAACTAGGACTGTTTTGGGTAAAATATGAACGGGATAGTTATTAAACTTAACCAAGTTAAGGACTTGTTAAGGAAGGGTAATGGGGTGATTAGAGCTTAACAATGAGGTATTATACGTGAATAGACTAGATGTCCATCATAGGTTGATGAGCCATCTCAGTGATTGGTTCGTGTATTGATTTCGTGTTTTTGGTTGTTAGCTTGTTGTTAGTGCGAGGACTTGTGAAGAAGCTATCAGGTGAGTTTCATAGTCCCATGTTTAATATTGATTTTGACTTCCAGATGGGATGGAAGAGACACTGTGTTGAGTTATTTTCTAAATTGATGCTGTGAATGTGTTTGTGATTTGAGATGGACTTGTGTGTACATGATGTGATTAACTGCTATGTGATTTTTGATTGTGTATGATTTGGATCGGGGGACACGAGCCGTCTCAGTTATTGTGGTTTGACAAGGTAGTGGCCTTGTGGTTTGACAAGGTAGTGGCCTTGTGGTTTGACAAGGTAGTGGCCTTGTGGTTTGCCAAGGTAGTGGCCTTGGGATAGGTACATAGTGTGATCATCTATGGTACCATGATGTTGTTTGGCAAGGTAGGAGCCTTGGATTGGTTTGGTATGATTAATCTTGATTGATAGTTGTTAATGCATATGTGTAGCACATTGTCCATATGTTATTGTGTTGATGGTTGTTATTCACAGCTTATAACTGATTTAGCGTTAGAGTCTAAACCTATGACTCTCACCAACTTTATGTTGACGTGTTTTAGTGTCTCTTTCAGGTGAGAATGTGGTTAAGCTTGAGGATAGAAGTGGCTAGACTTGGATGCCTTAGGATTGCATATAGAAGGAGATCCCTATTCCTTCTTAGCTTTGTTTGTTCATTTATCTAGTGATACTGTTGTCACCTATATGTTTGTTTGTTTGTGTTATTTGTTTGTCTTGGGTAAGAGGTAGGACTGTTACCTACTTACCTAGACTCCTGCATTGTTGAGATATTGTCATGACATTTGTGTCTCCATTTTATGACATTTCTTATATCATTTATTTATCTCTATAGACACGCTATTGTTGTGATGATATCCATACGTCGTGCCCCATATTCCGCCATGGTGGGGTGTGACAGAATGGTATCAGAGCCAATGGTTATAGAGAATTAGGTTGCCTAGTCGCGTAGCCTAGTCTATAGCTTAAGGGTCCCTGCATATAGGCGTCATAGGAGTATGTGTGCATTTTATATTAACTGATGTGTTTGGATGTTATTTATTGCGATGTTTTGACTAGTATGAATTGAACCGTAGTATGTTCATACTTAGTCACATGTTATTTTCTTTTCGGGTTTGTGACTAGTGCGGGTTGAACCATAATCGTCCACGCTAGTCACTGTAGTATTTTGCTTAAATTGTACATTATAGTACATAATTTAGTACAAGGTAGATTCTATCTTTTATCGAGTTATTTTACATACCTGAGGTATGTTATTTTCTTTTGATGTTTAAGTCATGTTCCCTAAGAATCGTGTGGTGGTTCGAGTTACTAGAAGTAGGTGGATAGGAAGGATTTTAAGCTGTTTCCACTCTTACGGGCGACATGACTTATAACTGATTATGTTTTCGTTTTGGACTTAGTCTATGCTGTTTTAGCTAGACTATGGATTTACTTATTTCAAGAGTATTACTATGTTATTTTAATAGATGGATTTTTGGACTTTATTGTTTATGTAGTGATGAGCTTATGTGAGTAGATGGATTTATGTGTTATATGTTGTATTGATTCTTATAAGTGTCATCATAGGAGGGAGTGCATTGGGGAAAGGGTAATTGTATAAGTATGGTGGCCAACATAGTTATACAAGTACCACAACTTCAATGGGTTCTCAAGTATGATTGCATGAAGGAGGGTTAGTACATGCTTGTATATGATGAGATGTGGATTTTGGGTATATTTATAATATATGGGTATATGTAACGGCTGCCTACAATATGGCTTTTTTAGTGTGTTATATGTTTGAGTTATAGTCGTGTTATGTGATTATGAGGTCACACGATATGGGTTGGTTTTGGTAATGGGCTTTGTGCCTTGTTGTGGCATGGTGAGATGGTGAGATGGGGATTACTCGTATGGAAAAACGAGTGTATGACGCGATTGGTTGATCTGATATGTATAGTAACGAGTATGTTTTGGGTGATTTAATAGGTATATATATGCGGATGTATATATACTACTATGTGTTAAGTTATGGTATATGGTCGTTCACTAGTTATTATAACTTGAACGTACCTTGTGTTTGCTCGTGTTTTATGGTGCTGGAGTTTAATAGAGTTCCAACGACATTTTGAATCTTTTGAAGTGTGTCTGGTAGCGTATTCTTTGAGTTTCGTATTTCACGTGTACGTTTTAAAATGGTGTTCTTGGTTTTAAGTCTATTGAAATAACTTGGGATTCCTTTTGAGATAATGAAATCTTTTGTGTTGGGTCTTGCATTTCTTTTGGTCGGTATATGTTGAGAAAAAGGGGGACTTGGAAATCTATTATAGGGTTAGATAGTTGGTTGTATTCGGTAAAATAAGGGTAAGGTGTTGAAGTCATGTTTCAAACAAGATGTAACATAAGATTTCATTTTAATCAACACTTATATGTTTCAAATTCTAAAAGACTTTCTTTGAAATAAAGCGAAATAAAAATTTCTTTCTACCTACATAGTTTATATAATTGAGTTTGACCGATTTATGTCATTTATAATTATTTATACAAGGTTAAATTGAGTTTATGAAGATTTCACGTACAATTATATCTATCATTTAAAAGGATTACATTAATCACTAAGTTTATTCTTTAGTTTTTTTAAAACAACTAGTATAAAACTGTTTTGGTCATAACTTGTTAGTTTTTAGAGTTTTTTGAGTGATTAAAAAGCCAAAAATTATGTACTCGGAACGTACTTTTCAAATATTCAGAAAGTATAGTCATGGGAGGTCAATGGACTGGTCAGAATTGTTGTACAAGTGTCGGGTTCAAGTTTGAGTTTTGAATAGTAGTTTATTTTTATTTGGGGTGCACGGGATACCTAGTCTTTGGGTTGAGTTTTGAGATCGCCTAGAAGGTTGTTGGTATATTGTTTGAGTCACATGGATGTGGGAGGTAGTAATAAAAAAAGATATATATTCTTTTGGAAAAGTCGATCTTTTGAACGGTTTAAATAATATGTCGCGGGGCGTAATTTGTTTGGTTGCCATTGGGTGTTTCTTGGATTATTTTTCGTTGTCATGGGTCATTTTGAATTGATACGCGTTTTGGGTTTGAGTTTACTTTCGAGTCTCATGGTTTTGACTTGCTTTAACTGGTGCACGTGAAATGTCGTTAGTTATCCGTTGGTTTGATTTGTTAATCGTATCTGATGGATTCAGGATGTAGTTTTGGTTTCGTATTGTTCGGGAGCGTTGAGGTAGTCATATGAAAGACTTGGTCGCGCCTACACTCTTAAGTAGGTGACCATGAGAGAATGGTCGGAATGCCTTTAGTGGGGAGGAAAGGAGTTCCTAGACGAACTAAGGTGGTCATGAGGTCTCTTAGGAGTACCAAGGAGATAAATAGAGATTTGTGGGATACTAGCACAAGTAACGCGCCATAGAGGGTGTTCGAAGGGATACAATACCTTAAAGGTATTTATGATTGTTCGTAGGGTATGTAAGTTTTCCGAAAATTTCCTGAAATTTAGTAGGTTTGCCTATTACGGTGAGGTAGAACCATAAATAGAGCAAGTAGGGGAGGTGAGAGGAGTTGTAGTTAGTGCCTTTCCAAGGAAAATCGTTGATGGAGTGATTTAAAAACAAGAGCTGTTAGAAATTGCAGGGAATGCCGGATAAAAGTTGAGTTGCTTAGTAGTAGATTGGATGTGGAAAGTGGTTGAGTGGTCTGATGAGAGGAAGCATTGGTCTTTTAAAATGCGTGTAGAATTTTTCAAGTAGAACGAGGTAGGAATTTATTCGTATTGCCGCTAAGAGAGGGTGCAAGGAGGACATAGTTGAAACTGCTAAGGATGTTGTATGAACGCTTTGGGTTTACGGTTATGCATTTGGCTTCGCCAAGCACTAGCGGATTTCATGGAGACAATGAAGCGAGTGTGCATGAACGTATATAAATGAGTTGTCATCGGGAGTATCGACGACATCTTGATCTACTCAAAGTCTAAGAAGGAGAGTGAGGCGAAGTATGTGTTGGTTTTGGAGTGGAAGTATACGTGAGATTTTCAAAGTATGAGTTTTAGTATTAAGTCTACCATGATGAGTAGTTAGAGATGATGGCATATCATAGAACCAGCAAGGGGCGAAGTGAAGAAGGATGAGGAAGCATTTTGGAGGATGAAGAGGTGGATTGGATAATGAGCGGATTTTGGCATTATCGGAAGGACTGGATGAATTTGCGAGCATGACGATACGTGGAGCAAGGATTTGGATGCGTACGAGGACGACAAAGAAAGGCGATTGCTTATACGTTGCAGGAACTGAAGATTTGGAAGAACTGGATAGACTTAGTTAGTGGAGCTGGATTGTTATATCTGCCTAGAATGCTAGAGGAATTTGGGGTACGAGACGTAGAGAATGATCTATACGGATCATGAACGTCTCCATCACATATTCAATCACCTTGATTGAACATTTGGCAAAGGTGGTGGGTGGAGTTAAGTGACGAAAGAAAATTGCATGGCCAAGTACCATCTGGGAAAGGCAAGCATGGTCAATGAGACATGGAATAAGAAGGATGAGGCGAAACTAAGACGAACTTGAACTATAGGGATGACGTATTAGGGCGGTTTGGATAAAGGATATAGGTTGCACGAGTTGAGTTGTCTAAAGTAGAGAAAGCGTCAACATGTATGTTGCGTGGCTTGGACAATCATATGAAGAAAAGGGACGTAGACTATACTTCCTACATAGTTAGGAGTAGCTTAGAAAGGGTGATGTAAGGACGAAGTTGGTCGAAGGGATACATAATGCGGTGGAGGAATAAGTACGACGAGAGTTGGGTGATAGTCGATAGACAGACAAATTCATCTCACATTTCAAGAGGAATGAGAAGTCACGTAGTTGAGAAGTTGGAAGGATTGCGTACGGATGTGATGGAATAGAGGGTTTTACGTAAAAGTTAGCCCGATATGTATGGAATGCCTTATGAGGGATTATGGAAAGGGAAGAAACGATGGGAAGCATCACATCGTGATGTATGGCATGAGTTAAGGAGGAAGAAGGAAGTGTGTATAGAAGCGAAGCATAAATGAAATAGGTCGAGATAGGAATCGAAGGTAGAACTTTGGTAGAGCCTAATGAGTAGAATAAAGCACAAAGCATGCTACTAATGTAGTAATGGTGTTTGTGGACGGGATGAGAGCAGCAAGGGATGCTATGTAGAGATGGAGGAAACCACTAGAGTTAGTGACAAAGTTGTGTATGAAGTTTCACCCATAGTAACGGCTGGTATGTTTTGGTAAAATGGAAGAGTTGATGTAGAGTTTTGTAGGTCCATTTATGATCTTTGGAAAGATCGGACCATTAGCTTATGAGTATAGAATTACCTGGGGAGAGTGAGTTGTATACATGATACATTTCATGTATTGAGATTGGTAAAGGTTGTTTGAGAATGCATTTTGCCTGTACGGTTATTCGGGACTTGTGTTAATAAGAGTCTTTGTTTTATCAAAGAGTCATTTGTGAGATTTATTGACTGTGAGGTCAAGAGTTTGGCAATAAATTTAAATATTGTTGGTTAGTATATGTGGTAATTTGAGACTTGAACTAAAGTTCACATGGAAATGAGAGGAGTTCGTTTAGAACAAGGATCCTCGTGTGATTTGTTGTTTGTGTGTTTGATCCTAAGGAGTAAATCTCAGGACGAGATTTCTATTAGGAGGGAGTGATGTGACAACCGTGGTTTTGAGGTTCGTCACTTGGTCTTATTTTTAGGTTATTTTATGTGTGATTACTTGATTTGTGTGTTTACGTGTTTATTTTGTGTGAACAAGGTTGGTGTGGTTATCGTTTATGAGTATAGAGTACTCATAAGTAAATCGAGGAACGGTTATTTCATGTTCATGAGCTCACATTTAGTGACTATGAAATGAAATGGTGATATTTTGGTGTTTACGTATACGTATAAGTATTATAGTAATAGTATATTTTTTTTTAGGATTTACGGTTTAGCTTTTGGAGGTCTCGGATGAGGTAATTAGTCATATGAATATTTTTCGGGATGGTTTTAAGTCATTTAGGACTTAGTTATAAGTTTATTTCAAAATTTGAGATTTTTTTTAAGTGTATATTTTACGTCTTTTACGGTAAAACGCGTAAATTTGACTAGTTTTACGGTTTTGAGGTTTTGGAGGCTTTAGGAGCTGAAATAAATTAAGGAAAATTAAGGTAATATTATTAATACAAATATTAATAATAAAAAGGAAAAAAAAAAACGAAATTAAATGGGTATAGGTCAGTTATGTGAAAAAAAGAAAAGAAAAGGGGAAAAAAGGGAAAAAGGGAACCGGGCTTTTGTATTTGGGCTAGGACTGGTTAGGATCAATTATATAAGGTTTTTATTTATCAAAACACTTCATAAAATCCCTGGAGATCAATAAGGAGTCGAAATATACAAGGGAGGAATTAGGGTTTTCATAAAAATCTTGGTTTTTCATAAATCAAAGGTAAATCTTTATAACCCTTTTTAATTAAATTGTTTTTATGTTTCTTTAATCATCTTATGATGGATTTAGGTTAGGGTTTATTATAAAAACAGTAAATTAATGTTATATTAATCATAAAATGATGATTACATAAATTAGGGCTTGTAATTAGAAGGGATTAGGGTTAATTAATGAGGTTGATTTTGTTAAACCCGTTTTTAAAAACTGGGCAGAATTTTGGGTCATTGTTTTGATCATATAGGGAGTTATATAAACTCTTATTTTACAATCCAAGTACCCCTGGAAAGGTATTTGAAGTGGCTTTCCAATGCAAGAAACTTGAACTAAATTGGAGGTAGGGAAGTGGGTCAAAAACAGGTTACAATAGTCGGAGGTCAAAACAGTTTTGAACTCAGCTTGTTTTCTTTTTTAGTTTTGGGTTGTTTGGGGTACTTAGGGTTGCATTGGGATCTTCTCACGAACATGAGAGATGGTTTATATATTTTATTAAGTATCTGCACTTGGGATAAGGTTGTGGTTTAGGGTAAGACCCCTTAATGGTAACAAACTTTTAGTACATTTAAAATCAGGAAATCTGGAATGACAAAAGTAGATATATGTATATCGGGACCTTAACAGTAGCTTTAAGGTTAGGTCAAGTGGGAGGTGTTAGCCAACATACGTAAGGGTATGAATATTCCTTTTACAGAAACCATGGGTATGTGGACGTTTGACTTAAAGTTTTGAGACCTAAAAACTAGGACTGTTTTGGGTAAAATATGAACGGGATAGTTATTAAACTTAACCAAGTTAAGGACTTGTTAAGGAAGGGTAATGGGGTGATTAGAGCTTAACAATGAGGTAATTATACGTGAATAGACTAGATGTCCATCATAGGTTGATGAGCCATCTCAGTGATTGGTTCGTGTATTGATTTCGTGTTTTTGGTTGTTAGCTTGTTGTTAGTGCGAGGACTTATGAAGAAGCTATCAGGTGAGTTTCATAGTCCCATGTTTAATATTGATTTTGACTTCCAGATGGGATGGAAGAGACACTGTGTTGAGTTATTTTCTAAATTGATGCTGTGAATGTGTTTGTGATTTGAGATGGACTTGTGTGTACATTATGTGATTAACTGCTATGTGATTTTTGATTGTGTATGATTTGGATCAGGGGACACGAGCCGTCTCAGTTATTGTGGTTTGACAAGGTAGTGGCCTTGTGGTTTGACAAGGTAGTGGCCTTGTGGTTTGACAAGGTAGTGGCCTTGTGGTTTGCCAAGGTAGTGGCCTTGGGATAGGTACATAGTGTGATCATCTATGGTACCATGATGTTGTTTGGCAAGGTAGGAGCCTTGGATTGGTTTGGTATGATTAATCTTGATTGATAGTTGTTAATGCATATGTGTAGCACATTGTCCATATGTTATTGTGTTGATGGTTTTTATTCACAGCTTATAACTGATTTAGCGTTAGAGTCTAAACCTATGACTCTCACCAACTTTATGTTGACGTGTTTTAGTGTCTCTTTCAGGTGAGAATGTGGTTAAGCTTGAGGATAGAAGTGGCTAGACTTGGATGCCTTAGGATTGCATATAGAAGGAGATTCCTGTTCCTTCTTAGCTTTGTTTGTTCATTTATCTAGTGATACTGTTGGCACCTATATGTTTGTTTGTTTGTGTTATTTGTTTGTCTTGGGTAAGAGGTAGGACTGTTACCTACTTACCTAGACTCCTGCATGGTTGAGATATTGTCATGACATTTGTGTCTCCATTTTATGACATTTCTTATATCATTTAGTTATCTCTATAGACACGCTATTGTTGTGATGATATCCATACGTCGTGCCCCATATTCCGCCATGGTGGGGTGTGACAGTTGTCTCCTTCCTTACTCTTTACTTATTTCATTATCATTACACTTACTTATTATCTTTGCTAGTGCATTTGAATTGAACCTAATCATTATGCAACTTAGCTTCAAGCAAAATATAGTTTTGATACAAACCAAATTGAAAGTAATTTTAATTTGGTTGCCAATCGAAGAGAAACTATTTAACCCCCCCCCCCCCTTGTAGTTCCTACAATTGGTATCAGAGCGATGGTCACTCAAGATCTTTGAAGTATATTGTACTTTGAAACTTGGATCGATCCATTGTCTCCTCAAATTAGAAGGTCAAGTTGTACTAAAGTTTCTCTTTTAGTCAAAACTATTTGGAAAATAGGTCTTTTAATTGATAATATTGCATCCCTCTTAAGATTAGTAGTCTTTGTGGATTTTAGAACTACTCTTGAAATGTATCTACTACTTTGCATCTTGCTTTGTGTAGGTACTCATGAAGATCAATCACTTAATTGGTTGTGGATTGAGTTACTTGCACTTGTAGAAGACTCATCTTCATTGATCTTTAACATCTTTGAATGATGATACCAAGATGATTGGGAATGATACTAGTCCTTGAAGACTTAGTACTCATCATAGTTATTGTTGGGCATAGCATTGATTCCTTGATGGATTGCTCTTTGTGGCCAAGGTACGCTTTCGTTCTTCCACACGCCCTTTGATCATTGTTTTGATCATTACTTGACTATGTGCTTGTTCTTGGCATCCTTGCCTTGACATTTTTTGTGATTTGTGATTCTTTTCTTTTATCCTCTCAAACCGTCATTGCTTGGATACTTGACTCACTATGGTGATGTAGAGTGAGTTACTAGTAGCTTAAAGTATCAAGCATGATTTCCATGGTTTGCACCTATACGGTTAGTAGGCCCTTTGTGGGAAAGAAAGTGAATGAATACCTTGCTCATATTTTGGTTTAGACTATGACTATTATTGAAAGTGATCTTAGTCTATACTTGAATAGTTTCTTTTTGTTTATTCATTACCAAAGCCATTTAACGTTTCGCCAGAAAGGCACGTCTCAAACCACTATATATGACACAAGCTCTTCGTTACCACTATTTGAAGATTGTCATTAATCCCTTGAGCATTGGTCCTAGTCTTGATTCACTTCCCTTGACTTCTCTCCACTTTGCCGTTTTGCTACGAGTAGTCATTTGTCCGTCTCGGTTCTTTTCGATCTTGATTCAACTCGTAATCCTTCATTAAAACATATTGCCTAGTGCTTTGATGATCCAATGTTATTCTAAAAGGTTCATGATAAATTTTTAAGTATCTTAGAAAAACATGGTTTTTAAAATTTGGCGTTTTTCATTGATAAAAACCTGCCTCAGTAGGTTGTTCTTTATCTAGGCGGCTCAAACCCGCGGTTCCTTATCGATAAGGTACCGCGGGCAGTAAAGTTTGTCAGAGCGTCAGTTTAATTATTTTATTCTTTTTAAAACCACTATCTCTCTCTCTCAAAAACACACAGCCGACGTTTTTCATTTTTTCCACCATTGTTGAAGCTTCCAAAACCTTCAATCTCTCAAATTAATTGATTCCAAGTTGTGGGTTTCACTCATCCTTCATCTAACATCAATTAATTGTAAGTATTTTCTTTCAATTTCATCTATTTTGCTCTAGGGTTCATCCTTTCATAATTGGGGATTTTTGAAATTGAAATTGAATTAAAACCTTAATAGGAATGTGGGTTGACATGGTTATTCTACTATGATTCCTTAGGTTCATATTCATTAATATTTCACTAAAACCCACTTGTAGAAAAAATCTGAATTTTGGCTAAATGATTTTGGTTAAAAGATGGATTTGAGATGAACCCATGAAAAAATAGGTAATGACATTGTTAATGCTTACCTAAAAAACTTGTTTTGAAAAACCAATGTTCTAAGTCCATTGTTGATCCAACATAGTTCATATGTTCTTGGTAAATAATGGAATAGCTACATTGTGAACATGAGAATGATATGGACTCAATATTTTGTTAGTTAAGAAATTGATATAACAAATTCTCGTATTTTTTTATTTTTTATTTTACTTTTCATATGAGTGATTGGAAAAATATTGTCTTATGTTTATTTAGGTACTAATCATGCGTTCTCAATATCAAAAGGATCATCAATACACTAGACAATACATGCCAAACCTTTCCCAAACCTATACAAAGTGGACCAACGTGAAATATTAAGTGTATGTGGTTGTGATGCGTTTTAGAACCCAAAAACTATACAAAGTGGACTTGGGCCGTGAAAGCCCAACTTACACATGTAATGGCTATTGGGCCATTATTGGACCTGAGATTTATAACCAATTTAGAGTGAAATACTGAATCTAAAATGGACCTAAGTTATATAATCATGTAATGGACCACTATTGGGCTTAGGATGGGCTAAAAGTGTCAAATTGAATATTACACTAAAATGGTTAAGTTTTCACCTAAAAGTTTTATAAAGAATCATAAAACTTATGCAATGTCGAAGAACTTATTAACATATACTTATTACATATATGTACGATTTATTTCTTGTCTCGAGCCTAAGACGCTCCTCGTTATCTTTAAGTATCGTGTGATCATGTATCGACTGTTGACATTTATTCTTGATTGACGTTCGTTCTCTATTAACTATTATGACGATTGTATCAGGTAAGTCTATAGCCTCCCTTTTATACTATCTTGTAAATGGTTTTTAAACCCGCGAGGGGTAATACGTGTTTTATAAACATGGAACACAAGTCTTTTATGGTATGCTTGTCCCTCTATGAATGGACCCGTGGTTGCCTTCAAATTGCATCAAGTGATTGCCATTGTTAAAGCCTCATTTGTGGACCGTTAATTAACCTATGATGGGTTAACCGCTAGTACAATAAATAGATCTATGGGGGAAGCCGCCCCGGTTCAGTTTGTGTGGACTTGTCATAGAAGCTTAGGCCCAACCTGATAGGTGTGTAAACACCCATCCTTTTACCACTTAATTACGGCTAAAACAAGACCAAAACACGTAATTAATATCATTTGTTTGGAATTATGCGTGGTTTTTGTGTTTATTGTGATTTCAGAGCTAACCGGATGAATATTAAAGAAAACATGGGATTGCACGGGTTTTATCAAGGAAAAAGACTGAAGACGAAGTCTATTGTCCAAGAGGTGCAAAAGATTTGAAGTCACTGGGCCTATTCGAAGATTTATCGAAGAAAAGGACCAAAGACGGAAGATTTTCATAAGTCGAAGAAACTCAAGTCTATTTAACGAAGGAATTAAAAGACGAGTTGGATTTAATCGACAACAAATCCCGAATCAGAATCGAAAACGTCAACTTTTCTGAAAAGACGAGAAGACAAGAAGAAAGGGAGAAAGCCCACTCACCAACCAACCATTAGGACTATAAATAGACTTTTCTTCACACATTAGGGAGTTAGTTTTTCATTTTTCCTTTTTCCCAGTTCTTTTGTTCGTCTCATCACCAACTCCATTAGGGAGTTTGGTGATTTTCATCTTTTTCTTTTCATCTTGTAATCTTCAACCATTAACCTTGTTACTTTTTCAGTAATCAATCCATTCCATCTTACTATTTATTTTGTTCTTCATCATCATCTATTACAAGTTCTTGAGTTTTTATTTGATTTTAGTTTGATCTTAAAAAGTTGTTGATTTAGAGTTTTTATTGGTGGGATTTGTTTCTTATGGTATGTTAATGATTTGTGTTTAATTTGGTAAAACCTTTTTGAGTATTTAAGTCGTTTTGGATTAAAAACCGTGACCCCTGTTTTATTTGCTGCTGTATCTGTTCTTCGTCCCAGATTTTCTGAATAGACATTTCAAGTTTGCTTTACTCGGAATATTTCAATTATTCCGAGTAGAGGTTTTATTTCCTCTTTATTCGGAATATCCCAGATATTCCGAATAGCTCTATTTTCTGCATAGAAGTTCATTATTCCGCATAGCCATTTTTTAGTTTTCTTATTCGGAACTTTTCCCACATTCCGAATAGTGTTTTTATTGTCCCTTATTCGGAATATTTTCCGCATAGCATATTTTTGTTTCATTACTCGGAATATTCCGAATAGCCATTTTTGAGTCTCCTTATTCGGAACATTTTCCGAATAGCACTTTTCCCAATTATTCCGCATAGAGATCTTATTCCGCATGACGTCAATATTCCGAATGAAGCAAATTTTCCGCATAAGCCATCTTTCCGAATAGGGGTATTTTTCCAGTTTTGCTTATTACTTGTTGCTTGTTTTTAGTTTACTTCATTACCATTTTTAGTTATCTGTTTAGTAGAATAGAAAACCAATCCACTTTTTGTCACCAAGAACAAATCATTCCACTTTTAACTGAGATCAATTCGAGAGGATTCCGAGAAATCTGAACCTAGCAAAATCTATGTATCAAATGGCGCCGCTGCCGGCTCCTCTCGTTAAGATCAAAAGTTTTTTGTAGAACTTGGATTTTGGGATCCGTTCCCCGTGAACGTTACTTTTTCCTAAAAAATTTCAAAAACACTAAAAAATATAAAATTTTCAAAAATCCTAAAAAGTAAAAAACAATAAAAAACCAAAAATATTTTTGCTTTGCTTTTCTTTGTTCGTTCTTTTGCAGGTGTATGCGCACTCGATCCACGTCCTATCAAGAGCCCGAGCCTCTCGATAACCTAGACATGGCTGGTGTACAAAACAACAATAACATACCACCTCCGAACAACAATAATAACAACAACAACCCGCCTTTCAACAACATGAATAACAACAACAATGAGCCACTTCCGGATAACCGCCCAATGATTGAATTGCTGCAAGCTCATGTTGATGGCAACACGGATCCAATTGTTATACCACCAATTGCCGCCAACAATTTCGAGCTCAAGTCAGGCTTTATCCAGATGGTCTCAGCTCAACCGTTCTTGGGACGAACCATTGATGACCCACATGATCATATCAAGAGATTTCTACAACTCACCAACACGGTCAAGTTCAATGGGGTTCCACAGGAGGTTATAAGGTTACAACTTTTTCCCTTTTCTTTAGAGGGACAAGCCCGGCATTGGCTTGCTAAGGAACCGCCACAGAGTATTCTCTCGTGGACGGATTTGGAAACAAAGTTTATCAATTACTTTTTTCCACCCTCTCGTACTACCGCTTTGCGGAATGAGATTATAAATTTTGAACAAAAGTACGATGAGTCATTCAGTGAATCTTGGGATCGTTTTAAAGATCTTTTAAGAAAATGCCCACAACATGGTTTTATCAAAGTACATCAAATAAATACTTTTTACAATGGTTTAAGCATGAGTGACCAAGATTCACTGAATAGTGCCTCAGGGGGTAATTTATTGGCTAAGACTTCCAATGCTGCTTGGGATATCATTGAGAACAAGTCTCGTGTGCAAACCAAGAGCGTTAGGACCAATGTTGCTAGTGCTAGCACTAATGACAGCGACAAGCGATTAGACAAACTCACTACGCTTCTTGAAACGCTTGTCACCCACACCGTCAGCAACAACAACAGCAACAACGCCAAAAATGCACAAGTGAACGCTGTCAGCCAACCTTGTGAGATATGCGGTGGTCCCCACTCCTACACAACTTGTACCGCCACCCAAGATTACCCTGCTGAGAATGTGAATGCGGCATATGGCACCTACCAACAACCCGCTTATCAAGCAAAACCCCAAGGTGACCGTAACTTGCTTAGCTACCGCAGCAACAACTATCTTTCCCCACCTGGTTTTCCTCCTACCAACCCAAACCAACAACAAAACCTTAATCGCCCTCCTCAACAACAACAACAACCTCGACAACCATACATCCCACCTCACAAGCAGCAACAACCACCTCAAAGAAACAATCAAGTCTACCAACAACCTGCTTACCAACCACCTGCATACAATGCTCCTCCCAACCAACCCACCGCTCTTCACCAAGAAGTGGAAACTTATATGAGGACTAATGATGCGATAGTGGGAAATCTTCAGAGAGAGGTGCTCAACCTGAAAGCCGACTTGGTCAAGCAAGGAAATGATTTGAGAGCGGACATGAGAAACACGTTGGATAGCCAGACTAATGACTTGAGGAACATGATGGCTAGTTTCTTCCAAAGTAGTCAACCCTCTTCTTCGGGTACTCTTCCGAGTAACACCGTTGCGAACCCAAGAGGGGAGATGAAAGCAATCACTACTCGCAGTGGTAAAGGTACCAAGGAACCCGAGCTTCCTATACCCCCACCGGTGGTTGTGACTAAGGAAAACGAGTCGCCTGCTCCTATTCCTCCTCCTTCTCCTTCCCCAATTTCTCCACCTCTTCTTTCTACCCCTCCTCCACCCGCGGTTGTGAGTGATCCTATTCCCTTAAAGCCTTCCTCTTCTTCCAATATACCTTATCCTTCTAGGTTGAGGAAAGAGAAGCAAAAGAGCAAGGATGATATTCAGGTTTCTAACTTTCTTAAAATGTTTAAACAACTGAATTTCAATATCTCCTTCGCTGAGGCTCTCGCTCACATGCCCAAGTATGCTAAAATGTTTAAAGATCTTTTGAGCGACAAAGAAAAGCTCCTCGACATTGCCAACACCCAACTTAATGAGAACTGCTCTGCAGTGCTCTTAAGGAAATTGCCAACCAAGCTTGGTGATCCGGGTCGTTTTCTTATCCCTTGCAATTTCCCGGGAGTAGAGAATTGCATGGCCCTAGCCGATCTAGGTGCCAGTATTAATCTCATGCCTCTAAGTGTTTGGAAGCAATTATCTCTCCCAGAGCTAGTCCCCACTAAAATGACTTTGGAATTGGCCAACCGTACGGTTGCTTATCCAGTGGGGATAGCCAAGGACGTTATTGTAGGAGTCGACAAATTCACCTTCCCTGCTGATTTTGTTGTCGTCGACTACGAGATGGACCCTCGTGTACCACTGATTGTTGGTCGTCCATTCTTAAGGACCGGTCGCACTCTCATTGATGTTGAAGCCGGTGAGCTTATCATGAGAGTGGGTGACGACAAAGTAGTCTTCAACATGGGTAAGTTGTCTAAACAGCCTTATTCATATGAGAGCGTTAATTGTATTGACGTTCTCGATGAGGCTTGTGAAGAAAACTTTAATGATGCTTGCAAAAGTATTCCTACCTCTCTTCCCACTGTTGAGACCGTGTCCTCTATTGATTCATCGTTGTCTCTATTTGGAGATAGTGATTTATTCTGGAACAATCTTGAAGCTACCATGGGAGATGCGAATTTAGCTACTAATGATTCTCCCACCGAGGGGGATGAAGACATGAGTTTCTTTGACAATCTTCTCACTGAAGACAATCCTTCGCCTCCATCGCCCACGGTCATTGCTATCGATACTCCGACTTTGAAAACGCCTCCCGTCGAAAATCCTCCGGATTTGGAACTTAAGGAGTTGCCGCCACATCTCGAGTATGTGTTCCTGGACGACAACAAGAAGTCACCCGTCATTATTGCAACGGATTTGAAAGATGAAGAGAAGACTCGCCTCGTTGCTGTGTTGAAAGCTCATAAGAAAGCTATTGCGTGGAAAATCTCGGATATTCGTGGAATTGATCCTCACTTCTGCACGCACAAAATTCTCATGGAGGACGACTTCAAGCCCACTATTCAAAGCCAACGAAGGGTGAATCCAAAAATCCATGAAGTCATCAAAACAGAGGTTATCAAACTTCTTGATGCGGGTATGATCTACCCTATTTCGGATTCCCCGTGGGTTAGTCCAATCCATTGTGTGCCCAAGAAGGGCGGAATAACCGTTGTTCCCAATGAACACAACGAGTTAATTCCCACTTGTCTCGTTACTGGGTGGAGAGTTTGTATAGACTACCGCAAACTCAATGATGCCACGAGAAAGGATCATTTCCCTCTACCTTTCATGGACCAAATGCTTGAACGATTAGCCGGTAATGAATATTACTGCTTTCTCGATGGTTTCTCGGGTTATTTTCAAATACCCATCGATCCCCAAGATCAAGAGAAGACTACATTCACTTGTCCCTATGGCACTTTCGCTTACAAAAGAATGCCTTTTGGCTTATGTAATGCGCCAGGGACGTTCCAAAGGTGTATGTTAGCTATCTTCCATGACATGGTTGAACAAACCATGGAAGTCTTCATGGATGATTTCTCGGTCTTCGGGGATTCCTTCTCTGCTTGCCTTGCCAATTTAGAACGTATGCTAAAGAGGTGCGAAGACACTCGCCTAGTTCTAAATTGGGAAAAATGCCATTTCATGGTAAAAGAAGGCGTCGTGCTTGGACATAAGATTTCGAAAGCCGGTCTTGAAGTAGACCGTGCTAAAGTTGATGTTATAGCAAAATTGCCTCCACCTTCCACTGTGAAGGGTGTGAGAAGTTTCTTGGGTCATGCGGGCTTCTACCGTCGATTTATCAAAGACTTTTCTCAAATCGCTCGCCCGATGACCCACCTCTTGGAAAAAGATACTCCTTTTATCTTTTCCAACGAGTGCCTTGAAGCCTTTAACTCACTTAAGGATAAGCTAACTAAGGCACCCGTCTTGGTTACCCCTAATTGGGAGCTGCCCTTTGAGTTGATGTGCGATGCTAGCGATTTTGCTATTGGAGCGGTTCTTGGACAAAGAGTGAACAAACACTTCCAACCGATCCATTACGCTAGCAAGACAATGACGGGGGCACAATTGCATTATACGACAACCGAAAAAGAGCTTTTAGCTGTTGTCTATGCTTTTGAAAGTTTCGCCCCTATCTTGTCCTTTCTACCACCATTGTGTATACCGATCATTCCGCGTTGAAGTACTTGTTGACAAAGCAAGATTCCAAACCAAGACTTCTTCGCTGGGTTTTGCTGCTCCAGGAATTTAAAATCGACATCCGCGATAAAAAAGGAGCAGAAAACCTAGCCGCGGACCATCTTAGTAGACTTGAGGATCCATACCAAGGGGATCATCCGACCAAAGAAATCAATGATTCTTTTCCCTTGGAGACCTTAATGTCTATAAACTCGAAGCCGAATGAAACCCCGTGGTTTGCGGACTTTGCAAACTACTTGGCGGGTGGAATTCTCAAGGAAGGGTTGACGTCCCAGCAAAAGAAGAAGTTCTTTACCGACATCAAGACTTACTTTTGGGACGACCCTTACCTATTCAGACAATGTGCTGATCTGATAATTCGCCGATGTGTTGATGGACCGGCAGCGTCGGACATCCTTGATGCTTGCCACAAAGGACCCACTGGTGGTCACTTTGGTCCCAACTACACCGCTAAGAAAGTGTTTGATTCGGGATTTTATTGGCCCTCCATATATCGTGATGCTCACAAAATGGTTAAGCGATGTGATGTTTGCCAAAAGCAAGGCAAAATCACACATAAAGACGAGATGCCTCAGAATTTCATCCAAGAGTGTGAAATTTTTGATGTTTGGGGTATCGACTTTATGGGGCCATTCCCTTCATCTAAAGGAAACAAATACATCCTTGTAGCCGTTGACTACGTTTCAAAGTGGGTTGAAGCCAAAGCTTTGCCTACTAATGACGCAAGGGTGGTTTGTAACTTTTTGAAAGCTATATTCGCTCGCTTCGGTGTGCCTCGTGCCATTATTAGTGATCGTGGGACTCATTTCTGCAATGACCAATTTGCTCGAGTCATGGCTAAGTACGGTGTAAACCATCGTCTTTCCACAGCCTACCACCCACAAACTAATGGCCAGGCCGAAATATCCAACCGAGGACTGAAGCGAATTTTGGAAAGAACCGTGGGAGAGCATCGTGCCGCATGGGCTGATAAACTCGATGATGCTTTGTGGGCTTTCCGTACTGCTTACAAGACCCCGATCGGCTGTACGCCTTATCGTCTTGTGTACGGGAAAGCGTGCCACCTCCCCATTGAGTTGGAGCACAAGGCCTATTGGGCCTTGAAGTGGGCTAATTTTGATATAAACAAAGCCGGTGACCTACGCAAGATCCAACTCAATGAACTGAATGAACTTCGGAATGAGGCTTATGAAAATTCTTTGATCTATAAGGAAAGAACTAAGCTCATTCACGACTCCAAGATCAAAAACCGAGAGTTCCATGTTGGAGACAAAGTCTTACTTTTTAACTCTCGGTTAAAAATCTTTTCGGGCAAGCTCAAATCTCGTTGGTCCGGCCCATTCACCATCGCCCAAATTTTTCCATATGGTACTCTCGAGCTCGCTCAACCTAATGGACCAAATTTTAAGGTGAATGGCCAACGAGTGAAGTTGTACTTTGGTGAGGACACCTCTCAGGAGGTGATTCCATCCCTCACCACGTTCCCCATAAACTAAATTTGGGTCGAGTCAGGCTCGTGACTCGGTTATCAAAAACAAGCGCTCCTCGGGAGGCAGCCCGAGTATCTATCCCTTTAACCCCCTAAGTGTAGGGGAGGACCTATTTTGGTCATTTGTGTTTGTGTGGTGATGTGCTTACAGGGATAACTGCAATCTTGGAAATCTTTGAAGAACCGTGCTCCCGTGTTATCCGAAATCCGGTCCTATCTCTCAACTATCGTGATTCAATTTTCTTCATACTCACATTTGAAATTGATCACTTTAGTCGTCTCTTCCTTAACTTGAGTTAACCAACGTGCACAATGTCATAAGTATAGGGGAGACTCTTCCCACATGCTTAAACATTGAGGACAATGTTTATCTTAAGTGTAGGGGAGACTTCTATCGAAGTTTTAAGTGGACTTTTCCATGAAAATGCCTTCATTTAACCAGAAAATCCTATTTTTCAGCATTTTTCAAATTTTTTATTAACTTTGGCCATTTAGTTGTAATTTTTAAATTTTTATCGTTGCTTTCATATGTATATATCCCGCAATAAAGTCAAAAATTTAAATAAAGTGGTGTAGCTAGTTTAGGAATCTTTGATCTATTAGGCCCGTTGCGTTTATTTTGACTCAATCCGAATAGACTTATCCTAGTTTATTCTAGCTAGTATCCTTAACCATGTAGACCTTAATTGGTTTATTAGGCTAAGTGTCCACGAGTCTCATTATTTGAGATTTTAAATTATGGAGGACGAGAAATGATAGAGTCAATTATAAGTCGGTATTCTTGCGCAAGCTCACTTGGTGTAATTATTTGCCTATTCTCCCATCACTTGCTAGTAATTTATCTGCAATAAGTAAGGTCTTACGATTTGAAAAGTTACTTAGCTTCTAGCCCAAGATCGTTTAAAAGTTGCTCGGTAATGATAAGAGTTCATAGCCAAGGCATAACTTATGAAGCGGGGCGCGAAGATTGGCGAGTCCGAAAAGGCCCTAACAAGGCATGAGGATTCAATTTTATTGCTGAAGATCCAAAGTGATGTGAAAAGCATTATTCCTAAAGTCAATATGAAGGATCAAGACTCACGACGAAAAGCAATCAACTCCCATAAAGATCATGGAGAAGTCTATCCGAAAAGACCCTAACAAGGTATGAGGATAAATAGATCCAAGTCCGAAAAGGAGGCGGATCATTGTATCTCAAAATCCCAATTAGAGATGGAAGAAATAATCATGAAGTCGTGGTCAACAAAGTTGGAGTACCCCTCAAAAGTCTCCAAGTGAAGAAATTCCATTATGATGAGAAGACCATTATCTCAAGAACGTCTCTCGAAGATATGAAGTATGAAGTACATGCCAAATATCGGCCCGAGAAAGGTCTCAAATCGTGAACCAAGTTATGCCAAGATATGAACTTTTTGATATCCCGAGAAGCAGTTTTAAGAGATTTTGTCCTTTAGCTAACTATTGATCAAATCGTCCTACTTTGCTTTCAGCCTTAATAAACTATCGAAATAAGTCCAAAAATGCATCTTCATGATCATTCTAAGACAAAAATAAAATATAAGAGATACAATTAGGAACAAGGGAGTTTAAGCATTTAATTAAGCCATGTGTGTAAGTGTTTGATTTACTAACTTATAATAACAATGATCTCGTTTTTAAGCTTAGTTTGGGGAACGTGAAACTTGAGGGTGATAAATCTTCGCAACACCAAAGCCCTAATGTAAGTCATCGATTTCTCTACAAGTTATTTCCATTCTTTTGCTTACTTTAAAGTTTTAAGTTCTCTTAGTATTTTGATTGTTGTTTAGTAGAATTTAAATAAGGCCAAGGTTGATTAATTATGAGAAAAATGTAAAATTGCTTTATCATTAAGCATTGCATGAGGGCATGGCAATGGTTAAGTATAGGGGATTTGATAGGTGTGTAAACACCCATCCTTTTACCACTTAATTACGGCTAAAACAAGACCAAAACACGTAATTAATATCATTTGTTTGGAATTATGCGTGGTTTTTGTGTTTATTGTGATTTCAGAGCTAACCGGATGAATATTAAAGAAAACATGGGATTGCACGGGTTTTATCAAGGAAAAAGACTGAAGACGAAGTCTATTGTCCAAGAGGTGCAAAAGATTTGAAGTCACTGGGCCTATTCGAAGATTTATCGAAGAAAAGGACCAAAGACGGAAGATTTTCATAAGTCGAAGAAACTCAAGTCTATTTAACGAAGGAATTAAAAGACGAGTTGGATTTAATCGACAACAAATCCCGAATCAGAATCGAAAACGTCAACTTTTCTGAAAAGACGAGAAGACAAGAAGAAAGGGAGAAAGCCCACTCACCAACCAACCATTAGGACTATAAATAGAATTTTCTTCACACATTAGGGAGTTAGTTTTTCATTTTTCCTTTTTCCCAGTTCTTTTGTTCGTCTCATCACCAACTCCATTAGGGAGTTTGGTGATTTTCATCTTTTTCTTTTCATCTTGTAATCTTCAACCATTAACCTTGTTACTTTTTCAGTAATCAATCCATTCCATCTTACTATTTATTTTGTTCTTCATCATCATCTATTACAAGTTCTTGAGTTTTTATTTGATTTTAGTTTGATCTTAAAAAGTTGTTGATTTTGAGTTTTTATTGGTGGGATTTGTTTCTTATGGTATGTTAATGATTTGTGTTTAATTTGGTAAAACCTTTTTGAGTATTTAAGTCGTTTTGGATTAAAAACCGTGTCCCCTGTTTTATTTGCTGCTGTATCTGTTCTTCGTCCCAGATTTTCCGAATAGACATTTCAAGTTTGCTTTACTCGGAATATTTCAATTATTCCGAGTAGAGGTTTTATTTCCTCTTTATTCGGAATATCCCAGATATTCCGAATAGCTCTATTTTCCGCATAGAAGTTCATTATTCCGCATAGCCATTTTTTAGTTTTCTTATTCGGAACTTTTCCAACATTCCGAATAGTGTTTTTATTGTCCCTTATTCGGAATATTTTCCGCATAGCATATTTTTGTTTCATTACTCGGAATATTCCGAATAGCCATTTTTGAGTCTCCTTATTCGGAACATTTTCCGAATAGCACTTTTCCCAATTATTCCGCATAGAGATCTTATTCCGCATGACGTCAATATTCCGAATGAAGCAAATTTTCCGCATAAGCCATCTTTCCGAATAGGGGTATTTTTCCAGTTTTGCTTATTACTTGTTGCTTGTTTTTAGTTTACTTCATTACCATTTTTAGTTATCTGTTTAGTAGAATAGAAAACCAATCCACTTTTTGTCACCAAGAACAAATCATTCCACTTTTAACTGAGATCAATTCGAGAGGATTCCGAGAAATCTGAACCTAGCAAAATCTATGTATCACAACCTCCACACTGTGTAAACATATTGTATTGAGAAGTCATGTACACGACAATGTACCAATAATCTGGAGGTAACGACAATTAATAAATCTCTTGTCTTTTTAGATCTAACGGAGTGTCTAAGGGCTAGGTTCCATGAGCGTGATGCAATTTATGCTATATACAATTATTATTGTTGATGTAAATTCGATGTTTGTTGCCTTCAAGTATGCCACAAACTTATAATCTTTGCTTGTGTAATGATTTGTAAAACATATAGACTTGCTCAACCATTGTGTTGATGATTTTACACATATATTTCAGGTAATCAAGATGGATAGCAGCGGAGCATGCGAGGAGGAAGTTGGTGCTTACTTATCAAATCTTTGTTTACTTTTTCATCCTTTGAAATGAATAAACTGCTTTTAAGCATTTAATGTATATGTTGTGATTGGTAACGGTTTTTGGGACCAGACTCTACTCTGATTTAATATATTTTGGATGGAAAACTTTTAGACAATGTTGTATATTATTTTAACGTCTCTTTTTGAGATCGTTGTCTATGATTGTGTGCGATGTGCTATGAGTAGCGCCCCAAAGTGGTATTCCGATGCGTGGTAATTTGGGGGTGTTACAGTCCCTGTTTTTTTTTCTTCCTTTGTTTACATTTCCCGCGCACAGTAATAGCATTTTCCATGGCTGCATTGGTTTGCAATTCGCTATTGGGCTAATTTTTTTTCTTTTTGGGCCGAGTAAAAAAATATCGCGAATAGTTTAAAAAAGGCTACATTGGAACATTTCATATGAGATGCGTTATCATCATTTCAAAAGGATTCATATTAGTATATTACCTTTTTTTTACCTGACCTAGTAAACAAAAAAAAATAAGCTACGTTTTTTTTCTTTCAATTAAGGTAAGTTTTTTGTTTCAATTGATTCATTTTATTACCTATTTAATCTGTGAAAAAAATTAGATCTTTAGTTTTTAATAAAAAATAAAATAGATTTTAATAAACAAAAACAATATAAAAGTAAAAAAAATAGTTTTTTACATTTTAGAATATATTTGGCATTTTCATTTTTAGAATGAACTTGCATTTATATTTCTAGCGTTTTAATATTTTCCATTTGTATTCTTACTTTCGCTTAGCATTTTAATATTTCTCGTTTACATTTTGTTTGCGCATTTTTTTTTACTTTTCGTTCTTTAATTGCGGTATTTTCACTTTGTTTTAGAATAGTTCGTATAGATATATAGTATTTTTAAACTTTCTACGTGCTTTGTGCTTAAATAGACATAGATACCATTCAACCATTTTTTACCAAAAACAATAAATCTCTTGTAAAAATTGGAAATCCACATTCGAGTCGATTCTAGGAAAAACGATTATACTAAAATACGAATATTAGTTATTCCCTCTACGGATATTATGTGGCCTAGGAACGCCACTTTACTCAACCAGAATTCGCATTTGGAGAACTTGGCGTACAGCTGCTTCTGTCAATGTATCTGTAATACTGTACGAAGATGGTCTTCGTGTTCCTCCTTTAACTTAGAGAAAATCAGAATATCGTCAATGAAGACAATGACGAACTTGTCCAGAAACTCATGGAAGATACAGTTCATCAAATCCATGAAAACTACTGGAGCAGTGGTAAGGCCAAATGGCATGACTACAAATTCATAGTGTCCATAACGTGTACGGAAAGCAGTCTTGGCGATGTCCTGCTCTTTCACCCGTAACTGATGATAGCCCGGCCTCAGATCAATCTTGGAGAAATATTTGGCCCCTTGGAGTTGGTCAAACAGATCATCGGTGATCTTATTAAGCTAAAGATAATCAATGTAGAGACGCATACTGTCGTCCTTCTTCTTCACGAATAGAACCGGTGCGGCCAATAGAGATGCACTAGAGCGGATGAAACCTCGTTCCAAAAGTTCCTACATTTGTTCCTTTTACTCTAATCTCTATGGGAGCCATTCGAAAAGGAGCCTTGGAAATTGGCTCAGCTCCTGGGATGAGCTCAATATTAAACTCTACCTCACGAGCAGCTGGTATGCCCGAAAGTTCTTCTGGAAACACGTCTAGAAATTCTGACACGATCGGCTGATTCTGGATAGATGGAGATTCAGCCTCCATATCATGAACAGTAGCTAAGTAGCCCTCGCAACCATGTGACAGTAATGCACATGCATGTAAGGTTGAAATTATTTGTACAGACCTTCCCGGTATAAAACAATTTTGAATGTACTCTGGTGCGTTTACATCACCGAAGATGACCCGATATGAATGGCAGTCAATGGTGGCGTGATGTTTGGATAGCCAATCCATGCCTAATATCATGTCAAAATCGCACATGTCCAATGGAAGTGCGTCAACTGGCCATATTTTATCGGCAAAATCGAGGGGAAGACCCTTGTACCCATGCGTTATGCGTACAGAGTCTCTTAAGGGCGTGGAATGTTTAAGACATTTTCTAATAGCATAGGGGATATCCTAACTGTAACACCCCATTTTGATAAATGGAATGTCACGCGTGATTATGGCGTGTCATCAAAGCATACAAGGATAAATGTCTAAACATTACATGACAATAAAGGAAATACCGGAATCAAACATCGGTACCCCAAAAGTAGAACTCATCCCACACAAACATAAGTACTGTAAAAGAAAGGACTAAACAATGTCTATGGAAATGAGTATCAAAGTATAAAGAAATGCATAAAGTAAAGAAGGCTAGGAAGCTTCCAATCCATATGCACGTACGATTAAAGTCTACGAGCGTCACTGAGTACCTACCATTTTGGGAACATGAAAAGGAAAACGGCTGAGCAATACGCTCAGTGCACGGATATACAAGTATAGCATGAATAATATAAGCATATAAACATGAAGCGGCAAAAAGGACTAAGTCCTAGATAACCTGGTTATATCTTAGTAAAACTAGTTTTATAGTTTGAAAAGCCTTATGTTTATCTTGTAAAAACTGTTTAACATATTTACCATTAGCCAATATAGGTAATGAAATATCAACGTGCATGAATACTTGGAGGGGTGACCTCGTCATGTAAATTAGAGAGGCTGCCTCTAATTTAATATACTGGTTTTGGGTAGGAGGGATCAACTCCTTGTGAAGGATGCAAGGCACACACCACATTCACACTGAATAATCTGCTGAAAACATGTAAACTAGGATGCACCCATACGCCCCACCTGATAATAATAATAATATGGCCAAAAGCTGAAAGGGACGCCATGAGCTATCAATCCGCCGTGGTGAAGTCATAACACTGGTGCCTCCAGTGTTATGGTTATGGTACCTCCATAACAAGGTGAAACTGGTCATGCATGTATATGGCTTTAGATATTCTAATTTAAACATAAGTAATTCAAAAACATAAAACACATACACTGGGGAAAACAGTTGGCTGCATACGGAAAATCCTAATAAGGAAGAATGTCCATAATGAAAGGACGGAGAATCCGTACCTTGTGTCCAGTGAATGAAGAAGACGAACGAAAGAGAGTCCTACTTCAGTATCACTAATGCAACATAAATACATACGTGTCTAAGTATCTGATTACTTAGTACGTACTGGTTTTATATCATGTCTTAGCTTGTTTTATATGTTCATGTCATGTTTTACTGATTTAAGCTTTATACTGTGTTTATCATATATTATGTCTATTCTGATTAAGTATTATTTGTAGTTCATGTATTATTATACTTGTTGTGTAATAATAAGTAACTTTTAAAAATAGCAGGTTTCCTAAAATAGAAAGTTTCCAAAAATAGAAAGTTACTAAAAATATAAAGTTTCCAAAAATAGAAAGTTTCCAAAAATAGAAAGTTTCCAAAAATAGATTTACTGCTTAAAATAGATAAGTTTCTAAAAATAGAAAGTTTCGATAATTAGATTAGCTGCCTTAATTAAATAAGTTTCTAAAAATAGAAAGTTTCCATAATTAGATATAAGTTGGATAATTAAGCTAATTATATAAGCTTAAGTGTTTACTGATTAATATTCTAAGTCATGTAATTAATAGTATAGTTTATTAATTATTTCATGTGAATTAAATAAACTATAGGTTAAAGTATTTAATTAAATAGAACATGATTTAATTAAATAAAGGTAAAAATAAATACTTAGGTTAAAACATGTATTATTATCTATTAATAATATAACCTAAGTCATGTAAATTAATTAATTATAGGTCATGATTTTAATAATTAATTAATTATATAGTTTAATTAAATGGAAAAATACTTAGGTTAAAATTCATGTATTAATAATAAAATTAATAACCTAAGTCATGTAAATTAAGTTAATCATGTTCATGTTTTTAATCAATTTAATTTAAGTCTTGTAAAAAATATAACTTGTAAAAATATTTAACCTTGTAAAAATAACTCATGAACCAGACCGTGTTTTATTCTAAACAGGTGTGAACCGGACCCGTGTTTTAACCCGTGAACCGGACACAATACACCCTTGGTCAACCTAGACGTCGGCTAGCCAAGGTTTCCCACCGGCTAGCCGGTGTCCCCTTGCTGCCATGGCCTACCCGAGCACCATCATGCCCCAACCAAGGTTGGGGTCTCCCCTTTTCCTTCTGCCGTGACACACCACCACCACACCGAGACCATAAGGTCTCGGTTGGTGCGAGAAAAATCAAGTCGAGACCCCCCCTTGGGGCTCGGTTATGCGTCGGCCAACAAACAAACACCCCTTAACCATTTATTTAATTTACCCCATGATTAAATAACACGTTTTTACTTGATTTAATTTGTTATTAAAAACATTCATGATTTCATGTGATTTATAAAATCAAAAGCATAAAGAAAAGAGGTTTAGAGTTTATACTGATCACGTGAATCAAGAAGGATGAACACACTAACAATTCTTGCAATAATCAAACACCAAAAATCCACCAAAACACCCCTTTGGTGTGTGTATACCCGGCGGCCAAGAACAAGGAGAAAAGAGAAAAGATTTTTATGGTTTTTTTGTTTTCACTATTTTTGTTATTATGAAAATAACTTTCTCCCAAATTCTAGTTTAGAAAAATTTAATAGGCTTGGCCCTTTGGTCTTGTTGTGTCCGTGGGTAAGGGGCCCACATGGGGGTAACCCGAACATTTTCCGTTCCTAAATAATAAGTATGTTCTCGTGTTCGTGTTTTACGTGATTTAATTAGTTATCGTCCGTGACTTAATATATTTATTCGTGATCGTAATAAATATACATACATACGTAATATTAGCTCGTGATTAATTTACGTTCATGATTTCATGTTCGTATGTTCGTGATTATAATTATTATTGAAATAGTTATCGTGTGTTAATATGTAATAAATACTTATCGTGTTATAACACGTACGTAATACTTGTAATTCTTGTTCATGAAGTGTAAACATGTTATAAAAGGAAAGTTCTAATCATGTATGTACTATCATAAGGGTACTATTCATGGTAAAAGCATGCGGGTTTTACAACTCTTCCCCCCTAAAAAGAATAATTGTCCCCGAATTATAGATAAAGTAAACTGGAAAAGAAGAACATACCCGAATTCAAAATATGGAATGAGGGTAAGAAGCCCGGATAGACTCCTCTCTTTCCCAAGTTGCTTCCCGCTCAGTATGATCCCTCCAAAGGATTTTGACGAATGGAATCGTCTTCCTTCTCATGACTCGTTCTTGTCTGTCAAGAACTCGTTCGGGTTCTTCTATGAAAGTGAGATCTTCACGAATCTGTTCCAGTGGATACTGAACCATGTGAAGGGGATGATACTGGTACCCTCTGAGTAAGGAAACATGGAAAATATTGTGAACATGAGAAAGCTGCGGAGGTAACGCTAAACGGTAAGATACTTCACCGACTCGTTCAATGATATCAAACGGTCCGATGAATCGAGGATTGAGCTTCCCTTTGATTCCAAAACGTCTAACACCACGTGCTGGCGAAACCTTAAGGAAAACGTGATCTCCTACGTTAAAATGTAAGTCCCTACGATGCTTGTCTGCATAACTCTTCTGACGTGACCGTGCTTCTTGCAGTTTCTGCTTAGCTACTGCGACCTTCTCATTAGACAACTCTATGATTTCCGGTCCTTCAAGTGTTCGCTCACCAACCTGATCCCAGCAGATTGGGGCGCGACACTTCCTGTCATACAACATCTCGAAAGGTGCACACTTGATACTTGCGTGCCAACTGTTGTTGTATGCAAACTCCACCAAACAGATGTAATCGTCCCAATCACCCGTCCATTCCAACGCACATGACCTCAACATGTCTTCCAATGTCTGAATCATTCGGTCTGACTGCCCGTCTGTTTGAGGATGAAAAGTCGTGTTAAGCTTAAGTTGTGTACCCCAAGCTTTTGTAGACTTCTCCAGAATCGCGAAGTGAATCGGGGATCTCTATCTGAGACGATGCTGGATGGATGTAACACCCCATTTTGGAAATGGAAATATCACAGTAATTATGGCGTGTCATCAAAGCATACAAGGTAAAATGTCTAAACATTACTTGACCATATAAAGGAAAATACCGAAATCAAACATCGATAGTCCAAAAGTAAAGCTCATCACACATAAACATAGTATAGTAAAGGAAAAGGACGAAACAATGTCCAAAGCATAAGTATCATAAAGAAAAGAAATGCATAATGTAAAGAAGGCTAGACAGCTTCCATTCCATATGCACGTACTCTTAATGTCTACGAGCGTCCTTGAGTACCTGCCGTTTTGGGAACATAGAAAAGGAAAACGGCCGAGCAATACGCTCAGTGCACGGATGTACAATAAAGCATGAATAGGATAAGCATATAACATAATAACAGCGGAAGAAACTAAGTCCCGAGTAACCTAGTTAAGTCTTAATAAAACTGGTTTTATAGTTTAAAAGTCTTATGTTTATCTTATAAAAATTGTTTGTCATATTTTACCATTTAGCCAATATAGGTCATGAATATCCACCGTGCATGAATAATTGGAGGGGTGACCTCATCATGCAAATTAGAGGGGCTGCCTCTAATTTAATATACTGGTTTTATGGTTAGGAGGGATCAGCTCCTTGTGAAGGATGTAAGGCACACACCACATTCACCATGTAATCCTGAATAAAACGTGTAACTAGGATGCACCCATACGCCCCACATGATAAATATAAATAAATGGCCAAAAGCTGAAGGGACGCCACGAGCAATCACTCCGATGTGGTGAAGTCATAACATCAGTGCCTCTAATGTTATGGTTATGGTACCTCCATAACTAGGTGAAACTGGTCATGCATGTATATGGCTATAGGTAATCATATTTAAACATAAGCAATCAAACTCATACTTATACTACGGGAAAACAGTTGGCTGCATACGGGGAATCCTAATAAGGAAAGAATGTCCATACTGAAAGGACGGGAATCCGTACCTTATGTCCAGTGAACGAGAACGATGAACTGCGAGAATCCTACTTCTGAAACACTAGTGCTACATAAATACGTACATGAAATAAGTATCTGCTTACTACATACATAGCTGGTTTTATATCATGTCTTAGCTTATTTTATGTGTTCTTACTATTTTACACTGTTTAAAGCCTTAAACTGTGTTAAATCCTATATTTTGTTCAATCTGATTAAGTATTTCTGATATTTCATGTGTTATTATACTTACTGTGTAATAATAAGTAACTTTCCAAAAATAGCAGGTTTCCTAAAATAGAAAGTTTCCAAAAATAGAAAGTTACCAAAAATAGAAAGTTTCCAAAAATAGAAAGTTTCTAAAAATAGAAAGTTTCCAAAAATAGAAAGTTTCCAAAAATAAAAAGTTTCTAAAAATAGATTTACTGCTTAAAATAGATAAGTTTCTAAAAATAGAAAGTTTCCATAAATAGATTAGCTGCCTTAATTAAATAAGTTTCCATAAATAGATTAGCTGCCTTAAATAAATAAGTTTCTAAAAATAGATGGTTTCCATAAATAAAATAGCTGCCTTATTTAATTAAGTTTCTAAAAATAGAAAGTTTCCATAATTAGAAATAAGCTGGTTAAATAAGCTAAGTAAATAAGCCTAAGTGTTTTCATGATTATTTCCTAAGTCATATGATATATTATATAGTTTAATAATTATTTCATGTAATTTAATTAAACTATAGGTTATAATATTTAATTAAACTATGTCATGTTTTTAATTGAATATATTAAATACTTAGGTTAAAATATGTATTACTAAATACTAATAATATAACCTAAGTCATGTTTAATTAATTAATTATATCCATGGTTTTTTTAAATAATTAATTAATTATAAGTCTTAATAATATAAATACTTAGGTTAAAATAATTCATGTTTATTAATAATTAGTTAACATAAGTCATGTTATTAAATTAATTACATCTTATTAATTTAATTCTTAACATAAGTTTATAACATAAACAACTAACATAATCATGATCCGGATCTAAGCCTAAAAACATGTACCGGATATGAAACAACACCGTACCGCGAACCAAATCGGGGTACCCCCTTGCTGCCGTGGGACCCACACGCACCAACCAAGACCAAAAAGGTCTTGGTGGTGGTCGGCTAAGAACAAACCGAACCCCCTTGGGGTCGGTTGTACCTTGCGGCCCAAAACAAACACCCCTTAGATCGACCCTTTTGATTAATTAATGATCAAAACATGTTAGATCTAGGTTTAATTAATGTATTTTTATAAAAACATCACGTGTTCTTAATTAATAAAAGATTAATTAAAAAGAAAAAGGTTAAAAAGGTTTTACCGTATTCGTGGATCAAGAGGGTGAAGAACAAACACGAACAAACACTAATTTAACAAGATCCAAGATCAAAGAAATCACCTTGATGGTGATTTGATGGTGGCGGCACACAAAGGAGGTGGAAAAGGGATTTTAGGTTTTCTTGAAATTCTTTTGTAAAAGTAATTTTGAGTAGTAAAATTACTTAACCCTTCCTTTTAGTAAAATTGACAATGGGCTTGGCCCATTGTCCTTATTTTGGCCGCGGGTAGGGACTCCCTTGTGGGGTTCCCGTACCTCGTTTCGTGTCTTGTAATTTCGTACACGTTTATGTTTAATTATGTTCGTGTTTTAAATGTTCTCGTTACGTAAATACCATACACTTATATATTTAATTACGCTCGTATTAAATATATATACGTAATTAATAATAACTCATGTTTTAATTACGCTCATGATTCCGTGATCGTATGTTCGTGATTAATTATTGCTAAATAATTATTACGTGATCGTTCATATAGAATACTTATCGTGTTCTAACACGTACGTAATACATAAACTCCTAATACGTAATCGTAATCATGCTATATTAGGAAAGTTTTTAACTAGTACGTACGAACTTAAGGTACTATGCATGGTAAAAGCATGCGGGTTTTACAACTCTTCCCCCCTAAAAAGAATAATTCGTCCCCGAATTATAGATAAAGTAAACTGGAAAAAAGAAGAACATACCCGAATTCAAAATATGAAATGAGGGTAATAAGTCCGGATAGACTCCTCTGTTTCCCAAGTGGCTTCCCGCTCGGTATGATCCCTCCATCGAATTTTGACGAATGGAATCGTCTTCTTTCTCATGACTCGTTCTTGCCTGTCAAGAACTCGTTCGGGTTCTTCTATAAAAGTGAGATCTTCATGAATCTGTTCCAGTGGATACTGAACCATGTGAAGGGGATGATATTGGTACCCCTTGAGTAAGGACACATGAAACACATTGTGCACATGCGAAAGCTGCGGAGGTAACGCCAATCGGTAAGATACTTCACCGACTCGTTCAATGATATCAAACGGTCCGATGAAACGAGGACTGAGCTTCCCTTTAATCCCGAAGCGTCTAACACCACGTGCCGACGAAACCTTAAGGAAGAAGTGATCTCCTACGTTAAAGTATAAATCCCTACGATGCTTGTCGGAGTAACTCTTTTGACGTGACCGTGCCTCCTGAATCTTTTGTCTAGCTACTGCGATCTTCTCGTTTGTCATCTCTATGATTTCTGGTCCTTCGAGTGTTCGCTCGCCAACCTGATCCCAGCAGATTGGGGCGCGACACTTTCTGCCATACAACATCTCAAATGGAGCACACTTGATGCTCGCGTGCCAGCTGTTGTTGTACGCAAACTCCACCAAACAGATGTATTCGTCCCAGTCACCCGTCCATTCCAACGCACATGACCTCAACATATCTTCCAATGTCAGAATGGTTCGCTCCGACTGTCCGCCCGTTTGAGGATGAAAGGCCGTGCTAAACTTAAGTTGTGTACCCCAAGCTTTCTGCAGACTTTTCCAAAAGCGCGAAGTGAATAGAGGATCTCTGTCTGAGACGATGCTGGATGGTGCACCGTGTAGTCTCATGATCTCTCGTCTGTACGTATCTGCGAGTTTACTTACCGGATCTTCCTTGCGGATCGGTAAGAAATGAGCTGATTTGGTAAGTCGATCAACGATAACCCAAATTGCATCGTGCTTCCTTTTGGTAGGCGGAAGACCGGTAACAAAATCCATGGTGATTTTATCCCACTTCCACTCTGGAATGTCTAACGGTTGAAGGAGACCGCCAGATCGCTGATCCTCGATCTTAACCTGCTGGCAGGTAAGACATTTGGAGACGTAAGTGGCCACATCCTGCTTCATACCACTCCACCAAAAGTACTGCTTGATGTCATGGTACATTTTAGTTGAACCAGGATGTATCGAGAATGGGGAGCTATAAGCTTCTGCTAGCAAAGCTTCCCGGAGTTCTTGGTCATCAGGAACACAAAGTCTAGTACCCTGCCATACGATACCATCTGCATCTACTCTAAATTTTGTCTGCTTCTCCAAATTCTGTATTATCGCCCATATTTCTCCGTCATCCTTCTGAGCTTCCTTGATCTTAGATAGTAACTCGGGTTGTACTCTAAGATTAGCCCAGTAACCGTGCTGTCCACGTACCATGATCTCGATGTCTAGTCGCTCCAAGTCACTTAAGATTTCCTCTTCGATTCTAATGCTGTTGATCATTCCGGACTTCCTGCTAAGGGCATCTGCTACTACATTTGCCTTTCCGGGATGATACTGTAGATTAATGTCATAATCCTTCAACAGCTCTAACCATCTTCTCTGCCTCATGTTCAATTCACGCTGAGTGAAGATGTACTTCAAGCTCTTGTGGTCCGTGAAAATGTCACATGATTCTCCATATAAGTAGTGTCTCCATATCTTCAATGCAAACACGACTGCATAAAGTTCCAGATCGTGCGTGGGGTAATTCTCTTCATAAGGCTTAAGCTGCCGTGAAGCGTACGCGATCACTTTCCCATGTTGCATGAGAACACAGCCAAGTCCCTTCCCCGATGCATCGCTGTAGATTTGAAATCCACCCGTATCAGATGGTAGAGTAAGAATAGGTGCAGATACTAGCTTCTACTTCAGGTCTTCAAAGCTCTTCTCTCGATCTTCCGTCCAGACGAATTTCTCCCCTTTCCGCATCAGTTTGGTCAATGGTAGTGCTAGACGGGAAAAGTTCTCCACGAACCTACGGTAATAGCCAGCTAAGCCTAAGAAACTGCGGACTTACGTCGCTGATGTCGGCCTTGGCCACTTAGTGATGGCCTCAACCTTCGCTGGATCCATAGTGATTCCTTCTGCTGATACAATGTAACCTAAGAATGCCTCCTTGTCTAACCAGAACTCACACTTGGATAATTTAGCATACAGCTGCTTCTGGCGAAGAATCTGTAGTACTGTACGAAGATGGTCTTCGTGTTCCTCCTTGGACTTAGAGAAAATCAGGATGTCATCGATGAAAACAATGACGAACTTGTCCAGAAATTCATGGAAGATTCTGTTCATCAGATCCATGAACACTGCTGGAGCATTTGTCAGGCCAAATGGCATAACTACAAACTCGTAGTGGCCATAACGAGTACGAAAGGCAGTCTTAGCAATATCCTGCTCCTTGACTCGTAACTGATGATAACCTGACCTAAGATCGTTCTTGGAGAAGTGTTTGGCCCCTTGGATTTGGTCAAACAGATCGTAAATGCGTGGCAATGGATACCTATTCCGAATGGTAATCTTGTTGAGCTCGCGATAGTCTATGCAAAGACGCATACTGCCGTCCTTCTTCTTAATAAACAAAACCGGTGCGCCCCATGGATATGCGCTCGGTCGAATAAAACCTCGTTCGAGAAGTTCTTGCAGTTGATCCTTCAGCTTCTTCAGCTCTATGGGAGCCATGCAATAAGGAGCCTTGGAGATTGGTTCAGCTCCTGGAACCAGTTCGATACTGAATTCCACTTCTCGTGCAGGTGGTATGCCCGGAAGTTCTGCTGGAAACATGTCTTGGAATTCCGACACTATTGGTTGATCCTGAATCGATGGAGATTCAGCATCCATGTCGTGAACCGTAGCTAGATAACCCTCGCAGCCATGTGACAGTAGTGCACGCGCTTGCAGGGTGGATATGATTTGTACAGACCGTCCGGGTATGAACCCATTATGAATGTAATCTGGTGCGTTGACATCACCGAAGATAACTCGATATGAATGGCAGTCTATAGTAGCATGATATTTGGATAGCCAATCCATGCCCAAAATCATGTCGAAGTCATTCATGTCCAGCGGAAGTGCGTCGATAGGTCGAACCTTATCATCAAATTCTAGGGGAAGACTCTTGTATACATGGGTGATTAATACAGAGTCCCTCAAAGGCGTGGAAATAGTAAGCCTATTTTCTAGTGGCATGGGAGGCATCCTAATACTTGGTTTTTAGGCCTAGTATCAAAATTCGTAGTCCCAAGTCTTTTCGAATTGAAAACCGGTCTTAAGTGCGACTCAATCGTCTTTTGGTGAATCAAGAGGATAGTTTGGTTTTGTTTATCTAATTTAAACTAATAGCAAGTAATTAAAGTGTCGTTGAGTAACTTTAAAGCTTTGACAAAATTAAACTTAAAGTTAATTTATGAAAATACTTAAAACTTAAAACTTGTAAAACTTGAAAACTTAAAAACTTAATCAATCGGAATAAAACAATTAATGTCCATCGGAATACACCAAAATTTCAACCATCGGAATATCAAACAAGGATCCATCGGAATGTATGATCTTACTAACCATCGGAATGTTATGAATACTACTGTCGCAATGTGAATCTATCGGATTGATGCTGTCGCAATGTTCCTTTCGAAAAATGGGCAGCACTTCGTCTTAACTGAAGACCTTAAGACCCGTCAGAATATGCGATCGCAATATGTGATCGCAATCCCAGATCGGAATAAGGGGAAAAACCAACCCGATCGCAAAGTAAAACCCTAACGGGTTATTGCGATCAAAATTCTGAGGTCTATCGGAATGTGTATAACACCGTCGGAATGTGTAGTAAACCCTTGTATTGCGATGGAGAGCAACAATTTCCAAAATTTGTGGAAATCTTAAAACGAAATAAGCACAATCAATAAGCTATTTTACTCAAACCTTAAACAACTTATTAAGCCAAAATTCGACAACTTTTCGAGATGTGAAATCAAGAACTTTATGAAAGATACTTTTAAAATAACTAAAACCTTTATAAAATCCGAAAATCAATAAGCTAAAACTCGAATAAGCCAATAAGAATTACGAGCTTATGGCCTAAACGTATAAGTGCTTATGTGAAAACCAAGAAAATTAATCCTTTACTCACGAAAAACATCAAGTCGTATGAATGAAATGTGTAATTCGGGTCAAAGATAAAATACCAAGAAATGTAGAATGAGATTAAAGAACACAAAGCTTACTCTTGATTAAAAATTATTAATGGAATCCAAATACAAAGATTAAAGAAAGCTTGGAAGAAAGGAAAAATGAAAGGCTTAATGAGAGAAAGTTTAAGACTTTCTCTCTCTAAAAACTAGAAAGAAGCTTAAAAATAAAAACTAGCTAACTCCCTCCTAATGTGATTAGGAGGGTATTTATAGGGAAGTGGGAGGCATGTGTGGTGCTTTATTCTTTCTTTTTCTTCTCGTCTCGACTTTAATTCTTCGTCTTTGTAGTCTCGGGATTTGAACTTGTCTTTTAATTTTCTTCTTCTATTAGACTTAAGTTCTTCGACTTCGTTAAACTTCCGCCTTTAGACTTTTTCTTCGATAAATCTTCAGAATAGGCCTTGGACTTCCGTTCTTTTTGCACTCTTGATATTTTGACTTCGTCTTTTCCCGTTTTCTTCGATAAAAGCCCGTGAAAACCCGTGTTTTCTTGCTTTTTCATATTTTGGTCCTAAAACACAATAAAAACACAAACCACGCATAATTCCGACTTTTACGACATAAATCACACGTTTTGGTCTTGTTATTATTGGAAATAAGTGGTAAAAGGATAAGTGTTTTCACACTTATTAAATCCCCTACACTTGACCATTGCAATGCCCTCATGCAATGCAATAATTTTAAAGCACGGTTTACATTTTCCATCATAAATAACCCACCTTGGCCTTTATTAACTACTAAACATAAAATGATAGAAAAAGAAAAGAAATCCAACACTTACATTGGTTTTGGCAGCCATGAACGTTTATCATCCTCAAGTTTCACGTTCCCCATACCAAGCTTAAAAACGAGATCATTGTTATTATAAGTTAGCAAACTATCACGAACTCATGTGGGCCAATTACTCACTTAGACTCCCTTATTCCTAAGTGTATCTCTTATATTTTATTTTTGTCTTGAATGATCACGAGGATGCATTGTTTGACTTATTTCGATAGTTATTTAGTCCGAAAATAAGGTCAACGATTTAATCAATAGTTAGCTAAAGGACCAAATCTTTTAAAACTGCTTCTCGGGACCTCATAAAGTTCATATCTTGGCATAACTCGCTTCACGATTTGAGACCTTTCTCGGACCGATATTTGGCAGTGACTTCATACTTCGAATCTTGAGAGACGTTCATGAAATGATGGCCTTCTCTTCATAATAGGAATTTCTTCATTAGAAGTTTTGAGAGATTCTTCATATATGGACCACGACTTCTTCATTTTTCTCCAATTTTTATTTTGGACTTTGATATACAATGATCCGCCTCCTTTTAGGACTTGGATCTATTTATCCTCATACCTTGTTAGGGTCTTTTCGGATAGACTTCTCCATGACTTTAGGGCAGTTCTTGCTTTTCGTCGTGTGTCTTGATCCTTCATATTGATTTTCGATAAATGATTCTTCACATCACTTTTGGATCTTTAACAACAAAATCTAGCCCTCATGCCTTGTTAGGGCCTTTTCGGACTTGCCAATCTTCGCATCCCGCTTCAATAAGTTATGCCTTGGCTATGAACTCTAATCCGTACCGAGCAACTTTTAAACGATCTGGGGCTAGAAGCTAAGTAACCTTTTAAATCGTACAACCTTATTTATTGCAGATAAATTTATTAACAAGCGGAGGGAGAATAGGCTTATAATTAACTCACATAAATTCACGAAAGAATATCGAACTTATAATTGACTCTATCATCTCTCGTTCTCCACAGTTTAAAATCTCAAGGAATGAGACTCGTGGATGCTTAGCCAATTAAATCAAAGTTTTAGGTTTTCGAGTCGCCTATAGGATCTTGCAAATTCATAGACTTTTTCAAGTTTAGAAATCGCATTTTAAAGTTCCCTTGATAAACAACTCTCTAGGATCAATTATAGGAACTTGCCAAAAGTTCTTGTTCTTAACCTGTGAGAGTTAAGACTTTCGCGTTTTATAGCTCCCTATATAAAAGCCTAGCAAAACATGACTTAAACACGTTAAGGATACTAGCTAGAGTAAACTTAGGTAAGTAAACTCGGGTTGAGTCAAAATGTTCATGACTAAGAAAAATCTAAAACCACTTTATTGAAGAACTATTCTAGGAATGGAAAGAAACTAAACATAATAAAGGAAAATACAACTATACAACTAGGCCAAAATAGATTAAAATTTTTGAAAAATGTCGAAAAATCAAGTTTTCCGGTTAAAATGAGGGCAAATTCATGGAAAAGACCACCTACTTCAATAGAAGTCCCCCCTACACTTGAGATAAACATTGTCCTCAATGTTTAAGCATGTGGGAGTAAACTCCCCTACACTTAGGACATTGTGCACGTTGTTTAAATCTTGCTAAGGAAAGGACAACTAAAGTGAATTCAATTTGAACATATATAAAATATGAAATATTGAATCACAAGAGTTTAGGATAAAACCAGGAAGATGGGATCACGGTATCACGGTTCGTCAAAAGTCATCAAGGTGGATCTTTGAGGCTTTAATCCCTGCACAGCACAAGAAACAAGACAACAAACATATGCGGGGCTCCCCCTACACTTATTATGAAAGCAGTAAAGGATAGATCACGGGTTGCCTCCCGAGAAGCGCTTGTTTTTGTTCACCGAGTCACGAGCCTGACTCGACCCAATTTTAGTTCATGGGGAACGTGGTGAGGGATGGAATCATCTCTTGAGAGATGTCCTCACCAAAGTACAGCTTCAGACGCTGGCCATTCACCTTGAAATTGGGCCCATTCGGCTGAGAAAGCTCAATGGTCCCATAAGGAAAGACTTTGGCGGCGGTGAATGGACCAGACCAGCGGCTCTTCAACTTGCAAGAGAAGATCTTCAATCGAGAGTTAAAGAGTAAGACTTGATCACCAAGGTTGAACTCTCGGTTCTTGATTTTTGCGTCATGAATGATCTTCGTCTTCTCCTTGTAGATCAGCGAGTTCTCATAAGCTTCATTCCTCAGTTCATTTAGCTCGTTGAGTTGAATCTTGCGATGATCACCGGCTTTGTTGATGTCGAAGTTAGCCCACTTCAAGGCCCAGTGCGCCTTATGTTCTAGCTCGATGGGTAGGTGGCAGGCTTTCCCGTACACAAGACAATAAGGTGTACAACCGATCGGGGTCTTGTAAGCAGTACGGAAAGCCCACAGAGCATCATCTAACTTATCGGCCCACGCGGCGCGATGCTCTCCCACAATACGCTCCAAAATTATCTTCAAGCCACGGTTGGATATCTCGGCTTGCCCATTGGTTTGGGGATGATAGGCGGTGGAAAGACGATGATTAACACCATACTTAGCCATGACTCTTGCAAATTGATCATTGCAAAAATGAGTCCCGCAGTCACTGATAATAGCACGAGGAACGGCAAATCGAGTGAAAAGCTGCTTCAAAAAGTTCACAACCACCCTCGCATCATTCGTAGGAAGAGCCTTGGCTTCAACCCATTTAGAAACGTAGTCGACGGCGACGAGGATGTACTTGTTCCCTTTGGAGGATGGAAATGGCCCCATAAAGTCGATGCCCCATACATCAAAGATTTCACATTCCTGTATGAAATTTTGAGGCATCTCATCCTTATGTGTGATCTTGCCTTGGCGTTGGAGAGCATCACAATGCTTAACCATTTCGTGAGCGTCACGATAAATGGTGGGCCAATAGAATCCAGAATCAAACACTTTTTTAGCGGTGTAGTTGGGACCAAAGTGACCACCGGTGGGTCCTTTGTGGCAAGCTTGGAGAATGTCAAAAGCTGCCGGTCCGTCAACACATCGACGAATGATCAGATCAGCACATTGTTTGAATAGAAAAGGGTCATCCCAAAAGTAAGTCTTAACATCATTCAAGAACTTCTTCTTTTGTTGGGATGTTAACCCTTTGATGAGAATACCACCCGCTAAGTAGTTTGCAATGTCCGCAAACCACGGGGTGCGATCAAGATTGAGATTTATAGACATTAAGGTCTCAAGGGGGAAAGAGTCATTGATCTCTTTGTTCGGATGATCCCCTTGATATGGATCCTCAAGTCTGCTCAGATGATCCGCGGCCAGGTTTTCGGCTCCCTTCTTGTCACGAATTTCAATGTTGAATTCTTGAAGGAGTAAAACCCAGCGAAGAAGTCTTGGCTTAGAATCATGCTTTGTCATCAAGTACTTCAACGTGGAATGGTCCGTGTATACGATGGTGGGGGATAAAACAAGATAGGGGCGAAATTTCTCAAAAGCATAGACAACAGCTAAAAGCTCTTATTCGGTTGTCGTATAATGCAATTCAGCCCCCGTCATTGTTTTGCTAGCATAGTGGATTGGTTGGAAGTGTTTGTTCACTCGTTGGCCCAAAACCGCACCAATAGCAAAGTCGCTAGCATCGCACATCAATTTAAAAGGCAGCTCCCAATTAGGGGTAACCAAGACCGGTGCCTTAGTTAACTTATCCTTAAGAAGATTGAAGGCTTCGAGACACTCTTTAGAAAAGATAAAAGGAGTATCTTTTTCCAAGAGGTGGGTCATCGGGTGAGCGATTTTAGAGAAATCCTGAATGAATCGACGATAGAAGCCCGCATAACCCAGAAAACTTCTCACACCCTTCACGGTTGAAGGTGGAGGTAATTTGGCTATGACATCTACTTTAGCACGGTCGACTTCAAGACCGGCTTTAGAGATTTTGTGTCCTATCACAATGCCTTCTTTTACCATAAAATGGCATTTTCCCAATTCAGAACAAGGCGAGTGTCTTCGCACCGCTTAAGCATATGTTCCAAATTTGCAAGGCAAGAGGAGAAGGAATCCCCGAAGACCGAGAAATCATCCATGAAGACTTCCATGGTTTGCTCAACCATGTCATGGAAGATAGCCAACATGCACCTTTGGAAAGTCCCGGGGGCATTGCATAAGCCAAAAGGCATCCTTTTGTAAGCAAATGTGCCATAGGGACAAGTGAATGTCGTCTTCTCTTGATCTTGGGGATCGATGGGTATTTGAAAATAACCCGAGAAACCATCAAGAAAGCAGTAATATTTATTACCCGCTAAACATTCAAGCATTTGGTCCATAAAAGGTAGAGGGAAATGATCCTTTCTCGTGGCATCATTGAGTTTGCAGTAGTCTATACAAACTCTCCACCCAGTAACGAGACGGGTAGGGATCAACTCGATGTTTGCATTGGGCACAACGGTGATACCGCCTTTCTTAGGCACACAATGGACTGGACTAACCCATGGTGAATCCGAAATGGGGTAAATCATACCCGCATCAAGAAGTTTGATAACCTCTTTTTTGATGAATTCATGGATTTTAGGATTCACCCTTCGTTGGCTTTGAATTGTGGGCTTAAAGTCGTCCTCCATGAGAATTTTATGTGTGCAGAAGTGAGGATCAATTCCACGGATGTCGGAGATTTTCCAAGCGATAGCTCTTTTATGCTTCTTCAACACGGCGATGAGTCGGGCTTTGTCTTCTTCTTGCAGGTCCTTCGCGATGATAACCGGTAACTTCTCGTTGTCGTCCAGGAAAACGTACTCAAGATGAGGTAGGTCCTTAAGCTTAAGAGTAGGAGGATCCTCAATAGATGGTGTAACTAACGCTGGATCATCATTAGTCACCTCTTTAGGAGAAGGAGGAGACAACGGGTCCTCATTGAGAAGTCTCTCAATAGTACGAATGTCTTCATCCCAATTGGTGGACAAATTATCATACTTAATATCGAGAGGACCCAAGCTAGCTTCGAAATCATCCAAGTCACTTTCTCCAAAAGGAGTCAATGCTGGAGCAATTTAGGCAACGGTCTCAACATTGGGTAGAGTAGAAAGAGTACTTTTGCAAGCATCATGAAAATGTTCTTCACAAGCCTCATCGAGAACATCAATAGCATTAACACTCTCATACGAATAAGGTTGCTTAGAAATCTTACCCATGTTGAAGACAATTTTATCGTCACCAACTCTCATGATTATTTCGCCCGCGGCTACATCAATAAGAGTGCGACCGGTCCTCAGGAATGGACGTCCAACGATTAATGGAACACGAGGATCCATCTCGTAGTCAACGACGACAAAATCCACCGGGAAGGTGAATTTATCAATGCCAACAAAGACATCTTTGGCTATCCCCACTGGATAAGCAACCGTACGGTAGGCTAATTCCAAAGTCATTTTGGTGGGGACTAGCTCGGGGAGAGATAATTGCTTCCAAACACTTAAAGGCATTAAGTTTATACTGGCACCTAGATCGGCTAAGGCCATGCAATTCTCTACTCCCGGGAAGTTGCAAGGAATCAAGAAGCGACCCGGATCACCAAGTTTGGTGGGCAATTTCCTTAAGAGCACTACGGAGCAGTTCTCATTAAGTTGGGTCTGAGCGATGTCAAGAAGCTTTTCCTTATCACTTAGAAGATCTTTAAACATCTTAGCGTATTTGGGCATGTGAGCGAGAGCCTCGGCAAAGGAGATGTTAAAATTCAATTGTTTAAACATTTTTAGAAAGTTTGAAACCTGAATATCATCCTTGCTCTTTTGCTTCTCTTTCCTCAACCTTGAAGGATAAGGTATATTAGATGAAGAAGAAGGCTTTAGGGGAATAGGATCACTCACAACCACGGGTGGTGGGGAAACGAGGATAGAAGGTGAAGGAGGTGGGGAAAGTAGCTCTTTTTCCTTGTTCACAATCACGGGTGGAGGTGTAGGAAGCTCGGGTTCCATATAACCTTTTCCACTACGAGTGGTGATTGCTTTCATCTCCCCTTTTGGATTTGCAACGGTATTACTCGGAAGAGTACCCGAAGAAGAGGGTTGATTACCTTGGATGAGCGAACCAATCATATCACGAAGGTGAACCGCTTGATTATTAAAAGAGTTTTGCATGTTTGCATTAATTTCATTGCTGTGTTTGGCCATATCATTGCTTAGCTCGGCTCGAATATCGCTCCCTTGTTTCACCATGTCATTCTTCAAGTTGACAAATTGACTCTGAAGATTCGTCACCATCTCACGATTAGTCTTCATGAACGTCTCGACGTCTTGGTTTACTGCCATCGGTTGATTGAGAGGTGGAGCCGTGTATGCTTGAGAATTTCCTTGAGTTGGGTATGGGTTTCTTTGGGATTGATATTGATTTTGAGCACGAGGTTGGATTGGTTGTTTCGGTTATAGCTTTGTCGTTGCTTTTGGTTTGAAGGAGGGAAACCGGGTGGAGCAAGGTAATTGTTGGAACGATAACTTAGCAAGCCACGGTCTCCTTGCGGGCGAGCTTGATAGCCTCCCGTGGGATAAGTGCCGTAAGCCGCGTTAACATTTTCAGAATAATTGCCTTGGGTAGATGGACAATCATTATAAGAATGAGGACCACCACATGTGTCACAAGAAATAGAAACGGCTTTAGCTTGTTGAAAGTGGTTTGTGGCCATGGCCATGAAATTCTTGTTCATTTCAGCGAGTTGTCGAGAAATTTCAGTCATCTCAGGATTGGAAGTAGTAGAAGAAACATTGACTCTCGAGTTAGATCTTGAGGATGCGGATGAATCCCAATTCTTGTGGTGAGTAGTCATGTTTTCGATCAACTCTCGGCACTCCTTCGGTCTCCTTTTCATAAAAGTACCACCGGCGGCGGCATTGATCGTGTCACGATTACGAAAAGTGAGACCATTGTAGAAGGTGTCAATGAGAGTGACGGGGAGCATATTGTGATTTGTACAACAGTCGATCAAATCATTGTATCGTTCCCAAGCATCGAAAAGCGATTCATCATTCTCTTGCATAAATCCACTTATTTGGTTACGAAGGCTAGTGACCATGGATGGGGGAAAGTAGCGCGATAAAAAGCGTTGAGTCATGTCATTCCACGTATGAATAGAATTCTTAGGAAGACGGCCAAACCATTTTTCGGCATGGTGAGAAAGCGAGTGGGGAAAGAGTTGAAGGCGAAGGTCATCCATAGAAACACCGGAGCACTTCATGCTTTGGGTCATGGTAATGAATTTGTCGAGGTGTTTGTTGGCATCATCATCCGGAATTCTACGAAATGGGTTCGTTTGCACTTGTTGGATCATGTGATGCTTCAACGAAAACTCTTGAGCCGTGACGTGCATTGGCGCAATCGGGCCTCCGCGTCCGTTCATGGTGGGTTGACACAATTCCTCCATTGTCCGTAAATCAGGTAAGAGGACATTGTTGTTGGCGTTGTTGTTGTTGTTGTTATTCAAATTGGGTTGAGGTGGGTGATTATTGTTGTTGTTAACACCAGCCATATCTAAATCTTCACGAGTCTCGGGCTCAGAATAGTTGGAAGGTCTAGTACGCATACACATGCAGAAGAAAAATATACACAAAGAGAATATCTATATAATCTTTTTGGTGCAAAACTTTGTAAAAGAATTGCTTTTATGATTTTTCAATGTTTTTGTATTTTTGAAGAGATTTATATTTTTTAGGATTTTTTTGAAAATTTTAAAGCAAGGAAAATAACGTTCAAAGAACGGATCCCAAAATTCAATTCGTCTCTCACTAAAAACCGTTAATCGTAACGAAAAGAGCCGGCAGCGGCGCCATTTAATACTTGGTTTTTAGGCCTAGTATCAAAATTCGTAGTCCCAAGTCTTTTCGAATTGAAAACCGGTCTTAAGTGCGACTCAATCGTCTTTTGGTGAATTAAGAGGATAGTTTGGTTTTTTTTATCTAATTTAAACTAATAGCAAGTAATTAAAGTGTTGTTCAGTAATTTAAAGCTTTGACAAACTTAAACTTAAAGTTAATTTATGAAAATACTTAAAACTTAAAATTTGTAAAACTTGAAAACTTAAAAACCTAATCAATCGAAATAAAACAATTAATGTCCATCGGAATACACCAAAATTTCAACAATCGGAATATCAAACAAGGATCCATCGGAATGTATGATCTTACTAACCATCGGAATGTTATGAATACTACTGTCGCAATGTGAATCTATCGGAATGATGCTGTCGCAATGTTCCTTTCGAAAAATGGGCAACACTTCGTCTTAACTGAAGACCTTAAGACCCGCCGGAATATGCGATCGCAATATGCGATCGCAATCCCAGATCGGAATAAGGGGAAAAACCAACCCGATCGCAAAGTAAAACCCTAACGGGTTATTGCGATCAAAATACTGAGGTCTATCGGAATGTGTATAACACCGTCGGAATGTGTAGTAAACCCTTGTATTGCGATGGAGAGCAACAATTTCCGAAATTGGTGGCAATCTTAAAACGAAATAAGCACAATCAATAAGCTATTTTACTCAAACCTTAAACAACTTATTAAGCCAAAATTCGACAACTTTTCGAGATGTGAAATCAAGAACTTTATGAAAGATACTTTTAAAATAACTAAAACCTTTATAAAATCCGAAAATCAATAAGCTAAAACTCGAATAAGCCAATAAGCATTACGAGATTATGGCCTAAACGTATAAGTGCTTATGTGAAAACCAAGAAAATTAATCCTTTACTCACGAAAAACATCAAGTCGTATGAATGAAATGTGTAATTCGGGTCAAAGATAAAATACCAAGAAATGTAGAATGAGATTAAAGAACACAAAGCTTACTCTTGATTAAAAATGATTAATGGAATCCAAATACAAAGATTAAAGAAAGCTTGGAAGAAAGGAAAAATGAAAGGCTTAGTGAGAGAAAGTTTAAGACTTTCTCTCTCTAAAAACTAGAAAGAAGCTTAAAAATAAAAACTAGCTAACTCCCTCCTAATGTGATTAGGAGGGTATTTATAGGGAAGTGGGAGGCATGTGTGGTGCTTTCTTCTTTCTTTTTCTTCTCGTCTCGACTTTAATTCTTCGTCTTTGTAGTCTCGGGATTTGAACTTGTCTTTTAATTTTCTTCTTCTATTAGACTTAAGTTCTTCGACTTCGTTAAACTTCCGCCTTTAGACTTTTTCTTCGATAAATCTTCAGAATAGGCCTTGGACTTCCGTTCTTTTTGCACTCTTGATCTTTTGACTTCGTCTTTTCCCGTTTTCTTCGATAAAAACCCGTGAAAACCCGTGTTTTCTTCCTTTTTCATATTTTGGTCCTAAAACACAATAAAAACACAAACCACGCATAATTCCGACTTTTACGACATAAATCACACGTTTTGGTCTTGTTATTATTGGAAATAAGTGGTAAAAGGATAAGTGTTTTCACACTTATTACATCCTAATGTTCTTAGCATAAGCAGTAGAAATAACCGAGTGAGTAGCACCCGTATCGAAAAGAACACATGCAGCGCGACCATACATATACAAAATTCCAGTGACAGTACCTGTAGACTTGTTGGCCTGGTCTCGAGATGTCGTGTAGACACGCTCGGCAGTAGGAGGCGGCTTGGTATCAGCATGTCCTGATGTACCCTCCATCTCGCCCTTACGCCAATCCTTCATAATATGGCCAGGAAGACCACACTTGAAGCACGCATCAGTATTACGGCGACATGGTCCTGGGTGCCTACGGTGTCAAGTAGAGCAAAGAGGATGAGTATATCCTCCAGCAGGTTCTCTGGCTGGCTAAGGACCTGATAAAACATTTTACATGAGACATAATAGTTAGGTACAAAGGACGAAGCGGATAATCGTAAGATTGAATACCAGTGATAGCTGGACGGCTAGGCTGCGAACCACTCTGGTTCTGGTCCCTACCGTTTCCATGGTTCCTGGTAGAATTTTGCTAGAGTGTCAGAATATGAGTTATAACATAAAACATAAGAAATTTCGTAAGTATTAAGACCTGATGTTGCTGGATTGCCCGGTGTTGTTACGGTAATTGTCATTACCGCCACGCCTATCCGTAGCAGATCGGTCATTAGTCTGACCATTTCCCTTGGGCTGATGAGGCTGCTGCTGAGTAGCCGGCTGAGACCGGTCCCCAGTTTTTTGCCTGGAAGATACATTTAAAGAGATGAAAAAATTGACATATGGAAGATATACGGATTGATCACCGCTTGAATATGAAGGTTTTACCTCTTGTCGGGTCATTCAGCTTCCCCAAACTCATCCCTCTCCTGCAGCATCTCCAGTTTCCGTGCTGCATCGGCCACTTGTGTTACAGTATTGAACGTAGCACACACCAGATTGTTTGCGACCGATGTACGAAGAGCCCATCTAAAGTGATGTTCCTGCTCTTCTGGAGTACCTGTTGCCACACCAAGGAAACCAGCCAAGCGAATAAAGCGCTGCATAAACTCGTTGCTATTCTCCCCAGCTCTCTGACGGATCCCATGGTACTCTCTCTTGAGTTTGTCTTGCTCATCCTTAGGAAAGAACTGCTCCATCACCCTGTCCTTGAACTAAGCCCAAGTCAAACCAGCAACCCACTCATCACCACCTTCAGATTGCATCAAAGCTAACAACCAGTTAAGTACATCGCCTTCGAACCGATAGCATGCCAACCTCGCCTTGTATGCAGGGTCACAGCCCATAGCGTTGAAGATCTTCTTGATGTGAGCCAACCAGCTTTCAGCATCGCTGGGGCTATCTGTCTTCTCAAAAGCTCGAGGGCGGAGCTTGTTGAATCTCTCCAGCCATACTGCTAATGTCACTAGAGGAGGAGGAGGAGGTGGCTGATTGTGCTACTGCTGATTGTTGGCAGCTTGAACTTCAGCCCGGATGTCATTCCTCAGTTGAGGAAGCAAGGCTTGCATGGCAGCCTGAATTGCAGCATTGAGCTGCTCCTGTTCGCGTGTGAGAACCATTTGACAGTATAACATAAAACATATGATTAAACAGTTGAAAACATAAATTATAAATATATACATGAAAAAAAAATTTATACTCAAAAATTTCACGAGAAAAATTTTATGCAAGAAAATTTTTGTATGAATGCATGATGCAGTTTTATGAAAACTTTGGATGCTCGAGAGTGAACGCCTCTGGTCAGTTCACTCAAAACAAAAGACATAATCGAGGGGACGCCTATGGGTCGGTCCCAAATCTAAAAGTTTTGATAAAACACATGCGACTAAATAGGGCCAGTCCTGTACCAACCATTACTTAGTCAAAAACCCTGTAACAATGACATATATATGTATGCTTAAAAATGATGAATGCATGAAAACAACTGTCAGTTCTAGGAAGACCGTAGTGACTACCCACTAATCACATGTCATATTTGAGAGCCTACAGGTCGAAGCCTTGGCTCTGATACCATAATTGTAACACCCCATTTTGGAAATGGAAATATCACAGTAATTATGGCGTGTCATCAAAGCATACAAGGTAAAATGTCTAAACATTACTTGACCATATAAAGGAAAATACCGGAATCAAACATCGGTAGTCCAAAAGTAAAGCTCATCACACACAAACATAGTATAGTAAAGGAAAAGGACGAAACAATGTCCAAAGAATAAGTATCATAAAGAAAAGAAATGCATAATGTAAAGAAGGCTAGACAGCTTCCATTCCATATGCACGTACTCTTAATGTCTACGAGCGTCCCTGAGTACCTGCCGTTTTGGAAACATAGAAAAGGAAAACGGCTGAGCAATACGCTCAATGCACGGATGTACAATAAAGCATGAATAGGATAAGCATATAACATAATAACAGCGGAAGAAACTAAGTCCCGAGTAACCTGGTTAAGTCTTAATAAAACTGGTTTTATAGTTTGAAAGTCTTATGTTTATCTTATAAAAACTGTTTGTCATATTTTACCATTTAGCCAATATAGGTCATGAATATCCACCGTGCATGAATAATTGGAGGGGTGACCTCATCATGCAAATTAGAGGGGCTACCTCTAATTTAATATACTGGTTTTATGGGTAGGAGGGATCAGCTCCTTGTGAAGGATGCAAGGCACACACCACATTCACCATGTAATCCTGAATAAAACGTGTAACTAGGATGCACCCATACGCCCCACATGATAAATATAAATAAATGGCCAAACGCTGAAGGGACGCCACGAGCAATCACTCCGCCATGGTGACGTCATAACATCAGTGCCTCTAATGTTATGGTTATAGTACCTCCATAACTAGGTGAAACTGGTCATGCATGTATATGGCTATAGGTAATCATATTTAAACATAAGCAATCAAACTCATACTTATACTACGGGAAAACAGTTGGCTGCATACGGGGAATCCTAATAAGGAAAGAATGTCCATACTGAAAGGACGGGAATCCGTACCTTATGTCCAGTGAACGAGAACGATGAATTACGAGAATCCTACTTCCGAAACACTAGTGCTACATAAATACGTACATGAAATAAGTATCTGCTTAATACATACATAGCTGGTTTTATATCATGTCTTAGCTTATTTTATGTGTTCTTACTATTTTACACTGTTTAAAGCCTTAAACTGTGTTAAATCCTATATTCTGTTCAATCTGATTAAGTATTTCTGATATTTCATGTGTTATTATACTTACTGTGTAATAATAAGTAACTTTCCAAAAATAGCAGGTTTCCAAAAATAGAAAGTTTCCAAAAATAGAAAGTTACCAAAAATAGAAAGTTTCCAAAAATAGAAAGTTTCCAAAAATAGAATGTTTCCAAAAATAGAAAGTTTCCAAAAATAGATTTACTGCTTAAAATAGATAAGTTTCTAAAAATAGAAAGTTTCCATAAATAGATTAGCTGCCTTAAATAAATAAGTTTCTAAAAATAGCTGGTTTCCATAAATAAAATAGATGCCTTATTTAATTAAGTTTCTAAAAATAGAAAGTTTCCATAATTAGAAATAAGCTGGTTAAATTAGCTAAGTAAATAAGCCTAAGTGTTTTCATGATTATTTACTAAGTCATATGATATATTATATAGTTTAATAATTATTTCATGTAATTTAATTAAACTATAGGTTATAATATTTAATTAAAGTATGTCATGTTTTTAATTGAATATATTAAATACTTAGGTTAAAATATGTATTACTAAATACTAATAATATAACCTAAGTCATGTTTAATTAATTAATTATATCCTGGTTTTTTTAAATAATTAATTAATTATAAGTCTTAATAATATAAATACTTAGGTTAAAATAATTCATGTTTATTAATAATTAGTTAACCTAAGTCATGTTATTAAATTAATTACATCTTATTAATTTAATTCTTAACATAAGTTTATAACATAAACAACTAACATAATCATGATCCGGATCTAAGCCTAAAAACATGCACCGGATATGAAACAACACCGTACCCTGAACCAAATCGGGGTACCCCCTTGCTACCGTGGGACCCACACGCACCAACCAAGGCCAAAAAGGTCTTGGTGGTGGTCGGCTAAGAACAAACCGAACCCCCTTGGGGTCGGTTGTACCTTGCGGCCCAAAACAAACACCCCTTAGATCGACCCTTTTGATTAATTAATGATCAAAACATGTTAGATCTAGGTTTAATTAATGTGTTTTTATAAAAACATCACGTGTTCTTAATTAATAAAAGATTAATTAAAAAGAAAAAGGTTAAAAAGGTTTTACCGTATTCGTGGATCAAGAGGGTGAACAACAAACACGAACAAACACTAATTTAACAAGATCCAAGATCAAAGAAATCACCTTGATGGTGATTTGATGGTGGCGGCACACAAAGGAGGAGGAAAAGGGATTTTAGGTTTTCTTGAAATTCTTCTGTAAAAGTAATTTTGAGTAGTAAAATTACTTAACCCTTCCTTTTAGTAAAATTGACAATGGGCTTGGCCCATTGTCCTTATTTTGGTCGCGGGTAAGGACTCCCTTGTGGGGTTCCCGTACCTCGTTTCGTGTCTTGTAATTTCGTACACGTTTATGTTTAGTTATGTTCGTGTTTTAAATGTTCTCGTTACGTAAATACCATACACTTATATATTTAATTACGCTCGTATTAAATATATATACGTAATTAATAATAAATCATGTTTTAATTACGCTCGTGATTCCGTGATCGTATGTTCGTGATTAATTATTGCTAAATAATTATTACGTGATCGTTCATATAGAATACTTATCGTGTTCTAACACGTACGTAATACATAAACTCCTAATACGTAATCGTAATCATGCTATATTAGGAAAGTTTTTAACTAGTACGTACGAACTTAAGGTACTATGCATGGTAAAACCATGCGGGTTTTACAATGGATCACCATGAAGTATCATGATCTCCCTTCTATAAGTATCAGTGAGGTTACTGACCGAATCTTCCTTGTGGATCGGTAAGAAATGAGCTGATTTAGTAAGTCGATCAACGATAACCCAAATTGCATCGTGCTTCCTCTTTGTTGGCGGAACACCAGTAACAAAATCCATGGTGATTTTGTCCCACTTCCACTCTGGAATATCTAACCGTTGAAGAAGACCGCCAGATCGCTGATGCTCGATCTTGACCTGCTGGCAGGTAAGATATTTGGAGACGTTAGTAGCAACATCATGTTTCATACCACTCCACCAAAAGTACTTCTTGATGTCATGGCACATCTTGGTCGAACCAGGATGGATAGAAAATGGGGAGCTATGAGCCTCAGCTAAAAAGGCTTCCCGGAGTTCTTGATCATCAGGAACACAAAGTCTCGTGCCCTGCCATAAGATACCATCTGCATCTACTCGAAATTCTGTCTGCTTCTCCAAATTCTGAATTATCGCCCAGATTTCTCCATCATCTTTCTGAGCTTCCTTGATCTTTGAGAGTAACTCGGGTTCTACTCTAAGATTAGCCCAGTAACCGTGCTGTCCATGTACCATGATCTCTATGTCTAGTCGCTCCAAGTCTCTTATGATTTCCTCCTCAATCTCAATGCCGTTGATCATCTGAACTTTCTGCTAAGTGCATCTGCCACTACATTCTCTTGCCGAGATGATACTGCAGATTAATGTCGTAATCCTTCAACAACTCTAACCATCTCCTCTATATCATGTTCAATTCACGTTGAGTGAAGATATACTTCAAGCTCTTATGGTCCGTGAAAAGGTCACATGATTCTCCATACAAGTAGTGCCTCCATATCTTCAATGCAAACACGACTGCTGCAAGTTTCAAGTCATGCGTAGGGTAATTTTCCTCATAAGGCTTAAGCTGCCGTGAAGCGTACGCGATCACTTTCCCATGTTGCATGAGAACACAACCAAGTCCCTTCCCCGATGCATCACTGTAGATTTGAAATCCACATGTACCAGAGGGGAGAGTAAGAATATGTGCAGATACTAACTTCTACTTCAGGTATTCAAAGCTCTTCTCTCGATCTTCCGTCCAGACGAATTTATCCCCTTTCTGCATCAGTTTGGTCAATGGTAGTGCTAGGCGGGAAAAGTTCTCCACCAACTTACGGTAATAACCAGCTAAGCCTAGGAAGCTGCGGACTTCAGTCGCTAATGTCGGCCTTGGTCATTTGGTAATAGCCTCAACCTTCGCTAGATCCATCGTGATTCCTTCTGCTGACACAATGTGACCTAAGAATGCCACCTTGTCTAACCAGAACCCACACTTGTAGAATTTAGCATACAACTGCTTCTGGCGAAGAATCTGTAGTAATGTACGAAGATGGTCTTCGTGTTCCTCCTTGGACTTAGAGAAAATCAGGATGTCATCGATGAAGACAATGACGAACTTGTCCAGAAATTCATGGAAGATTCTGTTCACCAAATCCATGAACATTGCTGGAGCATTGGTAAGGCCATATGGCATGACTACAAATTCGTAGTGGCCATAGCGTTTACGGAAAGCAGTCTTGGCGATGTCCTTCTCCTTAACCCGTAGTTGATGATAGCCCGACCTTAGATCAATCTTAGAGAAATGTTTGGCCCCTTTGAGTTGGTCAAACAGATCGTCTATACGTGGTAGTGGATACCTATTCTCGATGGTAATCTTGTTGAGCTCGCGATAGTCTATGCAAAGACGCATACTACCGTCCTTCTTCTTAACAAATAAGACCAGTGAGCCCCATGGAGATGCGCTCGGTGGAATAAAGCCTCGTTCCAGAAGTTCTTGCAATTGATCCTTTAACTCCTTCAACTATATGGGAACCATGCGATAAGGAGCCTTGGAAATCGGCTCAGCCCCGGGGATGAGATCGATATTAAATTCTACTTCACGTGCAGGCGGATGCCCGGAAGTTCTTCAGGAAATACATCTGGAAATTCTGACACTATTGGCTGATCCTGAATTGATGCGGATTCAGCATCCATGTCATGAATAGTAGTTAGATAACCCTTGCAACCATGTGAAATTAGTGCACGTGCTTGAAGGGTTGATATGATTTGTACAGACCTACCGGGTACAAACCCGTTGTGAATGTACTCTGGTGCATTAACATCACCGAAGATGACTCGATATGAATGGCAGTCTATGTTATCATGATGCTTGGTTAGCCAATCCATGCCGAAAGTCATGTCAAAATCATTCATGTCCAGTGGAAGTGCGTCAACAGGACGAACCTTGTCGTTAAACTCTAGGGGAAGGATCTTGTACACATGGGTTATACGTACAGAGTCTTGAAGGCATGGAAATACTCAGTATATTCTATAGTGGCATGAGTAGTATCCTAACATTCTTGGCATAAGCAGTAGAAATTACCAACTGAGTAGCACCCGTATCAAACAGAACACATGCAGCTTGACCATACATATACAAGATTCCAGTGATGGTACATGTAGACTTGTTGGCCTGATCGCGAGATGTCGTGTAAACGCGTCCACTAGTAGGAGGCGGCTTGGTATCAGCATGTCCCGATGTACCCTCCATCTCGCCCTTGCGGCAATCCTTCATGCGATGGCCAAGAAGACCACACTTGAAGCATGCGTCACTATTGCGGCGACATGGCCCTGGGTGCCTACAATGGCAAGTAGAGCAAAGAGGATGAGTATATCCTCCAGCAGGTGTCCTGACTGGCTGAGAACCTGATAAAAACACTATACATGAGACATGAAAATAGGGTACAAAGGACAATGCGGAAAATCGTAAGATTTAATACCAGTGATAGCTGGACGGTTTGGCTGTGAACCTTTCTGGTTCTGGTCCCTACCGTTACCATGATTCCTGGTAGAAGATTTGCTAATGTGTCAGAATTAAGAATCATAACATGTAATCATAAGAAAATGCGTAAGTATAAGCACCTGCTGTTGTTAAAGTGTCCAGCATTGTTACGGTAATTATCATTACCGTCACGCTTATCCATAGCAGAACGGTCGTGAGTCTGACCGTTTCCCTTGGGCTGATTAGGTTGTTGCTGAGTAGCAGGATGAGACCGGTCCCCAGTCTTCTGCCTGGAAGATACAATTATGAAATATTGACATATACTGAAAGAATACGGATTGGTCACCGCTTGAATACGAATGTTTACCTCTTATCAGGTCTCTCTGCTTCCCCGAACTCATCTCTCTCCTTCAGCATCTCCAGCTTACGTGCTGCATCGGCCACTTGTGCTACCGTGTTGAACGTAGCACACACCAAGTTGTTTGTGACCGATGTACGAAGAGCCCACCTGAAGTGGTGTGCTTGCTCTTCAGGAGTACCCGCTGTTGCACCAAGGAAACCAACCAAGTGAAGAAAGCGCTGCATGAACTCGTTGCTATTCTCCCCAGCTCTCTGTCGGATCCCATGGTACTCTCTCTTCAGCCTGTCTTGCTCAGCATTGGGAAAGAACTGCTCCATCACCCTATCCCTGAACTGAGCCCATGTCAAACCAGCCACCCAATCATCAACTCCCTCAGACTGCTTCTATGCTATCCACCATGCTAACACATCACCTTCGAACCGGTAGCATGCCAACCTTGACTTGAAAACGGGGTCACAGCCCATAGCATCGAAGAACTTCTTAATGTGAGCCAACAAGCTTTCAGCTTCACTGGGGCTATCTGTTCTCTCGAAAGCTCGAGGATGGAGCTTCTTGAATCTCTCCAACCATGTGGCCAATGTTGCTGGAGGAGGAGGAGGAGGTACTGGGTGATGCTGCTGATTGTTGGCAGCCTGAACCTCAGCCCTGATTTCGTTCCTCAACTAAGGAAGCATAGCTTGCATTGCAACTTGGATTGCTGCATTGATTGTTCCTGCTCGCGTGTGAGATCCATCTGACAGTATAACATAAAATACATGATTAAACTGATTTAAACATAAACTATATACATGAAAAAAATTTATACAAATAAATCATGAGAAAAATTTTATGTAGGAAAACTAGTACATGAATGCATGATGCAGTTTTATGAAAACTTTTGTATGCGCGAGAGTGAACACCTATGGCCAGTTTACCCAAAACAAAAGACATGGCGAGGGGACGCCTATGGGTCGGTCCCAAATTTAAAAGTTTCGATAAAACACATGCGGCTAAATAGGGCCAGTCCTGTACCAACCATTACTTAGTCATAAACCTGCGACAAAGCCATATATATGTATGCATGAAAATGATGAATGCATGAAAACCGACTATCAGTTCTAGGAAGACCATAGTGACTAGCCAATAATCACAGGTCGTGTTTTGAGAGCCTACAGGTCGAAGCCTTGGCTCTCATACCATAATTGTAACACCCCATTTTGATAAATGGAATGTCACGCGTGATTATGGCATGTCATCAAAGCATACAAGGATAAATGTCTAAACATTACATGACCATAAAGGAAATACCGGAATCAAACATCGGTACCCCACAAGTAGAACTCATAGCACATAAACATAAGTACTGTAAATGAATGGACTAAACAATGTCCATGGAAATGAGTATCAAAGTATAAAGAAATTCATAAAGTAAAGAAGGCTAGGAAGCTTCCAATCCATATGCACGTACGCTTAAAGTCCACGAGCGTCCCTGAGTACCTTCCATTTTGGGAACATGAAAAGGAAAACGGCTGAGCAATACTCTCAGTGCACGGATATACAAGTATAGCATGAATAATATAAGCATATAAACATGAAGCAGCGGAAAAGACTAAGTCCTGGATAACCTGGTTGTATCTTAGTAAAACTGGTTTTATAGTTTGAAAAGCCTTATGTTTATCTTGTAAAAACTGTTTAACATATTTACCAAAAGCCAATATAGGTCATGAGGTCAACAACGTGCATGAATACTTGGAGGGGTGACCTCGTCATGCAAAATAGATGGGCTGCCTCTAATTAAATATACTGGTTTTAGGTAGGAGGGATCAGCTCCTTGTGAAGGATGCAAGGCACACACCACATTCACACTGAATAATCTGCTGAAAACATGTAAATTAGGATGCACCCATACGCCCCATCTGATAATAATAATATGGACAAAAGCTGAAAGGGACGCCACGAGCTATCACTCCGCCGTGGTGAAGTCATAACATTAGTGCCTCAAGTGTTATGGTTATGCTACCTCCATAACTAGGTGAAGATGGTCATGCATGTATATGGCTTTAGATATTCTAATTTAAACATAAGCAATTCAAAAACATATAAAACATACACTGGGGAAAACAGTTGGCTGCATACGAGAAATCCTAATAAGGAAGAATGTCCAGACTGAAAGGACGGAGAATCCGTACCTTGTGTCTAGTGAACGAAGAAGACGAACGGAAGAGAGTCCTACTTCGGTATCACTAATGCTACATAAATACATACGTGTATAAGTATCTGATTACTGAGTACGTACTGGTTTTATATCATGTCTTAGCTTGTTTTATATGTTCATGTATTGTTTTACTGATTTAAGCATTATATTGTGTTTATCATATATTCTGTCTATTCTGATTAAGTATTACTTGTATTTCATTTATTATTATACTTGTTGTGTAATAATAAGTAACTTTCTAAAAATAGCAGGTTTCCTAAAATCGGAAGTTTCCAAAAATAGAAAGTTACCAAAAATAGAAAGTTTTCAAAAATAGAAAGTTTTCAAAATTAGATTTACTGCTTAAAATAGATAAGTTTCTAAAAATAGAAAGTTTCCATAATTAGATATAAGCTGGATAATTAAGCTAATTATATAAGCTTAAGTGTTTACTGATTAATATTCTAAGTCATGTAGTTAATAGTGTAGTTTATTAATTATTTCATGTGAATTAAATAAACTATAAGTTAAAGTATTTAATTAAATATAGCATGATTTAATTAAATTAAGGTAAAAATAAATACTTAGGTTAAAACATGTATTATTATCTATTAATAATATAACCTAAGTCATGTAAATTAATTAATTATAGGTCATGATTTTAATAATTAATTAATTATATAGTCTAATTAAATAGAAAAATACTTAGGTTAAAATTCATGTATTAATAATAAAATTAATAATCTAAGTCATGTAAATTAAATTAATCATGTTAATATTTTTAACTAATTTAATTTATGTCTTGTAAAAAATATAACTTGTAAAAATATTTAACGTTATAATAATAACTCATGAAGCGGACCTTGGTTTATTCTAAACATGTGTGAACCGGACCCGTGTTTTAACCCGTGAACCAGACCCAATACACCCTTGGTCAACCTAGCCGCCGGCTTCCCAAGGTTTCCCACCGGCTATCCGGTGTCCCCTTGCTGCCGTGGCCTACCCGAGCACCATCATGCCCGGACCAAGGTCGGGGTCTCCCCTTTTCCTGCTGCCGTGACACACCACCACCACACCGAGACCATAAGGTCTCGGTTGGTGCGAGAAAAATCAAGCCGAGACCCCCCCATGGGGCTCGGTTATGCGTCGGCCAAAAAACAAACACCCCTTAACCATTTATTTAATTTACCCCATAATTAAATAACATGTTTTTACTTGTTTTTATTTGTTATTAAAAACATTCATGATTTCATGTGATTTATAAAATCAAAAACATAAAGAAAAGAGGTTTATAATTTATACCGATCACGTGAATCAAGAAGGATGAACACTCTAACAATCCTTTCAATAATCGAAGACCAAAAATCAACCAAAACACCCCTTTGGTGTGTGTATACCCGGCAGCCAAGAACAAGGAGAAAGGAGAACAGATTTTTAGGGTTTTCTTGTTTTCACTATTTTTGTTATTATGGAAATAACTTTCTCCCAAATTCTAGTTTATTAAAAATTAATGGGCTTGGCCCTTTGGTCTTGTTGTGTCCGCGGGTAAGGGGCCCACATGGGGGTAACCCGAACATTCTATGTGTCTAAATAATAAGTGTGTTATCGTGTTCGTGTTTTACGTGATTTAATTAGTCATCGTCCGTGATTTAAACTATTTATTCGTGATCGTAATAAATATACATACATATGTAATATTAGCTCGTGATTAATTTACGTTCATGATTTGATGTTTGTATGTTCGTGATTATAATTATTATTGAAATAATTATCGTGTGTTAATACGTAATAAATACTTATCGTGTTATAACACGTACGTAATACTTGTAATTCTTGTTCGTTGTTGATACAAAAGTTGGGTGATCCTTGCTAGACCCGAATTAGGCTTAATTCGGGTTGGCTAGACTCCGACTCCTACACCAAGTGATTATCTGGTTGGGATCCTGCACACTGAGACAACACGCATTAGGCTTACCGTGGGAATGTTTCCCATGATTAGACTCTAGCGTGAGAGTAAGTAATCGATTAGGCTCATAGGAATCGGAAGAGAGTTGAAAGTGTGTAGAATGTAATACCTTTGTGGAACCCTTGGAGGTTCCTTATATAGGCAGTGAAACCCTAATGGGCTGTCACTGATGCTTCGGCCCCAAGGAAAGAATAAACACCAGATTTAGATTGATTGTTATCTTCTAATTATTGTGAGTGCATATCCTCTCCTTTGAGATAAATCCTACTCATAGTAGGAGTATGATTATGTCTAACCCTGCACCGGGCATGCCGGGCCGTGGGCTACACACGTGTGTGCGGTTACTGTTCATCCGAGCCCATAAGCTCAAATAACATTTCTCCCACCCATTCGTGATGGGACGGATATGGGTAGTACCCGTGGGCCGGGTTCATGACCCGGTTGGGGACTATACGTCATCATTACCCCCAGTCTAGTTGTTACAGCCGTAGGCGTAACCTCTAGACTATCAAGATGATCCCCGGACGTACCAAGAAAGATCTTTAGGAAATGATAAATTTTCAAAATTTAGTTTCGGCCGCACGTGGCAACCTTATATGGATTAAACTCCAATGATACCCCAGCCGCACGTGACGACCGAGAAAAATTAAATGCAGTATTGAATATAGTCTTACGTATGACCGCATATCCCGACACAAGAATGAATGCATTAATGGTAGTCAACTAGTCAGTCGCACACCTGCAAAAGTGCACCTATTAATGCCCACCATTGAGCCACGTAAAACTGTTAAGAAGTGACCCATGGGTCCCTTCTGACGTTTTCAGAAGTGTCAGAAATCCCATCCGTTGGATGGGCGTAGTGGTTTACACGTGGCAAACATCTACGTTACCTCGGAAATCGAGGCAACCCTATATAAGAGTTGGTGTGTGCTACTGTTACACACACAGTTCATAGTCATTCCTCCATTGTTATTCCCAAGCTTCTTCCTTCCACCTTTTGCCTCTTATTCCACGGATTTCCACCACCGCAGGTTAGACCATCACGCCTTTCAAACCCTTTTTATAAAACTTGGTAAAGGACAATCCCCTTATTACGGATGTCCTGAACGTGATGCATGCGGAGAAATACATAGACTTTTTGTCTAAGTATTAAATTCCCGAAAGCGTACACCCAACCTATCCAGGTGAAGGTGAAGCGATTACGGATTCACCGAGGGGAAAGATAGGCGTGTACACGCGCCTATTTGATTCGGCTAACTACCGCATCCCCTTATCCAAGTTTTTGGTAGATCTGCTTCTATATTATGACTTCCACATAACCCAGCTGCACTGCATAGGGGCGTGTAAAATCAATCATTTTGAGATTACATGCCATACATGCGAGTAACCCCGACCGTAAATCTATTTAGGGTCTTTTACTCCCCCCAACTAGTGAATGGGTGGCTGTCATTCAAAAAAGGATCCGGGAACGCCCCCATGACGTATAGGAATCCCTTAGACTCCCTTAAGAGCTGGTATGATCATTACTTCTTTGTCGATGAGAAAGTATTCCCTACCCCGTTCGTCCTCAAAACCCGAGTACCTAAAGACTGTCTCCCCAAATCCAAAGACTATAGTAGTAAGGATTTGAAAATTCTAGATACCCACCGCACAGAATTACATAGGGGTTTGCCGGAGCACTTCCTGTCTTTAGTAGGGATAATCCGCTACTACTATGGAAGGGAGGATATGTATCCGTGCTTTCTAACCGAACGTAGGCAGGGTAGGTCCACTTGTATATGTCCGCAGAGATGAACCTACATGGACTATTGCGCCAAGGAGACCCCATGAAAGTTCCTAAAGGATTCCACCCGCTGAAGAAAAATGAACTCCCCCTTCTTCATGCAACCGCAGAAAAAACTGTGACAATCTAACATTTTCAGGTAGTGAATTATTTTCTCGTACAATATTTTAATACTTATTTTTGTGTTAGTTGATGAACTCACAATTTACGGATTTAAATTTGGGCTTACGTGCATAATTTAGCGTCCTTTACGACTAAACCAAAAAACTTAGGATTACGTATTTACATTTTTGAACTCCGGTTTTTAGGAGACAATTTTTATTGGATTCGTTTTGTGCCGTTGATTCATAATTTATAAAAATGTTTTTCGTAAAACGACCCGAGGGCACGCAAATCGAGGAATACCCGTAAATTAGCGGGATGGGACAAAACTAGTTTATCCCACCCCATAAAAATGGACGGCCAAACTAGGGACACCACATCCCTTGATGTGGCATCCTTACACTAAGTTTACTTACACTTGTAAGCTTAGCTTCACTTTGAAGTTACTCATCTCCACCTAAACTAACAAAACCACTTGCTAAACCATTTACTTCCATTTTTACATGCAAACAACTCACACATACTCTCTCCCACTCCCCATTGACGTCCCACTTCACCATCCTACACCATCATATGATCTTTTCTAGCCACAAGTTACATGTTATCTAGCCATATTATGGAGAAACCTTGAAGCCTTGATTGATTGGTGGCCATATTAACAACAAAGGAGGTGTTTTGCTTGTTTCCTAGGGCTAATTTCTCAACAAACTATCTTGGTGATTGATGATCTTGGAGATATATTTGGTGTTCATCAAGTTGTTGTCTTCCAAAAACAAGATATAATCTTGGTTGGTAAAGAAGATCATCCTTTCCATTTCTCTTGTTATTTTTGTAAAGATCAAATATATTTTATTTCTTATTGTATATGTATATGATGAATATATGATGATAAAAATGTTGTGTGGGGATCAAGTGTTGATAAATATGCTTAAAAAGATGAATAACCATAAGAAACAAGGCTAAAATCATGCTTAAATTGTTGGCTGTATAAAAACAGTAAGTAACCAAATCTTAAACTGATAAAATTGCAGGGTGGAAACCATTTACAGTAAGTATAAGATGTCATACACATGTTAGAGTTGGCCATGCAATGGAATCATCAAAATGAGTGAGATATGATCAAAACAAGATGAGTGTGCTAATCTGAATAGTCTGTTTTATAGGGACTGTTAAGGATAGTTAGACATGGAACGAGCAGTAGCTATAACTAACTTATTTGTAGCACATAATATAAAGTTTTTTCCATACAAAAATGAGCTTCTATCTCATTATAGAATTCAAGATATGATAAAAATTGTGAAGATGAAACTAAAAATCAGATTTTGAAGAATTAATGTTTAATACTATTATATAAGCACTCAAATAATATAGTATAAAATATGAATTAAAACCCACTAACTTATAAATTTCATTTATACAAATATGTATAAGGTTAAATAAATGGACACTTTATAAAATGGTAGTTGAATAAGATTTATAAGTTATAAAAACTATAAATATGATTTTTACGACTTTTTCGGCTATTACCGTAAAATTAACGTTTTTCGCCAATTAAAACTTAGACGATCAAACCCGTCTAATCTAAAGTTTTTAAAAGTCATATATTGATATATAAGTATCTAATACAAGTAAAAACCGATAAAACCCGAACTATAGGACATACGGACATTAACGAGCTAAGTTAGTATATTGGACTAATAATTTAACTAAATAAGTTAAACCCTAATAAAAAGTAATTATTGGGCTTAACCCATTTGGGCCCAACATGTAAAGTATAAATACTGATAATACAAGTATAAAATGGATTAATACAAGTTAAAGAACTTATAATAAGCTTATTGGACTTAAAACATGTAAATAGGTAAAACTAGTAAACTAATAAAAAGTTACCAATACATAAACACTAAAATGAGTAAATAAGAATATATAAACCCACTTGATCATCATCATATGTATATTTGTTATTTTGATAAAGTCATTGGACAAAAGTCTAAGACCGATTATTATTTATATAGGTTTCCGTGACCGAAGCACGCCCGTAGCCGATAATCCGCCTTTCATTATCAACGTGAGTTCATAGCCTCGCACTCTTTTAAATGTTTTATAAAATGATTTGTAAACCCGCGAGGGAGATAACATGCTAGTTTTTGATAAAAATAGAACACAAGTAGTCCCGATGGTATGCTTAATGATATGGAACCGAATGATGTGATGACCCAATAAAAGAGATAAAAATGATTATTAGTAGTTAGGTTATGTCACTCAAAGTCCCATTAGCATGAATTGTGAACTACCGGGATTTGGTAGACGCTTATGCATATGGTAGTACTATTTGGGGACGATCACCCCGGTTCGCGCCTTGACGGTTGATCCCCGTCGTACCATATTGATTGGTAAGCGAATTTATGTATGAGAAGATTTACGTAGCGTGATTTTTGTGACGACACGCTAACATAGATGGGAAAATTGTTTGTCAGGTTCGCGGCCCGCTGTTGTGATAGTAAGGTAACAATGTCATGCGGCTAATAATAATCCTAAAATGTATTTCAATACAATACGATAACGATGCCTAGAACGATAATAATATTACCTATAATGGTAATATTGAGGCTACGGTCTCATGGACGGTTTAAGATGTATGCTTGATTTATATATTGCCTGACTAGCAATACGGGGACTTACTTCTGATATTATACTTATGTTCTGATTTCAACGATTGTTTTATATAACGGTTTTATTAAACTCTATGAATTCACTCAGCATTCGCTGATATGATTTTTGCATGTTTTTATCTCAGGTGCTTGAAGGTAATCCGGATGGAGATCGACTCTGTGGCCCACATAATATTAAAAATGTTCATTCGATCTATGTTTTGTGAACTTAATGACCTGTATAACTTGGGACCTGTTGTACACTTTAAAATTTTTTATCGAATGAATGTATGTTGAACCTTGTACAACCATTTTTATGTGTTGTCTATGATTGGAGTTATTGTGCTATCTCGTAACACTCTAAAAGACCCTTCCGCTGTACTGATACGAAATTTGAGAGTGTTACAGTTTGGTACCAGAGCTCTCGCTATAGAGAACAAAAGATTTTAAAAACCAAGGTTTTGAACAAAACTTTTCAAAATATTTTAACTATGAACACTTGAGAAAATATTTGAAAAATCTTTTGACTATAATGGTGCCAAAGATCTCCGACGTTACCAACAAGCCCTATTGAGAAGATATATATTTTGATATATATAATTTAATTTATACATATGTATATATCGTGGTTTCAATATGTAATTGTTTAATAAGTATGTTATCCTAATACGAGATATATATATAAATGCAGATTGTCATGGCTGACCCTAATATTCATGTAGAGAACCATGTTATTCCCGAACCTAATGTAGATGATGATCCTTATTTAGACTTAGTAGATTATGATATGGATGATAATGAGGAGGAACCATTTGAGGATCCCGAGCCCGAGATAGGACTAGGAGATCAGATTGCCCCTCAGGTTGATATGGTAGAGAATGAGATTGATAATGTTGATATTGAGAATGATGATGAGATTGGGTTAGATAATTTAGATGATGAGATTGACGATGAGGATGTCGAGGAGGATATAGGTATAGACGATGAGGTTGATGATGATGAGGAAGACGAGCTTATTTACCCTTATGATGTTTTAGAGGGCGAGGCCTTACCCCCACCAGTTTATTTGTCTGATTCTGAGGTTGAGCTACCTAGAGATGAAATGTCTGAATCGTCTGAATCTGTTTCTGAATCAGAGGAGGATGAGGATGATAATGCACCTGACGGTACTGATGGTTTTGCCACTCGTAGACGTGTGAAAGGAGAGTCGTCTAGTGTTAGAGAGGCTACTCATATGGATGGTCTTGCACCATGGGCCTGGAGACGTGATTTAGATGCTTCCCGTGTTAAGAGTAGTATTACAGAGATTGGATTAGGTGTTGTTCATACTCATGTTGCTTATTTGGAGTCGAAGACTAAGGTTGGTGAGAAAGAGCGGGAATTGCTTAGTTTGGATTTGACTGATGTAGAGCGTGGTTTGAATGAGGCTTTTAGGAGGTTATCTTTGTTAGAAAGTGGTGAGTTTGCTGCTATGAAGAAAAAGGTTAATTCTATGGAGATTCAGTTGAATGTAGCTCGTGCGATACGTGAGAAAGCTGAGAAGGAGTTGAATATATCTGTGGGTTAGAATAGTAGATTTTATGCTAACATGGTTGAAAGAGGAGTGATCCGTAAGCGCCCAGCTGAAGATGTGTCTAGTGATCGTCCGACAAAGATACAGAAGACGATGGATGATGGACCATTTGTAACTTTGACTGAACCCACTTGTTAGTAGTAGACCTGGCACAAATTTTGAGTATGTATAGTGCTAGAAACTTTGATATGGGATGTAATTAAGAGAGTGCTTTTGTTTCAAATCCAATGAAATATGTATCTTGTCTTGAATTCCATATTGTGCCTTATTTGTATCTAGATTATGAATTCAATCCATATTATATGAATCCTTTGTTGGGTGAATGCTTAATACTTTGAAATTGTGAAATTATAGAACTATGCCGCCCAAGAAAGCTATGACTGAGGATGATGTACGTAGGATTATTACGGAGCAAGTTACCGCATCTATGACTGAACTTATGGCAAATGCTAGAAATGAAGCTGGCGGTAGTGGAGCTGGCGGTAGTGGAGCTGGCGGTAGTGGAGCTGGCGGTAGTAGAGCTGGCGGTAGTGGAATTGGTGGTACTAATGTGAATGTGAATGCTAATAATGTGAATGCTAATGCTGGAGGAAATATAGGAGGACTTGGAACTAATGCACCTGAAGTTGGTGGCTGTACTTATGTGACGTTCATGAAGTGTGAACCTCTACCTTTTAATGGAACTGAAGGTGCTGTAGGATTAAGCCATTCGATTGAAAAGATTAAGTCGGTGTTTTGGATTAGTAAGTGTAAGGAGGAAGATAAAGTGACTTTTGCTATGGCTACTCTTAAAGGTCGTGCGTTGACTTGGTGGAACGGGAGAATTGCTTTCATGGGTATTGATGTTGCTAATGCTACTCCTTGGGCTGAAATTAAGAAGTGGATGACTTTGGAATTCTGTCCTCGTAGTGTGATCATTAGGTTAGAACAAGAGTTGATTCATCTGAGAATGAAGGGTGTGGACATTGATAGTTAAACAAACCGATTCCATGAGTTGGCCTTGCTATGTCCTCAATTGGTGGAACCCGAAGAGATCCGAATTGAGCAATATATTAAAGGGTTGACCAAGAATACCCGGGGGGACGTGACATCATCGAAACCACTGACCATTTATGATGTTGTTCGAATGGCTTACCAACTCATTGGACAAATAATTCAGGATAGGGAAGATGAAGCCCGTGTTGGTGAGAAAATAAAGGGTGACGGTGATCGTGTAGATAGAGTTGATAATAGGAAGAATTTCAATCGCCGTCAGAACCAGAGAAAGGGGAATGCAAATGCTCCTAACAACAACACATCGCGCAACGATGATAGACGTCCTAAGTGTGGCAACAAGAGGCATGTTGGCGACTGCTGGAAGTGCCGAAATTGCAAAAAGCTTGGACACAAGGTTGAAAGGTGTAAGAAGGGAACCATTTGCTTCAACTGTAATGAAGAAGGTCATAGGAAATCGGAATGCCCCAAGTTGAAAGCGATTGTACCTGGAAGAAACCCCCAGGGTGGTGTTTATCAACTTGGAACAATCGAGGTGAAGAAAGAGTATCCGAATGTCGTTACCGGTACGTTTTTACTCAACAATCATTATGATGTTGCTTTATTTGATTCGGGTGCTGTTAGGAGCCTTGTATCCACTAAATTTAGTGCCCTTATTGACATTGAACCTGTTGAGATAAATACCAGTTACGAGGTGGAATTGGCTGATGGTAAATTAGTGAAAACTAATAAGCTATTAGAAGGATGCTCTCTAAATCTCTTGAACTATTCCTTTCCGATTGATTTGATGTTGATAAAATTAGGTAGTTTTGATATTATTATTGGTATGGATTGGTTGTCGTTGAATAATGCTACTATTTTATGTGGAGAGAAGAAGGTTAAGATTCCTCTTAAGAATAGGACATTAGTAATTGATAGTAATCGACATGAATCCCGTTTGAAAATCGTTTCATGTATTAAAGTCCAAAAGTACACCAGGAACGGTTGTGAGTTATTCTTAGCTCAAGTGACTGGGAATGAGTCTAGGGAGAAACGATTGGAAGATGTACCTATTATTTGTGAATTTCCTGAGGTTTTCCTAAAGATTTACCCGGACTTCCACCGATAAGGCAAGTAGAGTTTCGAATCGATTTAATTCCTGGTGCTGCACCGGTGGCACGTGAGCCTATCGATTAGCCCCTTCTAAATTGAAGGAGTTATCTGAGCAACTTAAGGAGTTGTCTGATAAAGGTTTTATTCGACCGAGCTCGTCGCCTTGGGTAGCTCCAGTCTTGTTCGTTAAGAAGAAGGATGGATCTTTCCGTATGTGCATTGACTATAGGGAACTGAATAAGTTGACAATTAAAAATCGATATCCTTTACCTAGGATTGATGATTTATTTGATCAACTACAAGGATCTAGTGTGTATTATAAGATAGATTTGCCGTCAGGATATCACCAACTTCGCGTCCATGAAGAAGATATTCCTATAACTGCATTTAGAACTCGTTATGGACACTATGAATTTCAAGTAATGCCATTTGGGTTAACTAACGCACCTGTGGTTTTCATGGATTTAATGAATCGAGTGTGCAAGCCCTACTTGGACAAATTTGTGATTGTGTTTATTGACGATATTCTAATCTATTCTAAGAATGAAGATGAACATAGAGAACATTTAAGGATTATTTTGAATTTGTTAAAGGATGAAAGGTTGTATGCTAAGTATTTGAAATGTGATTTCTGGTTAGATTCTGTGCAATTTCTTCGTCATGTGATTAACAAGGTTGGAATTCATGTTGATCCTGCAAAGGTTGAAGCCATTAAGAATTGGTCTGCACCGACAACGCCAACGGAAGTGCGACAGTTCTTAGGATTGGCTGGCTATTATAGGCGATTCATTAAAGAATTTTCTTTAATAGCTAAACCCTTGACTAAGCTTACCCAGAAGAATAAACCTTTCGTTTGGGGAAGTGATGAAGATGGAGCATTTCATACATTGAAGCAAAAATGATGTAGTGCGCCAATTCTATCATTACCCGACGGAAGTGAAGATTTTGTAGTGTATTGTGATGCATCTCTTAGAGGTTATGGAGCTGTTTTGATGCAGCAAGAGAAAGTGATAGCTTCTGCTTCTAGGCAATTAAGGAAGAATGAGGAGAATTATACTACTCATGATCTTGAGTTAGGAGCTGTAGTCTTTGCTCTTAGGTTGTGGAGACATTATCTGTATGGCACCAAGTGTACGGTATTCACCGATCACAAAAGCCTACAGTATATTCTCGATCAGAAGGAATTGAATATGAGGCAACGGAGATGGATAGAGTTGTTAAGTGATTATGATTGTGATATAAAATATCACCGGAAAAGCCAAAGTTGTTGCTGATGCATTAAGCAGGAAAGATAGAGAGCCTATCAGGGTACGTTCTCTAGTCTTGACTGTGCACAATAATTTTCCTGAGCAAATTAGAAATGCGCAAATAGAAGCCTGTAAGAAAGAAAATTTTGTTAATGAAGGGTTCCGAGGAGAGGGAGATCCTTTAGAGGTTAGAGCTGATGGAGTGAAATGCTTAAGAGGTCGTATGTGGATACCTAAGTTTGGAGGCTTAAGAGATTTGATTATGTTAGAATCCACTAAATCTAAGTATTCCATTCATCCGGGATCTGATAAGATGTACCATGATTTGAAGAAGTTGTACTGGTGGCCGAATATGAAAGCTGATATTGCTATGTATGTTCTTCAATGCTTGAGTTGTGCTAGAGTCAAAGCGGAACATCAAAAGCCATCAGGACTACTTCAACAGCCAATGATTCCTGAATGGAAGTGGGAGCGAATTACGATGGACTTTATCACAAAGCTTCCTAGAACATCATCTAGAAACAACTCGATTTGGGTTATTGTCGACAGACTAACCAAATCAGCACACTTCATTCCGGTTAAAGAGCAGTTCTCACTGGAGAAGTTGACTCGTATTTACCTTGATAATGTTGTATGCAAGCATGGAGTGCCTGTATCGATCATTTCAGATCGAGATCCTAGATTCGCATCGAATTTTTGGAAATCTCTCCAAAGATCTTTGGGAATGAATCTTGACATGAGCACTTCTTATCACCCCCAGACTGATGAGCAGAGTGAAAGAACGATACAAACACTAGAAGATATGTTGAGAGCTTGTGTGTTAGATTTTGGTAAGAATTGGGATAAACATTTGCCTTTAGCAGAGTTTTCTTATAACAATAGTTATCATTATAGTATTAAGGCTGCACCATTTGAAGCTTTGTATGATAGTAAGTGTAGATCTCCTGTATGTTGGAGTGAAGTTGGGGATACCCAGCTCACAGGAGCGGAATTGATCCGGGAGACTACGGAGATGATACTTCAGATTAAGAATAGGTTATGGACTGCCCGTAGTAGACAGAAAAGTTACGCGGATGTGCGGCGGAAGCCGATGGAGTTTAAAGTGGGTGACCGAGTAATGTTGAAAGTATCACCATGTAAAGGCGTTATAAGATTTGGAAAGCGAGGAAAATTGAATCCCTGCTATATTGGACCCTTTAAGATTTTATCTAGAGTAGGTCCGGTGGCTTATAAACTAGAGTTACCCCCAGAACTTCATGGTGTTCACAACACATTCCATGTATCTAATCTGAAGAAATGTATAGCAGTGAGTCATGAGAAAATTTCGTTGGATAAGGTTCGAATAGATGGGAAGTTGCATTTTATCGAACAACCCGTAGAGGTTATGGATCGTGAGGTAAAGCAACTGAAACAAAGTCGGATACCTATTGTCAAGATCCGATGGAATTCAAAGCATGGACCGGAATATACTTGGGAACGAGAGGACGAAATGTGGAAGAAATATCCGCACCTATTCGATTTCAATAAGAAATGGACATCAAAATGAAATGGATCACGGGGACGTTGATCCCTTTTAGGAGGAAAAGCTGTGACAATCTAACATTTTCAGGTAGTGAATTATTTTCTCGTATAATATTTTAAAACTTATTTTTGTGTTGGTTGATGAACTCACAATTTACGGATTTAAATTTGGGCTTACGTGCATAAATTAGCGTCCTTTACGACTAAACCGGAAACCTTAGGATTACATATTTACGTTTTTGAACTCTGTTTTTTATGAGACAATTTTTATTGGATTCGTTTTGTGCCGTTGATTCATAATTTATAAAAACATTTTTCGTAAAACGACCCGAGGGCACACAAATCGAGGAATACCCGTAAATTAGCGGGATGGGACAAAACTAGTTTATCCCACCCCACTAAAAGGGACGGCCAAACTAGGGACACCACATCCCTTGATGTGGCATCCTTACACTAAGTTTACTTACACTTGTAAGCTTAACTTCACTTTGAAGTTACTCATCTCCACCTAAACTAACAAAACCACTTGCTAAACCATTTACTTCCATTTTACATGCAAACAACTCACATATACTCTCTCCCACTCCCCATTGCCGTCCCACTTTACCATCCTACACCATCATTTGATCTTTTCTAGCCACAAGTTACATGTTATCTAGCCATATTATGGAGAAACCTTGAAGCCTTGATTGATTGGTGGCCATATTAACAACAAAGGAGGTGATTTGCTTGTGTCCTAGGGCTAATTTCTCAACAAACTATCTTGGTGATTGATGATCTTGGAGATATATTTGGTGTTCATCAAGTTGTTGTCTTCCAAAAACAAGATATAATCTTGGTTGGTAAAGAAGATCATCCTTTCCATTTCTCTTGTTATTTTTGTAAAGATCAAATGTATTTTATTTCTTATTGTATATGTATATGATGAATATATGATGATAAAAATGTTGTGTGGGGATCAAGTGTTGATAAATATGCTTAAAAATATGAATAACCATAAGAAACAAGGCTAAAATCATGCTTAAATTGTTGGATGTATAAAAACAGTAAGTAACCAAGTCTTAAACTGATAAAATTGCATGGTGGAAACCATTTACAGTAAGTATCAGATGTCATACACATGTGAGAGTTGGCCATGCAATGGAATCATCAAAATGAGTGAGATATGATCAAAACAAGATGAGTGTGCTAATCTGAATAGTCTGTTTTGTAGGGACTGTTAAGGATAGTTAGACATGGAATGAGCAGTAGCTATAACTAACTTACTTGTAGCACATAATATGAAGTTTATGCCATCCAAAAATGAGCTTCTATCTCATTATAGAACTCAATATTTGAAAAACATGGTGAAGATGAAACTAAAAATCAGATTTTGAAGAATTAATGTTTAATACTATTATATAAGCACTCAAATAATATAGTATAAAATGTGAATTAAAACTCACTAACTTATAAATTTCAGTTATATAAATATGTATAAGGTTAAATAAATGGACACTTTATAAAAATGGTAGTTGAATAATATTTATAAGTTATAAAAACTATAAACATGATTTTTACCACTTTTTCGGCTATTACCGTAAAATTAACGTTTTTCGCCAATTAAAACTTAGACGATCAAAACCGTCTAATGTAAAGTTTTTAAAAGTCATATATTGATATATAAGTATCTAATACAAGTAAAAACCGATAAAACCCGAACTATAGGACATACGGACATTAACGAGCTAAGTTAGTATATTGGACTAATAATTTAACTAAATAAGTTAAACACTTATAAAAAGTACTTATTGGGCTTAACCCATTTGGGCCCAACATGTAAAGTATAAATACTGATAAGACAAGTATAAAATGGATTAATACAAGTTAAAGAACTTATAATAAGCTTATTGGACTTAAAACATGTAAATAGGTAAAACTAGTAAACTAGTAAAAAGTTACCAATACATAAACACAAAAATGAGTAAATAAGAATATATAAACCCACTTGATCATCATCATATGTACAAAATCATCATATGTATATTTGTTATTTTGATAAAGTCATTGGACAAAAGTCTAAGACCAATTATTATTTATATAGGTTTCCGTGACCGAAGCACGCCTGTAGCCGATAATCCGCCTTTCATTATCAACGTGAGTTCATAGCCTCGCACTCTTTTAAATGCTTTATAAAATGATTTGTAAACCCGCGAGGGAGATAACATGCTAGTTTTTGATAAAAATAGAACACAAGTAGTCCCGATGGTATGCTTAATGATATGGACCCGAATGATGCGATGACCCAATAAAAGAGATAAAAAGGATTATTAGTAGTTAGGTTATGTCACTCAAAGTCCCATTAGCATGAATTGTGAACTACCGGGATTTGGTAGACGCTTATGCATATGATAGTAATATTTGGGGACGATCACCCCAGTTCGCACCTTGACGGTTGATCCCCGCCGTACCACATTGATTGGTAAGCGAATTTATGTATGAGAAGATTTACATAGCGTGAATATTGTGACAACACGCTAACTTAGATGGGAAAATTGTTTGTCGGGTTCGCGGCCCGTTGTTGTGATAGTAAGGTAACAATGTCATGCGGCTAATAACAATCCTAAAATGTATTTCAATACAATACGATAACGATGCTAAGAACGATAATAATATTACCTATAATGGTAATATTGAGGCTACGGTCTCATGGACGGTTTAAGATGTATGCTTGATTTATATATTGCCTGACTAGAAATACGAGGACTTACTTCTGATATTAACTTGTGTTCTGATTTCAACGATTGTTTTATATAACAGTTTTATTAAACTCTATTAATTCACTCTGCATTCGCTGATATGATTTTTGCATGTTTTCATCTCAGATGCTTGAAGGTAATCCGGATGGAGATCGACTCTGATGGCCCACATAATATTAAAAATGTTCATTCGATCTATGTTTTGTAAACTTAATGACCTGTATAATTTGGGACCTGTTGTACACTTTAAATTTTTTTATCGAATGAATGTATGTTGAACCTTGTACAACCATTCTTATGTGTTGTCTATGATTGGAGTTATTGTGCGATCCCGTAACACTCTAAAAGACCCTTCCGCTGTACCGATACGAAATTTGAGAGTGTTACAAAAACCATTCCACTAGAAGAAACCACCGAGCAGAGATCAGATGAGGGAGAGCCCGTGATTGAGAAATCACTGCTTGACTTCCACAACAAAGATGGTGGAGAATTGCTGCTTGAGGGCATTGTGCCGCACCAGGAGGAAGCAGAAGAAGAAGATTTCACCAACCTTGTTGACAACCGTACTGGTGAGGATGAAGAAGCTACCCAAGCCTCTGGGTCCCCTAATCCAACATCCAGAAAAAGAAATACTACCAGGAGGGTAGCAAAGACTCTAGGGGACGGGGCAGGGGTATCTAATGCTCCCCCGAAGAAACTAAGGAAAGACCATCCGTAGTACCAGGAAGGAAGCAGCACTACTACGGCCCAGGTCAACCCATCACCGCGTGCTGATGAGCAAGTCTGGATGGCCACCCCCGTGAATGTTGTAGCTCCCACCATCGCGGAACCCGTCACTATCACTACGTAAGTACCTTTCGTTTACAACTCAAAGTAAACTGATAAACAAAACTAATGTGCGTTAATAACAGGGCGGATCCATCGACCGTGGCCCATGAGAAGGAGGTGGAAAGGGAACCCTCTCCCATGACATCAATGAGATCTCCATCCCCTCCGGTGACCCATGCTGAGAAATCACATTTTGAGGAACCCGACACCAGCCTACGCCTAGCATGGAATTTATCTAGCTTAACAAGGTTGGAGGCGGAGTCCGAGTGCTCTGAATTTATTGAACATATCACTCCTCCAGCACTGGCGCAGGATTTGGACAAGCTGGAGCATGAGACGTTATTGGAGCAGTTTGATGTGTCCTCTGCACACCAAGTAACGGTTGGTGCGGTCCTGAGACGCCGTCTAATCAATGCTTTGACTAATGTTAACCGTGCTGACGAGAAGATAGCTCGCCGTGAAGCACTGGTAGGTAAGCACGAGAAAACCATCACGTCTCTGCAGGCATCCTTGGTCGTGGCTGAGTCAACCGTTAAGGAGCAAGACCAACACGCCAACGCTCGTGAAGAACGTATTGCCGAGCTGGAGGCCCTATTAGCTGCATCCAACGAGAAGGTATGCTCGCATTCTAATATTTATTTGTGCACACAGAAAACCACGTTGTTTCTGAAATAACTCTATGTGTTATATATATAGGTATCCGCAGCCGAAGCCTCCACCAAAGCCGTAACCGTACAAACATTCAACATTGCTCAAGAGCACGACACGCTGAAGGATGAGCTAACCCAAGCGCGGATTACTTTGGATGAGCAAGCTGCGACAGCTGAGGGAGAGCTAAGCAAGATGGCCACGGATTGCGCCGAAATGATGTGTACTCCTTTGCTCACAGCCATAGTTGGACGTAGATGGGTGGTTGGTCAGGGAATGTGGCTTGTCGTGAGCAAGGTGACGGTAGCTCCTTACCTACTACATGCATTTGCTAACGTTGTCTCAGATGGTATTGACCATGGTAGGCACGAGGGACTGGTTAAAGTTGCAGAGCTGATAGGTAAGAAGGAAGATATTACCCAGCACGCCTACCACAACCCTTTAGTCGCGGACAAGATGTCTGCGTCAATGGATGCTCTTGCTGAAATCCAACATCCCCTTCTAGACGAGCTAGAAGCGCTAAAGGATGCTCCTAATGAAGTAATAATTTCCAAGCTCACCGCTGACCCCATCCCACTAACTTTGCCCACCTACGACTCTGCGTCAAAGGTGATGATAGGTGAAATATTTCTGGCCGAGGCTTTGGATGCGAATATGACCAGGACACAAGGTGGGAGGGATGCTCGTGGGGAGGCGATCCGTACCTTGATCGAAGAATGGAAGAGGGAGATGGGGGAGTTCCTACCTCCATTATAATTTACATTATAAACACTTCTAATATTTTATTCGTCCGTGTATGTATACGGCGAAAACTGATGTTGTAATAACTTGTCATGTTTATGTATGCGAGTCCGCGATGCCCCCGGACATTTTGGCATTTTGAATTTGAAACTTGTGTATATTTTTGTTTTAGATATCATATATTTGCATTGCATGACAGGTCACGTCTTACACAAAAAATACAATCAAGCCTATATGTTACTAGACGTGCGGCGTGCGTCTTTACCATGTGAAACACTACGTGAGCGCGGCATATGGAAACTTATCATAACGTCTTGTGAGTAAGGTGTCTAGTAAGGATACATGATCCGTGTCACTGGGGTTGCATCCCTCTTATGCGACAAGTTGAATTATTAGGTTCACTTAATCCTCTTACCCCACCTAGAGGAGCATTGTACATGTACGGTATTGAATGAATGCATATGATTAAGATATAGCACATTATAGTAGTAACAACTAAATCTATACGACAATAATATAATCTAAAGAATAAAGACAATTTGCACAAAAAACGAGTCGTGGAGCTAGCTAGGCCCCACGGCATTTTATTAGAACGTTTACGTTTTTTGTTTTAACAAGAATGGGAAATCCTAAAAAACAAAAGGTACCTAGAAAGCATAAAAAACAAAACAAAGAGAACACATGGATCTTCATTGAAGCCAGATATAGCGAAGTGTCCATGCGGAAGTTGTAGCTTTCAAAGATAGCACATTTTAAGATTACAGATATTCCATGTGCGTTGCAGGTCGCGGCCATCCATGTCACATAACTTGTACGCACCCTGTCCTAAGGCTTCCGTGACCTCATACGGTCCTTCCCACTTAGGGCCCAACTTTCCTGTATTCTCCGCTCAACTTGCCTCGTTAGCACGATAGACATAATTTCCCGGTCGAAAAGAAACACCTTTAACCTTGGCGTAATAATAAGCCTTCATCCGTGCCTTGGACTTGGCCTCATTGATAGCCGCTATCTCCCTTTTTTCCTCCAAGAAATCCAGATTGATACGGAGCTGCTTGTCGTTTGTGATGACATTAACCTCCGTTGTGCGGATGGTAGGCATTCCTATTTCTGCTGGTATAACAGCTTCAGTGCCGTAGGCCAATGCGAATGGGGTTTCCCTGTTGGCTGTTTTGTTCATAGTCCTATGTGCCCATAAAACATGTGGCAGTTCGTCCACCCATTTGGCACTTCGTCCCTCTAGGCGTGTGTTGATGCCTTCACCCAGGTTTCTATTTTCTCGTTCCACAAGACCATTTGTCTGTGGGTGCTTAACAGATGCGAAGCGCCGTTTGATCTTCAATGCTGCGCACCAGTCCTTAAATGGATTATCCGCGAACTGCTTCCCGTTGTTCGAGATGATTTCTCCTGGTAAGCCAAAACGGCACACGATGTTCTCCCAAACAAACTTTTTAACCTGTTTGCCTGTGATGGATTTGACTGCCTTGGCCTCAATCCACCGTGTAAAGTAGTCCATCGCGACAATCCAGAACTTAACTCCCCCTGTGTCTAAGGGAAAAGGTCCTGCGATATCAATCCCCCCTTTATAGAATGGCCATGGGGATGTAATGGGTGTAAGTTCCTGCTGCGGATGTCGCGGTACTCGTCTGTGCACTTGGCAATTACTGCACTTGCGAATCATGTCGCGTGCATCCCTATGCATGGTAGGCCAATAATATCCTGTGCGTAGATCTCGGGCTACTACGGATCGGGGGCCCGCATGCATGCCGCATAACCACTCATGTATCTCACTGATCACATAGGTAGCCTGGCAGGGACCAACACACCGTAAACACGGCTGTAAGAAAGAGCGCTTGTAAAGAATACCTTCTCGAAGCTCGACGTGATGTGACTTCCTTCTGATGCGCCGTGCCGCCTTTTCCTCGTTTGGAAGGGTTTCATTAGTCAAATAGTTGATGATCGGGGTCAACCATGTAGGTCTATCTTCCTCAACTATAGTTGCGACTTCCCCTTCTGTTATATACTTTTCCTTGAGTATTCCACCAAGACTTGCTTGGATAAGTGGGCGAAACTTGTAGACACGATCTTGCTAAGAGCGTCCGCCTTCTTATTTTTGCCTCTTGGTACCTGCTTGATAGAAAACTTACTGAAAGTCGCGATGAGTGACTTGACTTTCTCCAAATAACGAACCATGTTATACTCCTTGGCTATGTACCCCCTAGAATGTGGTTCGCGACAAGCCGTGAGTCCACGTAGGCCTCAAGGTTGTGGACTCCCATTCAAGCGGTGATTTTTAAACCCACAATCAACGCTTCATATTCTGCCTCATTATTGGTGGTTGTGAACTCAAAGCGCAGGGCGTACATAAATTCCATTCCTTCTGGATTCGTAAGGATGAGACCAGCTCCTGATCCATCCGTGCATGAAGATCCGTCCGTAAATAATACCCATGGTTCTGATAGAGTTTCCTCTCGTTGTACGATAGGTCCCTCCTCATCCGACTTCTCTACCAAGAAATCTGCCAAGATTTGGCTTTTAACAGCCGTCCTTGGTCTATAAGATATGTTAAGTTCTCCCAATAGAATGCTCCACTTATGTAGCCTACCAGCCACATCTGGTCTAGAGATGACTTGTTTTATTGGTTGATCAGTAACAACTACAATTGGGTGGCCCAAAAGTATCGGCGCAACCGTTTCGTAGCAAACACTAATGCCAAAACCAATTTTTCCATGGAATAATAATTCAACTCCGGCCCTTGTAGTGTTCTACTTATAAAATAGACCAGAGTTTGGACTGTGTCCCTATCCGTCATGAGTACCTCACTTATTGCTCCATGTGTGGCTGACAGATTCATGATGAGCTCCTCCTTGGGCCGGGGAGCCACTAGCATGGGGAGAGATGCAAGGTGTTGCTTAAGTTGACCAAAGGCTTCCTCAACTTCCTTTGTCCACCGAAAGTCTCCCTACTTAATGCACTTCTTGAGTGTTTTGAATAGGGGGAGTGACTTCTCCGCGGACTTTGATAAGAACCTGTTCAGCCCGGCCAACTTCCCATTTAAGGATTGCACCTATTTCCGTGTCTGAGGGGATGGTAACTGTATTACTGCGTCCGTCTTTTCCGGGCAAGGCTTGATGCCATTTGGATCAATCATATATCCAAGGAACATTCCTTTCGTTACCCCAAACATACATTTCTTTGTCTTTAGTTCATATTAATCCTCCTCAATGTGTCAAACGTCTCTTGGACGTCTCGAAGAAGTACATCCTCCGTATGACTTTTGATGACTAAATCATCAACATAGACCTCCAGGTTGCGACCTATCTGTGAGTCGAAGGCTTTGTCAACAAGCCGTTGATATGTTGCCCCGACATTCTTTAGTCCGAATGACATTTTTGTATAACTGTTGTTGATACAAAAGTTGGGTGATCCTTGCTAGACCCGAATTAGGCTTAATTCTGGTTGGCTGGACTCCGGCTCTTGCATCAAGTGAATTATCTGGTTGGGATCCTGCACACTAAACAACACGCGTTAGGCTTACCGTGGGAATGTTTCCCACGATTAGACTCCAGCATGAGAGTAAGTAATCGGTTAGGGTTATAGGAATCGGATGAGAGTTGAGAGTGTGTAGAATGTAATACCTTTGTGCAACCCTTGGGGGTTCCTTATATAGGCAGTGAAACCCTAATGGGCTATCACTGATGCTTCGGCCCCAAGGAAAGGATAATCACCAGATTTAGATTGATTGTTATCCTCTAATTAAGGTGAGTGAATATCGTCCCCTTTGGGATAAAGCCTAACCATAATAGGAGTATGATTCTGTCTAACCCTGCACCGGGCATGCCGGGTCGTGGGTCGCACACGTATGTGCGGTTACTGTTCATCCAAGCCCATAAGCTCAAATAACATTATTCCCACCCATTCGTGATGTGCCGGATACGGGTAGTACCCGTGGGCCGAGTTCATGACCCGACTGGGGACTATACGTCATCATGTCCCCCCAATCTAATTGTTACAGCCGTAGGCGTAACCTCTAGACTATCAAGTTGCTCCCTGGACGTACCAAGAAAGACCCTTTAGGAAATGATATATTTATCAAAAAAGTTGTTTTGGCCGCACGTGACGACTGAGACGAATTAAATGTAGCATTGAATTTAGTCTTACGTAAGACCGCATATCCCGACACAATGGACTGTTCACCTGCCAATTGACTGACAAAGTGCAAACAGTCAGAACCTCGAGCGGCATAAACTACTGAGTCAGAAGTGACCCGTGGGTCCCACCTGACTTTTCACTTGCCACTTACACCCTAACCACACGATTGAGGATAGTGGCAAACACGTGTCATGCATCCAAAAGACCATGACTCACAAGGCAACCCTATAAATAAGTTACCCCTACGGCTGTGTATAACACACAATCTTTTTCTTCATTTCTGCCATTAAAGCTTTCCTCATTAGCACCACTTTCGCACGCACGGATCCCTTTTTTCGCAGGTTAGAATATCACGTCCTTAACTTTTTATTTAGTAATGGCCCAAAGAAACAACCCCTCCATTGGATTCGTGCTCAATGTAATGACCAAGGAGCAATTAGATCACTTTTGCACTGATTATTTCATTCCCAGCAACCTACGCCCTTCCCTCCCTGGTGTAGGAGACCTCATAACTGAGGCTCCGCAGGGAAAGATTGGCCTATATACTCGCCTTTTTGATGAGGCCAACTACCCCATTCCTTTCACCCGTTTCCTTGTAGATCTCTTAGGATATTATGATGTATATATTAGCCAACTACACTGTATAGGCGCATGCAAGGTCAGCCAGTTTGAAATCCTGTGTCGTGCTAGAAGAATCCCCCCAACCGTAGAACTATTCGGGCTATTTTACACCCCTAGTTTAGTAAATGGTTGGCTATCCTTCAAGAAACGATCTCCAAACAGCCCCCAACCCCATAATAAGGCCATGGACTCACTAAAAAACTGGTACGACCATTACTTTTTCATTGACTCGATAGTGTGGTCGGCCGACTATGTCTTCAAACATAGATTATCTCATGACCCTCCTCCGCACGCCAGTACATATAATCCCCAACATTCCTAAGAAATAGATAGGAATAGAACAAGGTTCCATATAAACCTTCCCGAATCATTTCTCTGCTTGCTAGGGATTAGCCGCAACTATTTCGGCTCGTCCAACAGATATCCTATGTTTTGGAGGAGGCATGGTGAAGGTAGGCATAACATCCGCACATGAAAGATGTACGTACACTTATGTGCTATAACTAATATACTTCGTTTATTTTGGCAGAAATGAACTTCTTTGGAATCGTACGTCAAGGCAATCCAAAGCTTATACCAGAGGGATCCCGTCCCAGATGTGAAAACGAGCTACCCCTCCTCGAGCATACCCAGAACGTGACAATTGCCCTGGAAGCCGTACCGGATCCCATTTCAGACGAAGAGGAAACAACACTCCTGAGAACCCCCGTAGATTTCGACAACGAGGACGGTGATCACATGATTCTTGAAGATGAAGCCGTGCCCTCCTCGCCGCCTAAGACGGCTACCCCCACGCACGGGGAAGAGCAAGGTGACAACATTGATGAGGAGGAAATTCAACAAGTAGATGAAGAAGATGAAGAAGAGGCCCAGCCCGCCCCAAAGCGTACTCGTAGGAAGAACAAGCAGGTAAGGAGAGTTGCCCAGGCTGAAGTTGGTGAACACAATGCCCCACAAAGAAACTGCGCGAGGACCACCCCCACTATCAATCTGTTGGGAGCACCACCCAAGCTTCCGAAATGGTGCGAGCCGCACATGTGGATATAGTCGTGCCGTTGACCGATGCCGAGCCCGTCACTCAAGTTCCCCTGACTACATCAGAACTAGAAGGGGATAATGTGTAAGTATAACACTTTTATTTACTCAAGATATCCACGAACTAAGTGAGAGCTACAGTATTCCTCAAACAATACTTGATACTTATTCCAATTATGTGTTTATAGGGATGAACAAGCTGGTGCTGCACCTCCCCCAGATGCACGGAAAGAGAAGGGGAAAGAAAAGGAGATAGAGAGAGAACCTGCGTTGCATACAGCCGCAACCAGATCCGGCCCTGCCTTTGAAGAAGGTACCCCGATAGCTTCCCAAGAGATCCTGATGTCCGGCTCTCATCAGCAGTTCAACCCTGACTAGAAGATCTCCACTGCGTCACGGATGAGAGAGGACAAGGAGTGTCATGAGTACCTGAATAACTGCATCCCCCTAGTTTGGTACAAGACGTGAATGTATTAAGCTATGTGGATCTGGTGGATGAATACAATGGCGCCTTGGTTCATCAGATTGCCATGGGCACCTCTATGAGAGTAAGATTCGAAGTTGCTTTAGAGCATGTGGAGTCCTTGAAGAGGAAGGTTGGTCGAAGAGAGAGGATGATTGAAGAAAATAAAGCTCAAATTGCCACCCTCCAGTCCTAGCTTGCTAATGCTGAGGCGACTGTTAAAGAACAATCGGCCCACGCCAATTCTCATGACCAACATGTAGTCGCGCTCGAGAATAAACCTGAGGCTGCAATAACCAAGGTATGTATCCGCGCCGCATCACACCTATGCCATAATAACCATCATTCTAATACGTGATGTATCACATACAGGTGACCGCGGTAGAACCTTCAGCTAAGTCCTCCTTCGACCAAGTATCCATACTCACCAAGAAGCTTGAGGATGCCCATGCACTGATCCAGGATGGGGAGAAACTTAAGGAGGAGCTTGTTTGTGAAAGGGCCGTGACTGAACAACTGAAGGAGGCGTCCACCCAGAAAGATGTGCTAGTGAATGCCCTTATCTCTGAGCGTGACGATGTGCTATACCCCCAACTACTAGCAGCCATTGTCGGCCGTAGGTGGATGGTGGGTCACGGGACGCGTTTAGCCGTAACCAAGGTGTTGGAAGCCGCCGAATTTGTTCAGCAATTTGCAGACCTCTTGTCAGATGGCATCGACCACGGTCGTCATGAAGGAATGGTCATAGCCACAGAGCTAATAAGGAAGGAGCAAACCTTCACAAAGCATGCCTTCTTCAACACTGGAGCTGCTGAAAAGATGACTACTTCTATGGCCGCAATGCGAGATCTCCACTATCCATTCTTGGCCGTGCTGGAAGCCACCAAAGATGCATCCAGCATGGAGATTATGGAGAAACTAAGTCTTGGTGCATTTTCTCAGGATGAGGGACATTCCCGGGCTCCCTTCACCCCCTCACCCAGCCATCTCACTCTTCCTATTTATGAAGATGTGACCAGAATCGTAGTTGGTGAACAACCATTAAGCGAGGTGCTGGAGAAGAATGCGGCTCAACCATTGGAGCGGAGGGAACGCGGTGAGATGTTGCCTTGTCTGTCTGAGGAGCAATGGGAGATAGATAGGTTTCTCCCCCCATGTAGGGTGCCTTTAATTTGTTATCTCTTGGACAATTTGGTTTGTAACCTAAACATTCGTCTGTGGATGTCCACGACACTTTATGATTGTAAACATTTGTCATGCTATGTATATGTCTGTGGTAGGCACGACAATTTTGAGGATTTGGAAACTTGTTTATATTCTTTTCTAGATATCATGTATCTGTGTCGCGTGACATGTTACGTCTTACCCTGAATAAAACCAAGTCTATATTTTACTAGACGTGCGGCGTGCGTCTTTACCATGCAAATCACTACGTGAGCGCGGCATATGGAAACTTATCACAACGTCTTGTAAATAAGGTGTCTAGTAAGGATACATGATCCGCGTCACTGGGGTTGCATCCCTCTTATGTGACAAGTTGACTTATTAGGTTCACTTAATCCTCTTACCCCACCTGGAGGCGTATTGTACATGTACGGTATTGAATGAATGCATATGAATAAGACATGGCACATTATAATAATAACAATTAAATCCATATGACTATAACAGAATCTAAAGAATAAAAAAAATTTGCACAAAACAAGTCGTGGAGCTAGCTAGGCACCACGGTATTATATTAGAACGTTTATGTTTTTTGTTTCAACAAGAATGGGAAGTCCTAAAAAACAAAAAGAACATAGAAAGCATAAAAAACAAAACAAAGAGAGCACATGGATCTTCATTTAAGCCAGATATAGCTAAGTGTCCATGCGGAAGCCGTAGCTTTCAAAGATGCAGATATTCCATGTGCGTTCCAGGTCGCGGCCATCCATGTCACGTAACTTGTGCGCGCCCCGTCCCAAGGCTTCTGTGACCTCATACGGTCCTTCCCACTTAGGGCCCAGCTTTCCTGTATTCTCCGCTCTAGTTTCCTCGTTAGCACGATAGACATAATCTCCCGGTCGAAAAGAGACACATTTAACCTTGGCATCATAATAAGCCTTCATCCGCGCCTTGGACTTGGCCTCACTGATAGCCGTTATCTCCCTTTTCTCCTCCAATAAATCCAGATTGATCCGGAGTTGCTCGTCGTTTGTGTGACGACATTAACCTCCGCTGTGTGGATGGTAGGCATTCCTATTTCTGCTGGTATAACAGCTTCAGTGCCGTAGGCCAATGCGAATGGGGTGTCCCCGTTGGCTGTTTTGATCATTGTCCTATGCGCCCATAGAACATGTGGTAGTTCGTCCACCCATTTGTCACTTCGTTCCTCTAGGCGTGCCTTGATGCCTTCACACAAGCTTCTATTTGCTCGTTCCACAAGACCATTTGTCTGCGGGTGCTTAACAGAAGCGAAGCGCCGTTTGATATTCAATGCTGCGCACCAGTCCTTGAATGGATTATCCGCGAACTGCTTCCCGTTGTCCGAGATGATTTCTCCTGGTAAGCCAAAACGGCACACGATGTTCTCCCAAACAAACTTTTTAACTTGTTTGCCTGTGATGGATTTGACTGCCTTGGCCTCTATCCACCGTGTAAAGTAGTCCATTCCGACAATCAAGAACTTAACTCCCCCCGCAGCTACGGGAAAAGGTCCTGCGATATAAATCCCCCACTTATAGAATGGTCATGAGGACGTAATAGGTGTAAGTTCCTGCTGCAGCTGTCGTGGTATTGGCATGTGCACTTGGCAATCACTGCACTTGTGTATCATGTCGCGTGCATCCCTATGCATAGTAAGTCAATAATATCCTGTGCGTAGAGCTCGGGCCACCACGGACCGAGGACCTGCGTGCATGCTGCATAACCCTTCATGTATCTCACTGATCACATAAGTAGCCTGGCACGACCCAACACACCGCAACCACGGCTGCAAGAAAGAGCGCTTGTAAAGAATACATTCTCGAAGCTCGAAGTGCTGCGACTTCCTTCTAATGCGTCGTGCCGCTTTTTCCTCGTCTAGAAGGGTTTATTAGTCAAATAGTTGACGATCGGGGTCATCCATGTAGGTCCGTCTTCCTCAACTATAGGTGCGACTTCCTCTTATGTTATAGACTTTTCCTTGATTATTTCCACCAAGACTTGCTTGGATAAGTGGGAGAAACTTGTAGACGCGATTTTGCTAAGAGCGTCCGCCTTCTTGTTTTCACCTCTCGGTACCTGCTTGATAGAAAACTTGCTGAAATCCGCAATGAGTGACTTGACTTTTTCCAAGTATCGAACCATGTTATCCTCCTTAGCTACGTATCCTCCCAGAATGTGGTTCGCGACAAGCCGTGAGTCCACGTAGGCCTCAAGGTTGCGGACTCCCATTCTAGCGGCGATTTTTAAACCCGCAATCAACGCTTCATATTCTGCCTCATTGTTGGTGGCTGTGAACTCAAAGCGAAGGGCGTACGTAAACTCCATTCCTTCCGGATTCGTAAGGATGAGACCAGCTCCTGACCCATCCATACACGAAGATCCGTCCGTAAATAATACCCATGGTTCTGCTGGAGTTACGTCTTGTTGTATGATTGGCCCCTCTTCGTCTGGCTTCTCTATCAAGAAATCCGCCAAGATTTAGCCTTTAACAGCCGTCCTTGGTCTATAAGCTATTTTGTGTTCTCCCAATAGAATGCTCCACTTTTGTAGCCTACCTGCCACATTTGGTCAAGAGATGACTTGTGTTATTTGTTGATCAGTAATGACTACAATTGGGTGCGCCTGAAAGTATCGGCGCAACCGTTTTGTAGCAAACACTAATGCCATAACCAATTTTTCCATGGTGAAGTAATTCAACTCCGGCCCTTGTAGTGTTCTACTTATAAAGTATACCGGAGTTTGGACTGTGTCCCTATCCGTCATAAGTACCGCACTTATTTCTCCATGTGTGGCTGATAGGTACACAATGAGCTCCTCCTTTGGCCGTGGAGCTACTAGCATGGGGAGAGATGCGAGGTGTTGCTTGAGTTGACCAAAGGCTTCCTCATCTTCCTTTTTCCACCGGAAGTCTCCCTTCTTAATGCACTTCTTGAGTGTTTTGAATAGGGGGAGTGACTTCTCTGTGGACTTTGATAAGAACCTGTTTAGCACGGCCAACTTCCCATTTAAGGACTGCACCTCTTTCCGTGTCTGAGGGGATGGTAGCTGTATTACTGTGTCTGTCTTTTCCGGGCAAGGCTTGATGCCATTTGGATCAATCATATATCAAAGGAACATTCCTTTCGTTGCCCCAAACGTGCATTTCTTTGGATTTAGCTTCATATTAGTCCTCCTCAATGTGTCAAACGTCTCGTGGATGTCTCGGAGGAGTGCATCCTCCGTATGACTTTTGATGACTAAATCATCAACATAGACCTCCAGGTTGCGACCTATCTGTGAATCGAAGGCTTTGTCAACAAGCCGCTGATATGTTGCCCTGGCGTTCTTCAGTCCGAACGGCATTTTTGTATAACAGTATACGCCTTGACTAGTATGGAACACCGTCTTCTCTGCGTCCTCTTCCGCCATCTGGATCTGGTGGTATCCTTTATATGCGTCTAAGAAGCACTTAAAGGGATATCCACATAGGGATTCCACCTTCCAGTCAATCTCCGGTAACGGGTAACAATCCTGTGGACAGGCTTTGTTCAGATACGTGAAATCCACGCACATGCGCCAGCTTCTGTCATGCTTTTTGACCATGACTGGATTGGATTACCACTCGTGGTAGTATACCTCGCGCATAATACCTGCATCCACCAGTTTCTGTACCTCATCCAATATCACTTGGCTGCGTTCAGGTGCCTGACCGCGCTTCTTTTGCTTGACGGGAGGATATCCCTGGCGGATCTGGAGCTTATGTTCTGCTATTGCACGTGGTACGCCCGTCATATGCTTGGGCTCCCATGCGAATACATTTAAGTTTGCCTTCAGGAGAGAGCACAGGGCCCTCTTGCCGCTATCCGAGAGTGTTCCCCCTATGGACACCTCTTGTTCCGGGTGATTAGGATGGATTGCCACCTTCCAATTGGGAGGTGGTGATCCGTCCTTGGGGGGAACAGGTGGAACCGGTGTTGTCACGGCATGACACTCGGATGATGGTACGATTGTGTTATAGATGGTGACAATTCCTCCTTCCACAGGGAATTTGATCATCCAGTGTGCCGTGGAGGGTACCGCCCGTATGGCCAGGATACCTGGTCTGCCTATGATCCCATTGTATGGAGAGTGTGAGCGTATTACCATAAAGTTCATCCAAGCCGTGCTGGAGTGCTCTTCATTCCCAATGGTTACAAGCAGACGCAGCTGTCCTATTGGCTAGATGATGTCTCCACTAAAACCGATGAGCGGCGCCGTGGCCGGTACTAATTGGCTTCTTAATTATTGTCGTAACTGTAAGAAACAGTGTTCGTACAGTACTTCTGCTGATGACCCTCCATCCACATACATACGGCGGACATTGTGTGTTCCAATGCTTATCTCAATAGTGAGAGGCACATCAATCACACCGCTTGCCGTGATGGGAGGGAATGAGATTTCTCTGCCGCGTGAAATTTTTTGACTAATTTTCTGCTTCGTGCGGTGCTGTCTGGATTGGATCATATATATAGTTGAAGGTTTGTCCTTTTGGGGATCCTTCTTGTCATACTTCTTGTTGTCTTTTCCATCCTTCCAATCCTTGAGCAAATGCTCGAGTTTACCTGACTTGATCAGTGACTCAATGTGCTTCTTGAGCTGGATACATTCCTCCGTGCCATGACCCTTGTCATTATGGAAATCGCAAAAACGATTTCCTTGATGACGATCCAGCGGGGTCGTCATTGGAGGATGTCTTGGAAAATTGGCCCCTTCCGTCAGCAAGATCTCCCGGTAGAACATCTTTAGAGGGGTAAATTTGTCCTCCGGCCGTCCTCCTTTGTTTTGGCTCATGTAATCTGAGCCCCTCCCACTGTTCTAGTTGTTTTGACCGGCCGAATGTCTCCTGGACTGGTCGTTCGATCGGTAGCTGTTTCCTTTTGAAGGATAGGCCGCGGCTACCGTGGTTTCTCCCTATATAAAGTTTCTGATCCTTTCCATAAGGTCATCATACCTCTCCGGAAGTTTGTCATTGAGGCGCCTGATTAATTCCCTGTCTGTTATGGCATGCATATAGTCGGAAATTTTCAGGAGTTCCGGCATTGTCTTTGTGCGTGTGCACTCGTCATTGAAGCGTTCAGTGAATGCCTCCGTAGACTCCCCCGACCGTTGCTTGATGGTTGCCAATAAGACCGGGTCCCTATTATACTTCTTCCGCTGAGTATAATTATTCTTGAATGCAGTACGTAGTTAAGTGAAACTATCAATGCTTCGCGGAGGAAGTCCCTTAAACCAGTCACGACCAATGCCGATCAAGGTTGAATTGAACATTTGGCACCATATAGGCATGGGCCATCGCTCAGTTTTCGCCTGCTTATCAAATAACTTGAGGTGATCATCCGGATCACCAGTGCCATCATAAGTCTTGACACACGCCGGCATGCGACGCTTTGTGTCCTCAGAGTAATTCTGTATGCGGAGAGTAAAAGGATCTTCCCTGGGATCTGCCCATGGACGGGTGAGACTAGGGTCACACCACGGGCGGGAAAGATCTTCTGCTTCCGTATCTCGATAATAGGGACCGCCATAGTACTCCTCATTGTCTGGTGGCGGTGGAGGAGTACGCCTAGGTCGGCAACGCTTGGGCGGATGGTCATCCGAGTCCTCTCCTGATAGTCTGGGAGAAGGAGGTGGTGCCCCCATCCTTTGGGTAAGGACCGCTCTTGTGGGAAGATCCAGGAGCCTTCTTCCCGGTATTCATCCTATCCCACACGCTTGTGCGGCGATTAGTTCTGGTTAATTCCAGATCTGGTCGTTCGGGTGAACCGTCGCACTTCTCTCCCTCTTCTCTGGATTGTACTAGTTCCTGCATGAGACGATCCCCTATGCGTTCGAACACATTCCTGGGTTGGGGAGTTTCCTCAAAGAGGTTCTGCTCCTGAGGTCGTGTCCTTCTCTTCATCTGAGTTTGAGAAGAGGTACCTGGTTTGGTGTTGCCAAAGTTGAGCCTAGATTGGAGGTCCCTCCCTAGATTCAACCTTGATGCAATCCCTGGGACGATCCTCTCAATGTTTTGCGTGAGAACTCGAGTGAGATCTTCCTCGCTGAGTGGTTCGACCTCTACTTCTTCCTCGGTCGATGGTCTGCGTGGCTCCTTGTTAGGGGAATTTGGCGCACTCCCTGGATCAGGATTGTCCAAGGTCGAAGTAGGTGGTGGAGTCATGGAGAACGTGCTTGACACACCCATGGACTGAAGACCACTCCGGTTGTTTGGTCCGCCAGCTTGATGGCTAGGGGATCGATTGGGAATTAGTATCCCTTCCCCTTGGGACTTCCAATTTCCAGGATTTGTGTTCCTGGGGTTTCCTGCGGATGCCCCTTCGTCATTGAGAATTCAAGATGAGATTTTGCTCTAGCTTAGTGTCATGGTCCCACGGATGGCGCCAACTTGTTGATACCAAAGTTGGGTGATCCTTGCCAGACATAAATTAGGCTTAATTCGGGTTGGCTGGACTCCTGCTCCTGCACCATGTGAATTATCTGGTTGGGATCCTGCACACTAAACAACACGCGTTAGGCTTACCATGGGAATGTTTCCCACGATTAGACTCCGGCGTGAGAGTAAGTAATCGGTTAAGGTTATAGGAATCGGATGAGAGTTGAGAGTGTGTAGAATGTAATACCTTTGTGGAACCCTGGGGGTTCCTTATATAGGCAGTGAAACCCTAATGGGCTATCACTGATGCTTCAGCCCCAAGGAAAGGATAATCACCAGATTTAGATTGATTGTTATCCTAAGGTGAGTGAATATCCTCCCCTTTGGGATAAAGCCTAACCATAATAGGAGTATGATTCTGTCTAACCCTGCATCAGGCATGCTGGGTCGTGGGCCGCACACGTATGTGCGGTTACTATTCATCCAAGCCCATAAGCTCAAATAACATTATTCCCACCCATTCGTAACGGGCCGGATACGGGTAGTACCCTTGGGTCGGGTTCATGGCCCGACCGGGGACTATACGTCATTAACAGTATACGCCTTGACTAGTATGGAACGCCGTCTTCTTTGCGTCCTCTTCCACCATCTGGATCTGGTGGTATCCTTTATATGCATCTAAGAAGCACTTAAAGGGATATCCACATAGGGATTCCACCTTCCAATCAATCTCCGGTAACGGATAACAGTCATGCGGACAGGCTTTGTTCAGATCTGTGAAGTCCACACACATGCGCCAGCTTCCGTCATGCTTTTTGACCATGACTGGGTTGGATAACCACTTGTGGTAGTATACCTCGCGCATGATACCTGCATCCACCAATTTCCGTACTTCATCCAATATTTCTTGGCTACGTTCGGGTGCCTGGACACGCTTCTTTTGCTTAACGGGAGGATATCCCTGGCGGATTTGGAGCTTATGTTCTTCTATTGCACGCGGTACGCCTGTCATATGCTTGGGCTCCCATGAGAATACATCTAAGTTTGCTTACAGGAGAGAGCACATGGCCCTCTTGCCGCTATCCGAGAGTGTTCCCCCTATGGATACCTCTTGTTCCGGGTAATAAGGATGGATTGCCACCTTCTAATTGGGAGGTGGTGATCCGTCCTTGGGGGAACAGGTGGAACCGGTGTTGTTACGGCATGACACTCGGATGCTGGTATGATTGTGTTATAGATAGTGACAATTCCTCCTTCCACAGGGAATTTGATCATCCCGTGTGCCGTGGAGGGTACCGCTCGTATGGCCAGGATACCTGATCTGCCTATGATCCCATTTTATGGAGAGTGTGAGCGTATCACCATAAAGTTCATCCACGCCGTGGTGGAGTGCTCTTCATTCCCAATGGTTACAAGCAGACGCAGCTGTCCTATTGGACAGATGGTGTCTCCACTAAAACCGATGAGCGGCGCCGTGGCCGGTACTAATTGGCTTCTTATTTCTGGTCGTAACTGTACGAAACAGTGTTCGTATACTACTTCTGCTGATGACCCTCCATCCACATACATACGACAGACATTGTGTGTTCCAATGCTTATCTTAATAGTGAGAGGCGCATCAATCACATCGCTTGCCGTGATGGGAGGGAATGAGATTTCTCTGCCGCGTGAAATTTTTTCACTAATTTTCTGCCTTGTGCGGCGCTGCATGGTTTGGATCATGTATATAGTTCAAGGTTTGTCCTTTTGGGGATCCTTCTTGTCATACTTCTTGTTGTCTTTTCCATCCTTCCAGTCCTTGACCAAATGCTTGAGTTTGCCTGACTTGATCAGTGACTCAATGTGCTTCTTGAGCTGGATACATTCCTCCGTGCCATGGCCCTTATCGTTGTGAAATTCGCAAAAGTGATTTCCTTGACGACGGTCCAGCGGAGTCGTCATTGGGGGAGGTCTCGGGAAATTGGCCCCTTCTATCAGCAAGATCTCCCGGTAGGACATCTTTAGAGGGGTAAATTTTGCCTCCGACCGTCCTCCTTTGTTTTGGCTCTTGTAATCTGAGCCCCTCCCACTGCTTTGGTTGTTTTGACCGCCCGACTGTTTCCTGGACTAGTCGTTTGATCGGTAGCTGTTTCCTTTTGAAGGATAGGCCGCGGCAACCGCGGTTTCTCCCTCTATGAAGTTTCTGACCCTTTCCATAAGGTCGTCATACCTCTCCGGACGTTTGTCATTGAGACGTTGATTAATTCCCTGTCTGTTATGGCGTGCATATAATCGGAAATTTTTAGATGTTCCGGCATTGTCTTTGTGCGTGTGCACTCGTCATTGAAGCGTTCAGTGAAGGCCTCCGTAGACTCCCCCGGTCGTTGCTTGACGGTTGCCAACGATACCGGGTCCCTATTATATTTCATTCGCAGAGTATAATTATTCTTGAACGCAATACGTAATTCAGTGAAGCTATCAATGCTTCGCGGAGGAAGTCCCTCAAACCAATCACGAGCATTGCCGATCAAGGTTGAATTGAACATTTGGCACCATATAGGCATGGGCCATCGTTCAATTTTCGCATGCGTATCAAATATCTTTAGGTGATCATCCGGATCACCAGTCCCATCATAAGTCTTGACACACGCCAGCATGCGACACTTTGTATCCTCGGAGTAATTCCGTATACGGAGAGTGAAAGGATCTTCACTGGGGTCAGCCCATGGACGGGTGAGATTAGGGTCACACCATGGGCGGGAAAGATCTTCTGCTTCCGCCTCTCGATAGTAGGGGCCGTCGTAGTACTCCTCATTGTCTGGTGGCGGTGGAGGAGTACGCCTAGGTCGGCGACGCTTGGGTGGATGCTCATCCGAGTCCTCTCCTGATGGACCGGGAGAAGGGGGCGGTGCCCCATCCTTTGTGTGTGGCCGCTCTTGTGAGAAGAGCCAGGAGCCTTCTTCCTGGTATTCATCCTATCCCACACGCTTGTGCGGCGATTAGTTCTGGTTAGCTCCAGATCTGGTCGTTCGGGTAAACCGTCGGACCTCTCTCCCTCCTCATAGATTGTATTAGTTCCTGGATGAGACGATCCCCTATGCGTTAGAACACATTCCTGGGTTGGGGAGTTTCCTCAAAGAGGTTCCGCTCCTGAGGTCTTGTCCTTCGCTTCCTTTGAGTTTGAGAAGAGGTGTCTGGTCCGGCGTTGCCAAAGTTGAGCCTAGATTGGAGGTCCCTCCCTAGGTTCAACCTTCATGCAATTCATGGGACGATCCTCTCAAAGTTCTGTGTGAGAACTCGAGTGAGATCTTCCTCGTTGAGTGGTTCGACCTCTACTTCTTCCTTAGTCGATGGTCTGCGCGGCTCCTTGTTAGGGGGGTTGGGCGCACTCCCTGGATCAGAGTTATCCTAGGTCGAAGTAGGTGGTGGGGTGACAGAGAACGTGCTTGTCATACCCATGGACTGAAGACCACTTCGGTTGTTTGGTCCGCCGGCTTGGTTGCTAGGGGATCGATTGGGAATGAGTATCCCTTCCCCTGGGGACTTCCAATTCCCAGGATTTTTGTTCCTGGGGTTTCCCTGCGGATGCCCCTTCGTCATTGAGAATTAGAGATGAGATTTTGCTCTAGCTTAGTATAATGGTCCCACAAATGGCGCCAACTTGTTCATACAAAAGTTGGGTGATCCTTGCTAGACCCGAATTAGGCTTAATTCAGGTTGGCTAGACTCCGGCTCCTGCACCAAGTGAATTGTCTGGTTGGGATCCTTCACACTGAAACAACACGCGTTAGGCTTACCGTGGGAATGTTTCCCACGATTAGACTATGGCGTGAGAGTAATTAATCGATTAGGGTTATAGGAATCGGATGAGAGTTGAAAGTGTGTAGAATGTAATACCTTTGTGGAACCCTTGGGGGTTCCTTATATAGCCAGTGAAACCCTAATGGACTGTCACTGATGCTTCGGCCCCAACTAAAGGATAAACACCAGATTTAGATTGATTCTTATCTTCTAATTATGGTGAGTGAATATCCTCTCCTTTGAGATAAATCCTCCTCATAGTAGGAGTATGATTTTGTCTAACCCTACACCGGGCATGCCGGGCCGTGGGCCGCACACGTGTGTGCGGTTACTGTTTATCCGAGCCCATATGCTCAAATAACATTACTCCCACCCATTCGTGATTGGCCGGATACGGGTAGTACCCGTGGGCCGGGTTCATGACCCGGCTAGGGACTATACGTCATCATTCGTGAAACGTAAACATGTTATAAAAGGAAAGTTCTATTGATGTACGTACTATCATAAGGGTACTATTCATGGTAAAAGCATGCGGGTTTTACACTAACACTCTTGGCATAAACAGTAGAGATGACCGAATGAGTAGCACCCGTGTCAAATAATATGCATGCATCTTGACCATACATATACAAATTCTGATGATTGTACCTCGTGACTTGTTAGCCTATTCACGTGAGGTCGTGTACACCCGTCCCATAGTAGGTAGTGGCTTGGAGTCGGCATGTCTAGAAGTGCCCTCGATCTTACCCTTGCGGCAGTCCTTCATGCGATGGCCTGGCTGGCCAAACTTGAAGCAAGCATCGCTATCATGGCGACACGGCCCTGGGTTCCTGCGGTTGCACGTAGCGTAGAGAAGATGAGTATACCCTCCAACAGGTGCCCTTGCTGGCTGGGAGCCTGTTTAGAAAAGTATACATGAGACATGGTTAATGGGTACAAACGGTACAATGCAGAAAATCGTAAGCGTATTACCAAATATAGCTGCACGGTTGGGCTGTGAACCTCTGCGGTCCTGCTCTCGCCCGTTGCCATGATTCCTGGTAGTAGATTGCTGAAGTGTCAGAATTATGAATCATAAAGCATATAACATAGAAAATGAGTAAGTTTAGGGACCTGCTGCTGTTGGAGCTGTTGGCGTTGCTACGGTAATTTTCATTACCGCCACGCCTATCCGAAGCAGAACGATCTTGGTTCTAACCGTTACCCTTGGGCTGACTCTGCTTCTGAGTGGCCGGTTGGGACCGGTCCCTAGTCTTCTCCCTGAAATATGCAATTGTATAGAGAAAGATAAATATTTGGACAATACTGAATGAAATGAAATGATCACCGCTGAATGACGAAATATACATCTTGTCGGGTCTTTCTGCCTCTCCAAACTCATCCTTGTCTTGCAGCATCTCCAACTTACGGGATGCATTTTATACTTGTGCCACAATATTGAATGTAGCGCAAACCAAGTTATTGGCGACGGATGTGCAAAGAGCCCAGCGAAAGTGATACGCTTACTCCTCTACATTCCCAGCTGTTGCGCCAAGGAATCCAGCCAAACGAAGAAACCTATGCATGAACTCATTGCTATTTTCCCCAGATCTCTGCCTAATCCCATGATACTCCCTCTTAAGCTTATCCTACTCAGCCTTTGGGAAGAACTATCCCATAACCAACTCCCTTAACATTGCCCAGGTCAAGCCAGCCACCCAATCGTTGCCTCCCTCCGATAGTTTCACTGCCTTCCACCATGCAAGCACGTTCCCTTCAAACTTGTAACAGGATAACCTTGCCTTAATGACAGGGTCGCGTCCCATCGCGTCAAAGATCTTCTCAATGTGATCTAGCTAGCTCTTAGCCTCATCGGGGCTATCAGTTCTCGAAGGATCACGGGCGCTGCTTGTTGAATCGCTCCAGCCTTGTGATCAGTGTAGCTGGAGATGGAGGAGGAGGATTCTGATGTTGGTGTTGGTGCTGATTGTTGGCAGCTTGCACTTCGGCCCGAATCTCATTCCTCAGTTGAGGAAGCATGGCCTGCATAGCAGCTTGAACTGCTGTATTCAGTTGCTCTTGTTCACGTGTGAGAACCATCTGATAGTATAAAACAAAATGCATGATTAAACTGATTAAAACATAATATATATACATGAAAAAAAAATAAAAATTGTATGCATATAAACATGAAAAAAAAAATTATGCATGAAAACAGTATATCAATACATGATGATGAAATAACATAGATTTGGGTGAACGCCTATGGGTCGGTTCACCTAAACAAAATGACATGACGAGGATGAATGCCTATGGGTCGTTTCATCAAAACAAAATGATTTGATTAAAAGCACATGCGACTAAATATGGCCAGTCCTGTACCAACTATTACTTAGTCGAAATTCCTGCAACAATGATTCATGAATAAATGTATGAAAACAACTGTCAATTCTAGGAAGACCATGGTGATTACCCACTAATCACAGGTCATGGTTAAGAGCCTACAGGTCGAAGCCTTGGTTCTGATACTATAATTGTAAAACCCCGTTTTGGTAAATAGAATATCACGCGTAATTATGGCTTGTCATCAAAGCATGCAAGGTAAATGTCCAAAAACAATAAATGACCATGAATGGGAATACCGGAAACAACATCGGTAGTCCAAGTATAAGCTCAACACACATGAATATAAGTACTGAAATGGAAAAGGACTAAACAATGTCCAAAGAAATAAAGTAGCATAATGTATGGAAAATGCATAAAGAAATGAAGGATAGATAGCTTCCAATCCGTATGCACATACTCTTATAGTCTACGAGCGCCCTTGAGTACCTGTCATTTGTGAACATGAAAGAAAATTGCTGAGCATAATGCCCAGTGAATGGATATACAAGTATAGCATGAAATGACATAAGCATAAAAGACTAATAGCAGCAGAAATGTATAAGTCCTAGATAACCTGGAACATGTTCATAAAAATGGTTTTATAGTTTCAAAAGACTTATGTTTTTATATGAAAACTGTAATAATTAGCCAATAGCCCATATAGGTCATGAGGTTCCACCGTGCATGAATACTTGGAGGGGAGACCTCATCTTACAATTAGAGGGGTTGCCTAAAATTAATTAGTCTGGGTATGAGGGATCAACTCCTTATGAAGGATGCAAGGCACACATCGCATTCACTATGAAATCCTGTAAAACATGTAACTAGGATGCACCCATACGCCCCACGTGATAATATAAATATATGGCCAAAAGTGAAAAGGGACGCCACGAGCAATCACTCCGTCGTGGGGAAGTCATAACACTAGTGCCTCCAGTGTTATGGTTATGGTACCTCCATAACTAGGTGACACTGGTCATGCATGTATATAGCTTAGGCATTTTAAACTAACATAAGTAATCAAACATATAAACATATGCTTGGGAAAATAGTTGGCTACAACAGGGAATCCTAATAAGGAAAGACTATCCATACTGAAGGACAGAAAATCCATATCTTGTGTCCAGTGAACGAGGAAAGACAAAAGGATGAATAGTTCTACTCCGACCTCACTAATGCTACATAAATAAGGGACATGTATAAGTTGTCTGGTTATTGAGTATGTTACTGGTTATAACATGTTCTAAGCTTGTTTTATATATTCTTGTCTTGTTTACTGTTTTAAATGTTATACTGTATTAATCATGTATTTCATGTATTTCTGATTAAGTATTATCTTGTATTCTTGTATTAAATATTATACTTGTTGTGTAATAATAAGTAACTTTCTAAAAATAGCAGGTTTCCTAAAATAGAAAGTTTCCAAATATAGAAAGTTTCCAAAAATAGAGAGTTTCCAAAAATATACCAGTTTCTAAAAATAGATCAGTTTCTAAAAATAAGAAGTTTTCAAAATAGTAAGTTTCCTGAAATAGGAAGTTTCCATATTTAGAAATAAGTTGGATTAATAAGCTAATAATATAAGCTTAAGTTTACTGGTTAAAAATCATAAATCATGTAATTAATAGTATAGTTTATTAATAATGTCATGATAATTTAATAAACTATAGGTTATATGATTTAATTAAATAAAGGAATGATTTAATTAAATTAAGATATATAAAATACTTAGGTTAATCATGTATTAATAATTAATTATAACCTAAGTCATGATTTATTAATTAATTATAGTCCATATTTTAATAATTAATTAATAACTATAGTCTAAATTAAATAACAAAATACTTAGGTTAACTGGTTAAGACATGTATGATTTATTAAAAATAAATATAACCTAAGTCCATGATTAAATTAAATTAATTATAGGTCATGTTTTAATTAATTTAATTTTTCTTGAAAATAATATAACTTGTAAAAATGTATAACTTGTAAAAATAATCCCATGACCGAACCCGTGTTTTGATTTAAACCAAAACATGAATCGGACCAAACCAGCCCGACAGTGGCTAACCCGGTCTAGCCGGCTGCCACTGCTGTGGCTTGGCTAGCCACATCTGGACCAAACTCACCACCGGCTGTAGTCGGTAGTATCCCCCCCGTCTGGCCTGCGTTCCCCCTTTTCAACACAAAACAGCCACCGGCTGATGCCGATGGTGTTGTTGACTTGTTGCTCCTGCGCTGAAACCCAAACAAACCAAACGACACCCCGACGCGAGTCGGAGTCCTTTGTTCCCTACGGCTGACTGAAACCCAACCACACCGAGACCTTGGGTCTTGGCTGTTGATGATCGCAAGACGAAGCCGAGAGCCTAGGGCTCTCGGTTGTGCGTGTCGGCCGAACAAACCCCACTAAAACCCCCCACTTTTCTTGTTTCTTGGATTAATCTTACGTGTTTATTTATGTTTTTAATATAACACATGAACATAATTAAAGAAAATAAAAAATAAATGAGATGAAGGTTTTTGAAGATACCGAACACGTGATTTGAAAAGAACTATGAACACGAACACGATCAACCCAAATCAATGATCAAAAATCAAACAACCACCCTCTTGGTGTGGTGTATAGCCGTCGACAACAAGGAGAGAAGGAGGCTAGGGTTTTAATTTTTTTGTAAAAAATATGTGAATGAAAAACTCTGTATTTCCCCTTTTCCTTTTTAGTTAGAATTAAAGTTGGGCTGGGCCCCCTCTTGCTCCTTGTCCGCGGCTACATAAGGCCCACAGGATCTTACCAGGCTTTAATCATGTTTAACTATTTTACATGTTTGTTCGTGTTATTAAATGTTTATTGGTTTGTGTTTTAATATTCGTTATATATATATTATACATAATACTTGTTTATTGTATAATAATATATAATACGTAGTTCACATGTTCATGTTTTAATGTTCGTGATCATATGCCCGTGATTACAATTATTATAATTAATAATTATCGTGTATTAGCACGTACTTAATAATCATCGTGTGCTGACACGTACGTAATTTCTGAATAATATTCGTGACACGTGCTCATGACATAAAAGGAAAGTTTTAATTGGTTCATATGTTTATGTAGTGTACTGTTCAAGGCATTTATATGCGGGTTTTACAGTTTTTCTTTGTGTGTGTTCTAGTTTTTATTGCTTTTTAGTATAACTTTTTGATAAGTTAAACTAGAACATTAGGATTTGCTGAATTGGAAAATTCCCTTGTCCACCAAAAAGAACCTCTGTACGCGGATCCTTAATAGTCAGGCGGATCCATACATACATGGAACCGTGGGTACAATTATTCAACCGCGGGCAGACACCTTCAAAAATGAGTTTTCTAAAAATTACCAATTGTTCAAACACCTTTGGAATCCTTGTTTTAAACCTTTGATCACTCTCAAAATATTTTGTGCTTTCTCTTCTTGACCATAAGCATTTTTGCATCTCTTTTACACCAAAGTAAAATGTCTTATTCACCAAATGAAAGCCTTGATTTTCAACCACAGAACACACAAATCAAATCTCTTCTCCTTCTAAGGAAATTGATTTTGGAAACCCTCCTTTTCACCTCTGACCTTTTGTGTTCTTCCTCCATCACATGATAATGTCATGCATCATGAAATATTGTTGTCAATATCAACATCTTGTCATGTCTTATATATATGATGAGTTGAATTACAAGATTATCACCAAGCCTTCTCCAGCAAATTCCTCTACCACCTTGTCTTCTGATCAAGCATGTATGCTGCTTATTAATAAGACATCCAATTTAAGCAAATCTTAGAATTCTAGTGTAACCAGGATTAGAATTATTGAAGGTCTACGATTTCTTGGGATTTGACAAACTATGATTTACCTATTGATTGAATGGAGGAGGAGGAGGAAGAAGATGAAGAACTAGAGAGAGAAAGAGGAGAGGAAAGAAAGATAGAGAGAGAAAGTCAATTTTATAATGAAAAATGTAATCACCAACCACTCCTAACATGCTAGGAGGGGGTATATATAGCCCACCCTACATGTGGGCTATATGGACTATACGTTTACTAACTAGATCACGAGCCCGTTACATTAATATATCGTTGGAGCGACCGATGCTTCATAAATACGTAAAAACGTATTTCCAACAATCTCACCCTAAGGGAGGTCGCTCCAAGAAACAAAGTTCTAAATAGTCTATATCTCGTGATCTAGTCTAACTAAGATGTGACCGAGACTTTATTGGAAAAAACGTATTTCCAACAATCTCCCCCTAAGGGAGGTCACCTCTTTTTACAAAATCTTAAACCTAGCATCTATGCTTGAGTCTTCGATCTTGTTCTTGTGAATATGCTTGATGTGATCTTTGACTTAAGTCTTGAGCATGTTTTCTTGCCTTGACCTTGTGCATTCGTCACTTGTGACATTCGCCTCTTCGTGACTTCATGTTCCACATACTTATACCTTTAAATTCTTAAAAGCTTCAGAGTTTGATACAGCGGAAGACTTCACCTTCAGACTTTCTTGAATTTGTTGAAGTACTAATTGTATGTAGTATAAGCATGTGGTGCCGACTTCCTCTGGATTGTACACCGCAATGCCACCTTCTTGTTACGCTACATAAGACAGTTAGCAACAAATAATATACACGGACGAAATGGCCTTGAACATTTCATTCTAATTCGGTAGCATTTTACCTCCGGTCGGTGAAGACCGTTGGACGATATTAAATATCGTACTTGTGGCAGGTAGTTTCAGTAAAGAACCTCCTTGACAAGATTTCGCGGGTAAACCCGTTCTCTTTACTCGACCGTCCAAAGCTGACTGCGAACGTAAAGAGTGAATCATTTGGATAATATTATCCGCATGATTTGAAGCCGTCAATTCATGTTCCTGGAACAAGTGAAGTTCAATTAAGAACTGCACCATCGTTGCTTTCCAGTTGTCACTAGCTTGATTCATATAGAATCTTGCAAGTTACCTACCAAGTGTTGTTTGATGTTAACACTAGAAGGATTTCCATTCGTCACTGTAAATACTTAATAGTATTACTCTGAATGTTCTGGCAAGATCACTAAGATATTGCGTAGAGGCCTGGAACGTGTTTAAATTCATTTAAGAATTAAACCACTGTTTCTTTCCAGTTATCACAAGTTTGATTCATAAAGAATCGCACAAGTCACCTACCATGAGCTTTTTGATATTCGATGAAGAAGGATTTCCATCTACATTGTAAATACTTTCGTATTACTCGGATGTTCAGGCAAGATCATGAAGATTTTGCGTAGGACTATTAAGATCTTTCTTACTTTTCACAGTGTGTGAGGAAGCAAGGAAATATAAAAGTGTGTCCTAATGAGATATGTGATGATCTCAAATGGCTCTAGACTTGATCGTGCATTTTGGATTTTTAGTGATCGGAGGCTGGAGAGGAGTGCCACCATTTCAATACCAATTTATTCGGAGTGAATAAATCAATTGATAATGTGTTGTCTCCGTGTGATTAAAACAAATATCTTTTAAGAGATATCTGAGTTAGCTGAGATGGGTTGTACCTTGCATCACTGGGTCCATGATGTCTGTCTTCAATATCAAGAATCATTAAACAATGATCTTAATAGCATATGTATGACCCGGTTTCTACCTAATTGTAAGGAGGGCTTCTTTCTTTACACCCTTTATCTTTACAATTCTTTTTCATTCTTCAACCCCTTCAATGCTTACCAATACGTCATCACTAGCACCTTGTTGTGATTGTTCCAGTGCTAACTTAAGTACTTGGTCGGCATTCAGCTACGTTCACAATCTTTCTCCATCTTTCCTAATGACTACTATTTCTAGCTATGAAATGTCCTTGGGAAGATTCCTCCGGTTCAAGAGGAATCATTGGACTTTAACCTATCCTACCATCCTTATGTCACCACAATCTTCACCGTCGTGAATAGAGATGTTTTGGGTAAGTGTATGTCACCATGAAATCCATTTTGAAGTGAAAATCCATTTTGCTCCCCCTTAACATATGCCACGATATCCGAAAACATTTCGCACATGTCAGGATGAGCTATCACGTTAAGTCAAACCATTTATGATTAATCATTTCCCATATTAAATCACATTTTCTCCCCCATATTACAAACATTAACCCAATCGATGTTTTTAATATCAATTGATTTAATAGTATTTTAAGAAAATTTGGGAAGAAAGATGCAAATCCAATTATCTTCATGAATTACACAAGCTCCCCCTCAAATTAATGAGGGTGTACTTGAAACGTAAATTAAATACCTTTTAAACACAAGTGTAAGGTATTTATCACGTACAAAGATCATATATGATAAAGTATTCACAAGATTAGCAATATACGAGGTTGGACCTGAATGAAGGAGAACATCATATGATAGAAGCACATGGTTCTTGTTCACGAATGTTGGTCGCCACGTCATGTATGAAGTTATCTCTTGACTCCATGTGTATGATTGATATCGTTGTCTTGACACCAATATGTGAATTTGGCACTCTCGGCATCAATGATTCTGAATGCTGGACAATTGATCCCCCTCAATTGTTGACCCGTATTCTATTGAAAGAGCTGTAGTCGCCGTTTGAGTAGTCGCATCGTCGAGTATGAAGATATCAATTGTAAATTGATACGGTTGGTGGAGATGATAACTTCGGATTCTGAAGTCAAAGCTTTCCGGTGAAATGCTTGACTTCAATGTGAAAAGCGGGTTACTATCAGAAATAATAGCAAAGCATTTTGAGCATGTTTTAAATCTTTTAAACTTCTGCTCAAACTTTATTTACAACCCCGTGTCATTATTGAATGACATTTCTAGGTTCGTAAATATTATCGATTCCAGAAGACATGCTCTTTTTATCAAAACATTTTGAACACACGATTTTGAAAGATTTAGAAAAAACTTTTGAAAAATTATTGAAAAATTGTGTTCAACATTTTGAAAAACAGTTACTTGTGCTTAAGATGTTGAATATCTTACAAAACGAGCTCTAGTCCGAGAAGTTGTAAACTTCCCGTTGTTAAGGATAAGTTACCATCGGCGATAAACTTTCCTTTTATCTGATGGACGAGTCCTAAGCTGACATTTACTTAGAAGTCGTTTTCATGAGCTTGAAAACTTTGACTGTTTTAACGGAAAGCTCATGACCGAGAAAGGTTAATATCTCGTTATGAGGAAAAGTTCCCTTATATAAAAGATACACTTTCCTTTCTGAGCTTAAAACTTCTAATGTTTTAATACAAGCTCATGACCGAGAAAGGTGAATTTCTCGTTAAGAGGATAAGTTATCATAAAAGATAATCTTTCCTTTATTTTAAGTTCGAGTTACAGTCTGACATTTAACTGTAAGTCATATACACGAGCTTAAAACCTTTGAATAGTTTTAATGATAACTCGCATCCAAGAAAATTTAATTTCTCGTTAGTGAGGATAAGTTTATCATCGGAGATAAACTTTCCTTTCTTTGAAGTCCGGGGCATAAACTGTGATGTGATTATACGCCATTTACACGAGCTTCAAACCTTTGAATAGTTTTAACGGAAGCTTGTGTCCGAGAAAATTTAATTTCTCGTTTTGAGGGTAAGTTATCGTTGACGAGATAAACTTCCCTTTCTCTGAAGTTCGGGTCACAGACTGTGATTTGAATGTGAGCCATAGTGCATGAACTTAAAAACTTGGAATGTTTTTTATATAAGCTCATGCCCGAGAAAACTTAATTTCTCGTTGTTAGGATAAGTTTACCATCGGCGATAAACTTTCCTTTCTTGTAAGATCGAGTTATAGTCTGTGATGTGACTATAAGTCCTGTTGATAAGCTTAACCATGAATTCCCTGAGACACTAGTTTCTCCGATATCTGCTTCTTCAGCAACCAAACTCTAAGAGTATCCTTAGTTGAACGGTATACAATGATTGGACCGCTTCGTTCTTTTGGAACTTCAACTTTGGTACCTGCATTCTCATTAGGAATTGCATGCTTTGATATGGGTTAGCAATATCAATTTTAGAACCATGCTGGGATTCACAGTTTTCTTTTCTGGTGCCAGAGGTGGCCTGAGGGGATGATTCACTTGTCTTAGTTGGCAAACGTTTCCTTTTATAGAACCTTAAGATCAGGCTTAAGTGATGTATCATCCTTTGCAATTTCCTCCCTAGTAGTCTTAGTAGAATCAGAGAAAGTCCTAGTTAAAGGGCACTCGTTTCCTACAAGAGTGAAAGTTCTACCAGTGGGGCGCCACATTTTACCAATGGGTTTGATTTTGGCAACCTACTGGGATTTAAGTCTAGCACGGGAGTTCACCTCATTAAGTAATTTCTTGATACAAGAATCATGATTTGCCGTAAAGACACATTTTCTACATGTTTTACAAGTAGCATATTTAATGTCTGAGTATTTCCTAGATGATTGATCGATGCTCCTAGGAGATGACATGCTACGGTTAGCAGTGTTGGGTAATCTAGAAGGCATATGACTAGGTTGGACATTGCAATATCTTACATTTGTCTTTTGAATAGCTTCCCTTAGACCAGATTTATGGCGAACGTCATTTGAACTAGTTCTAGATGTGGTCTTGGTATTTTTAGAGAAACTAGAAGCAATCATGTTATTAGGTCTTGCTAAAGCTGTTTTGGTCACATAGAGCCTAGTTGCTGGAGTGACTGGTCTAGAAAGATGAACCACATCAACTTGGGAGGCAAACCACGGTCTCGAGGATTGTGGTCGCTCGGATCTAAATGCAGTAGGTTGTCTGACAGTCGGTTGTCTGACGAACTGGTTTATAGGCGGTTTCCCCAAGATTGATGGTTCTTCAAGCTTAGTGTCCACACTAGGTCCTCTAGTTTTCCTAAACTCGTTTTTCAACGCAGCTATAGCAAAAACCTTTTCCTGAACTTGAGCCTTTAAAGTTTCATTTTCTTTGAGCAATCTATCTTGGGATGCCAATTTAGACTCTAGTAACTGAATTTGTTTCAAAAGATTATCCTTTTCAGCTTTAGAGTCTAAAACTTTTTGATCCAATTTTCTTTCAAGAACAACGTTAGACTTTTCAAGTTTTTCAAAGTATGTTTCAAATTTGTCCGTTTTCTTAGAAAATTCAAATTTGGCATCCTCAAGATCTTTTGATTGTTGAGCTACAATTGTTTCGAGCTCTCTAATCTTTGAATCAGAAGCAGTCAATTAAGCAGTTATAAGACAATTATCATGATGTTTAGCATTTTGAACACTTTCTCCCCCATTATGACTCACATCAGATGAATCAGAAGTGGTATTTCTATCACTCTTTTCCATCCAATGTTCGTCATAATTAGGTTCAGAATGCTCAATATGCGACATGTCATCAGCATATACATCGTAAACAACATTACATTATACCATGTTTGTAGGCTCTTCATCATAAACGGGTATGGTGTCATCAAGAGAGATCTCGTGAACATTCCCCGACGTGCCACTGGTATCATGTTGTCCTCCTGATTCCGTGCTCTTGTCATCGTTAGGCTCCAAGTTGTCAACCGTATGACCATTCTCCTCTTCTAGCTGCATCATAGATTCTTGCACTCCATTATCATACGCTTGCTGAAGTCGAGATCTTTCATAAATCGAAGACGAGACCGATGTCATGAGTTTCAATATTGTATCACGGAAAACTCGAATCTCGGTATGTGTATCTCGAAGAAATGATTGGCAAATTACTAAACTTTCAGACTTGATGATATTGAATTGCAGGAAAGGCGTGAGTTGTGTCACAAGAGCCTTATATGCAAGTACCGATGCCGAGTGATTAAAGTTTTCATTGTTGAGTTGCTCGGCGAGTTGGGTCAAAGTGGTGAATATTGAGTCGATGAATATGTGACGATCTTGACCAAAGATTGTCACAAATTCGCTCCCTCCTTGAATCCGTGAAAGAGTAACTAGATGATACTGAAGCATTTGAAAAGAAGTGATGCCACTTTTTCTAACGTTTTTTTTCATTGAATACGATTCTCCCTCTTGAAATGTCGAACTCAACGAATCCATTGAATGTCGATGAAAAAGGATGTGGAGGATTACTGATCGATAACAATCCGTCTTCAAATCCAAATATTAATACCAGATAAAATTCGTAGTCACAAACTAAAAGTCAAATGTAGCCAATTTTCTCAGTCTCGTGAAAATTTTTTTGTCACTTTGTCTCGATATTTGTCTTCAACTCTTGTTACAAACAAACTTTTTACCCGTTAAATACTTTACCGCTTTGGTTCTTTCGAAATACCCGTCTCAATACTATGTACCAAATCCAAATATATTAATTGACAAAAATACAAAATTAACTTAATTAAAAGGTTAAAATATTTTTGTCAAAGGTTAAAATGAAGCCCATTCACTTGGTACTCTAAATTTAAACCAAAAAATTTGAGTATAAAAAATGAACTAACGTGTCCAAAATTTGACTAACGTGTCCAAAAATGAAGCCCACTTGATTTGAAATACGTGTTTGTCTAACAAAACAGGCACTCTAAAATTAAAGTCAAAATTTTGAGTCAAAATTTTGAGTAAAATTTGAGTATAAAATGAAAAAGTTTATGTGGCAGTCAATGCAACTACGATCACTCCTCACCTACTCAAGAAGATATCTCGATCTCACCCACCAAATTTTGGAAATCTAAACAAAAACTTTCTTGGTTTCTCCGTCTTATATATTATTAAACACCTCAAACTAATCTCTTTCTTCAAACACTCCGCCTAGTCTATCTCTCTCTCTCCTCAAAATCTCTACTCCACCTTCTAATCTCACAACCCTCACCTCAAACACTCCGCCTCCTTCATTCACAATCCAAGTCAACCTAAAAAAAACAATCTCCTAAAGAACACACGCAGTCACCTCCGCCTGATCTTTGACACAATTAAGCAGATCCAAAAATTACCCACACTACTTGTGTGCAGGGGCTGATGCTGGAGCAGTAGTTCCTTGTCCAAGAATCACAAGCAAGATGAAACAAGAAACTTTATTGATTCCACCACCCCTCAAATTAAATCCTCACCTCAAATCATTTACCCAAAACAAGCAAGATGAATTAATCTCTTCTCTTCAAGATGATGTCAATCCGAGAAATTTTAAAGACAGCAGCTTCAAGATCCTTGAAAGGGTCTCAGGTAGGTCTTTTAGATTAATTGCATGTGGGTTTTTGATTAATATTTTCGAGTAAGTGTGGGTTGTGGGTTTTTGATTAAACTTTTGAAAGGTCAGTTTAATGACTCTTGTTGTAAATGAGGGTTGAGTTTTGAGTTGAGAGTTGAGAGTTGGGTCGAGTGGGGTTAGAGTCTAAATTGTTGAACATGGGTGAGTCGAGTGCTAAGGTGAGGGGGTCAGTGTTGCTTTGTGGCGGGTGTTTTTGTGTGTCGAAGAGTGTTTGATTTCGTATGGTGTTTTTGGAGTCCTTGTCGAGGCTGTTTACGAAGGTGTTTGAATTTGAGTCGAAGTGATACTTGATGAGAGGTATCTGTGTTTGAGACGAGAGTTTTTTTTGGGTGAGGGAGTCAAGACTGGTGGTCGAGAGTCGAGTCTGTTGTTGTTGAGATGTTAGAGTCGAGTTAACGTTATGTTAGAATCAGTTTTGAAAACAGGTTTGTTTCGAAAAATTCGAGTGAATGATTTTTCGGATGAAGCTATTCCGGATGAAGCTATTTCGGATGAAGCTATTCCGGATGAAGCTATTCCGGATGAAGCTATTCCGGATGAAGCTATTCCGGATGAAGCTATTCTGGATGAAGCTATTCCGGATGAAGCTATTCCGGATGAAACTATTCCGGATGAAGCTATTCCGGATGAAGCTATTCCGGATGAATAATCCGTTCGTTCGGAAAAATCCGTTCACTCGGAAAAAAAAAACCTTTCGTTCAGAATAATGTGTTCACTCGGAAGAAACCTTTCGTTCGGAATAATGTGTTCGTTCGGAAAAAGTTTTATACCAGATCTGGATAAATGAAACCAGATCTCAAAAATCCCATATTTTAAAAACTGGTTAAAAAAATTGATAACAAAAAAAAACTGATAAAAGAAAACAGAAATTGGAGATGAAAGGTGATGAAAGGCTGTTGGACAAGATTTGTTGGAACAACGAGGTTGAAAGAAACCCAGTTATCTAAACTGATTGGACAAAAGATACCGATTGGACAAAAATTGATAGAAACAAGACAAAACTGATAAAAATAAAATAAAAATAAAAAATATTAAATATTAAAAAGCTGATGATTGTGGAAACATGATTGACAGATTTGATACGGATACTTGAGAAAAATTGATTATTTTAAAAAATTTAATAAAAATTGATGATTTAGAATTTGATGATTTAATAAAAGAAAATTGATGATTTAGAAATTGATGATTTAGAAAAATGATAAAAACTGATTGGACAGATTTAAAAAAAGTGAGACGAAAAGATTATATAAAAAGGTAAAAAGATTTGACAAGAAAATTAATAGATAAAAACACAAATCCTAAGATTTAACTATGGCTCTGATACCAATTGAAGGTCTACGATTTCTTGGGATTTGACAAACTATGATTTACCTATTGATTGAATGGAGGAGGAGGAGGAAGAAAATGAAGAACTAGAGAGAGAAAGAGGAGAGGAAAGAAAGATAGAGAGAGAAAGTGAATTTTATAATGAAAAATATAATCACCAACCCCTCCTAGCATACCCCTCCTAACATGCTAGGAAGGGGTATATATAGCCCACCCTACATGTGGGCTATATGGGCTATACGTTTACTAACTAGATCACGAGCCCGTTACATTAATATATCGTTGGAGCAACCGATCCTTCATAAATACGTAAAAACGTATTTCCAACAATCTCCCCCTAAGGGAGGTCGCTCCAAGAAACAAAGTTCTAAATAGTCTATATCTCGTGATCTATGCTAACTAAGATGTTACCGAGACTTTATTGGGAAAAACGTATTTCCAACAATTATGCTTAACTTATAAGTTTGTATTTCATAGATCGTTTTATGATCTTTATATTCTTGTATTTCTTTCATGATTTTGAACATGATTTATCTATGTGTCTTGGATCTTGTTGTTATTGTGTTTCTTTCCTTTCTCTAATTTTGAGTCCTTTTCTTAATCTAATAAAATTAGGTTTCTCCTTGGAGATTTACACTAAGTGTTGCTTGATATGTGATATCTAGATAGATTACTTGCTTGTATGTTACATGCTTATATATCTTCTTGTTTATCTGTATGCTATATGCTTAATTTCTAAGTTAATGAATGCATGTCTATTATAAAGGTTTTGTCTTTGTCAAGCAATTCTGATATAATATCTCTTAGATATGTCTAACCGATGCATGTACTTAAATGCTAAGTGCTAACAGGTTTTACTATCCTCTCTTTATTCAGTAATCATGTTTCTTGTGTGTCATATGTGTTGATTGTGCACATTCTCTAGATTGGTTTATTTTAGAATTTATCAGGCTTGCCTTTTCTAGATAAGTCTCTAGAGTACATTTAGCCTTGCACATTAATCTCTATGGTTTTTGCTTTGATGATTTCTTAATTGCTACTACATGCTTATGCTTACATGTTTATGTTTACATGCTTATGCATACATGCTTATGATTACATGTTTAGGCTTACATGCTTATGCTTACATTGTAACACACTATTTGTTAAGATGGAATGCTACAGTAAATTATAGCGCGTCATCAAAGCATGTAAGGTAAATGTCTAATATTCATGACCATAAATAGAAATACTGGAATCAAACATCGGTAGTTTAGTAACTCACACACAAACAATATTAAGTACTGTAAATGGAAGGACTAAACAATGTCGAAATGAAGTAAAGTATGATAAAGTAGGAACAAATTCATAAGGTAAAAGAGGCCGGATAGCTTCCAATCCGAATGCACATACTCTGGAGTTCCTACTTGCGACCTTAAGTACCTGCCGTTTGGGAACATGGAAAAGTAGACGGCTGAGCATAATGCTTAGTGCACGGATATACAATAAAGCATGGAATACATAGAATATGGAAGCATATAAATAACATAAAGCATGAATAGCAACGGAAATGAATAAGTCCTGGAAACCTAGTTGTTTGTCATGTTAACTGGTTTTAGTTCTGAGGTCAACAACGTGCATGAATACTTGGAGGAGTGACCTCGTCATGCAAATTAGAGGGGATACCTCTAATTAATTGGTAATGGGAAAGAGGGATCAGCTCCTTGTGAAGGATGCAAGGCACACACCACATTCACCATGAAATCCTGACTGAAACATGTAACTAGGATGCAACCATACTCCCCACATGATAACATAACAAATATAATGGCTAAATAACTGAAAGGGACGCCACGAGCTATCACTCCGCCGTGGTGAAGTCATAACACTAGTGCCTCTAGTGTTATGGTTATGGTACCTCCATAACTAGGTGAAACTGGTCATGCATGTATATGACTAAGGTAACTAATAAAACATAAGCACTTAATCTGTAAGTACTGGGGAAAACAGTTGGCTGCATACAGGAAATCCTAATGAATGAAGAGATTGTCCTTACTGAAGGACAGGAAATCCATACCTTATGTCCAGTAGAAGCTAATGGAAACGATGAAGACTACTCCGCCTCAACGGATAATTATACATAAGAAATATGGACGTGTATGAGTTGTCTGAATTACGTGTGTTTTACTGGTTCCATGTGTTGTTAGCTTGTTATACATATTATGTCATATTTTACTGTTTACTGCATTAACTATAGCTATTCTGATGTTCTGTTGTGTATTATTCATCTATTAGTGTATTATAATACTTGTATTGTAATACTAAGTAACTTTATAAAAATAGCAGGTTTCCATAAATAGTAAGTTTCTAAAAATAGAAAGTTTCCAGAAATAGTAAGTTGCCATAATTAAAAATAATCTAGATTATAATTAATAAATAAAGTTTAAATAGTATAATACAAGTCATGGTTATAGCTTATTAATTAAATAACTAGTTAGTTAATTAAACTTAAGTTATATGGAATTTAATTAAAAATACATGTTTTTAAATAAATTAAGTTAAGTTAAATACTTTAGGTTATACATGTAATATTAACTTTAATATTTAACCTAAGTCATGAAATTAATTAAATTAAAAGTCTAGTAATTAACTTAATTAACTTGTTTTTCTTATTTTAATATTTAACCCGAACCCGTGTTTTATAATTTACCCGAGCCCGAAACCTGGTCCCACATATAAGCCGAGCCATAAGTCGAGACAAACAGCCCTACCAGTGGCTAGACCGGCTAGCCGGTTTCCACTGGTAGCTTGCGGTTTTCCACCGACGATTCTGCCAGTTCACAACGGTTCACATCGGTTCCCACCGGCTGTGGACCGGTTCCCCCTGTTTGTGTTCGGTTCCTACTGTTAGCCAAAACCGCCCCCACCGAGGCCCTAAAGGTCTGGGTTGGCACTTGGTCAACACCAAAACCATACCCCGACCTGTGGTCGGGGGTTTTTTCCTTGGTGCACCCGAACGACAAACTAAACCGAGCCCCTTGTGGGTCTCGGTGGCGTCGGATCAAACAAGCCGAGAGTCCTATGACTCTCGGTTGTGTCTCGACTAACCCAAAACCACACCAAACACCCCTTTTTTCCATGATCTAATGAATCTACTTGTTTATATTACATGTTTATAATATTAATTTAATTAAACATGAATTCAATAAGAATTAAAAGAAAAGAAAAAGGTGTTTGATTATACCGAACAAGTGGAATGAAAGAACTAAAGATCACGAACACGTAGACTCTAAAATTAATGATCAAAATCGTCTGAATCGTCCTTGTGGTTTGTGGTGGCCGGCGGCAAGAGAAATAGGAGGCAAGGAGGAAACTTGTCTGTAAAACCTAAATTAGGAAAAGTGTTTCCTGTGTTTTATTATTTTCATGGGTTTAATATTGGGTCATGGGCCAAAGCCCGTCTTCTCTTTTTCCCCTTGTGTAGCCGCAGCCTAAAGGATGCCCACGGGGAAACCCGTAGCTTTCCCGAGTTAATAAATTATGTTATCGTTTATGTTTTAAATGTTGTGAATTTTATACATCGTGTACTTAACACATTTATAATATTTACATAACTACATGTTATTAGATACTATGACACGTGAATTATATTACAAATGGAAAGTTTTAATTTTACCATATTTTCATGTGTGTATTGTTCATGTGTAATGTTCATGGTATTTTAATGCGGGTTTTACAACTCTTCCCCTCTAAAGGAACAATTCGTCCTCGAATTGGAGAAACGTAAACTAAAAGAAAACATACCCGAATCAGAACTGGAAATAAGGGTAGGAAGTCGGTATAGACTCCTCCGACTCCCAAGTGGCTTCCCGCTCAAGATGATCCCTCCAGAGGATTTTGACAAAAGGGATCGTCTTTCTTCGCATGACATGATCTTGTCGCTCAAGAACTCTCTCGGGTTCTTCGACATATGAAAGATCCTCTCGAATCTGATCAAGTTGATACTGGACAACATGAACTGGATGATAGTTGTATCCTATGAGTAAGGACACATGGAACACGTTGTGAACGTGTGATAGCTGAGGCGGTAATGCTAAACGGTATGACACTTCACCAACGCGTTCTATGATATCAAACGGTCCGATGAAGCGAGGACTGAGCTTCCCTCTGATTCCAAAACGTTTAACTCCTCGTGCTGGTGATGCCTTGAGGAAAACGAGATCACCTACATTGAAGGATACATCTCTACGACGTGTATCAACATAGTTCTTCTAACGAGCACGAGCTTCCTGAATCTTCGCCTTGGCGAAAACGACCTTCTCATTGGTCACCTCAATCATCTTTGGACCCTTAAGCAGTCGTTCGCCCACCTGATCCCAGCATATTGGGGCGCGACACTTTCTACCATACAACATCTCAAAAGGAGCACACTTGATGCTAGCGTGCCAGCTGTTGTTGTATGCAAATTCTACTAGAAATATGTAATCATCCCAACTTCCTGACCACTCTAGGGCACATGACTGCAACATGTCCTACAACGTCTGAATGGTACGTTCCGACTGTCCATCGGTTTGAGGATGAAAGGCAGTGCTGAGCTTAAGTCTGGTGCCCCAAGCTTTCTGCAGACTCTGCCAGAAACGTGATGTGAAACGGGGATCTCTGTCAGAGATGATTTCTCATGGACTACCATGTAGTCTCATGATCTCCTTCTAGAAAATGTCTGCTAATTTGTTGACCTGATGCTCCTTGCGGATCGGCAGAAAATGAGCAGACTTAGTCAACCTATCCACAATAACCCAGATAGCGTCGTTCTTCATCTGAGTAACCGGAAGACTAGTAACAAAATCCATGGAGATTTTGTCCCACTTCCATGCTAGAATGTCTAATGGCTGTAGTAACCCACTATCTCGTTGGTGTTCGATCTTCACCTGTTGGCAGATCATACATTTAGAAACGAAGGTGGCTACATCGTGCTTCATAACACTCCACCAAAAGTGTTGCTTGATGTCGTGGTACATCTTGGTAGAACCAGGATGTATGGTAAATCGAGAACTGTGAGCTTCAGACAACACAGCTTCCCTGACAGTAGCGTCATCAGGAACCACTAGTCTAGTGCCATGCCATAAGATACCATCATCGTCAACACGAAACTCCGTCTGCTGATCAAGGTTCTGAATGATAGCCCAAAACTCACCATCATCGTTCTGAGCTTCCTTGATCCTAGAATGTATGTCTGGTTCCACTCTAAGATTAGCCCAGTAACCGTGCTGTCCTCGTACACAAAACTCAATATCAGTCATCTCTAGGTCACGGATGATCTCCTTTGCAATCCAGATGCCAGCAATCATACCCAACCTTCTGCTTAGGGCATTTGCCACCACATTTACCTTACCAAGATGGTACTGAATGTTGGTGTTGTAGTCCTTTAATAGCTCTAACCATCTCCTATGTCTCATGTTCAGTTCCTTCGGGGTGAAGATGTACTTGAGACTCTTGTGGTCGGTGAATATGTCACATGATTCACCATAAAAATAATGTCTCCAGATCTTCAACGCAAAAACAACTACTACAAGCTATAAATCGTGAGTAGGATAGTTTTCTTCATACGGTTTCAGCTATCGTGATGCGTATGCAATAACCTTCCCATGTTGCATGAGAGCGCAACCTAAACCCTTTCCTGAAGCGTCACTATATATATGAAATCTACCTGAGCCAGATGGGAGAGTAAGAATAGGTGCAGTCACTAACTTCTTGTTAAGATCTTCAAAGTTCTTCTCTCGCTCTTCCATCAAGAAGAATTTCTCTCCTTTCCTCATCAGCTTAGTCAAAGGTAAACCTAATCGTGAAAAGTTCTCTACAAACCTACGGTAGTAGCCAACTAAACCAAAAAAACTTCTAACTTCAGTTGCAGAGGCAGGCCTCAGCCATTTAGTGATAGCATCAACCTTTGGAGGATCCAAGGTAATCCCTTCTGCGGATAGAATATGGCCCAGAAATGCCACCTTGCTTAACCAGAACTCACACTTAGATAACTTGGCATACAGCTGCTTCTGACGAAGAATCTGTAAGACCGTACGAAGGTGTTCCTCATGTTCCTCCTTGGATTTGGAGAATATCAGGATGTCATAAATAAACACGATAATGAACTTGTCCAGAAACTCATGGAAGACACGGTTCATCAAATCCATGAAGACAGCTGGAGCATTAGTGAGTCTGAGTGGCAAGAATACGAACTCGTATTGCCCATAATGTGTACGTAAAACAGTCTTGGAGATGTCCTGCTCTTTAACCCGTAACTAATTGTAGCCGAACCTCAGATCGATCATAGAGAAATACTTGGCGCCCTGGAGTTGATCGAACAAGTCATCAATACGCGGCATATGATAATGATTCCTGATCGTGCTCTTGTTCAGCTCACGATAGTCTATACACAACCGGATGCTGCCATCTTTGTTCTTCACGAACAATACCGGTGCACCCCATGGCGATGCACTGGGACAGATGAAACCTCGTTCCAGAAGTTCCTGCAGCTGATCTTTTAGTTCCTTAAGCACTATAGGAGCCATACGGTAAGGAGCTTTAGAAATCGGCTCTGCACCTGGTATGTGCTTGATTCCAAACTCGACTTCACGAATAGGTGGTATGCCTGAAAGTTCGTCTGGAAATATGTCAGGAAACTCTGACACAATAGGTTGATCTTGGATCGATGGAGACTCGACAGTAATGTCATGAATATTGGCTATGAAGCCTAGACAGCCGTGTGATAGCAATAAATGCGCCTCCATGGATGAAATTATTTATACTGACCTCCTTGGTAGAAAACCATGGTGTATGTACTCTGGAGATTTAACATCACCCGATGATAACCCGATAAGTGTGGCAGTATATCGTAGCCTGCTGTTTGGATAACCAGTCCATGCCCAAAATCAAGTCAAAATCGCACATGTCCAAAGGAAGTGCATCAACTCTACGGATCTTATCATCAAATTCTAGGGGAAGATCTCTGTACACCTGATTGATTCGTACAGAGTCCCTAAGTGGCGTGGAAATGCATATGGCATTATCTAATGGCATCGGGGAAATCCTAACACGTACCACAAAATTAGTGGATACGACTGAATGTGTCGCTCCAGTATAAAACAGAACATATGTTGCCAAACCATTCATAAAGTAATAGGTGGATTACTGTCGGCTTTTCCATAGGTTCCTTCTATCTCACCCGTGCGACAGTCCTTCTGTTGATGGCCTTGTTGGCCACACTTGAAACAACCACCAGTACCTCGGCGACAAATACCAGAATGTCTGCGCGAACAAGTAGGACAGACAGGATGCGTGAATCCTCCAACAGGTTTCCTAGTTAGCTGAGAGCCTGTTTAAGGATTTCATGCATGAGACATGATCGTGGAACATAAACATGATTACATAGAAGGTGTAAAATTTACCAGATGAGGTAGAACGGTTAGTCTGTGAACCCCTACGGTCCTGATCCCTACCGTTACCATTGTTCCTAAATTTACAATTGTTGGAGTGTCAAAATGCCATAACATAAGATAGTTTAACATGAAAGAAGGTTAATGTAGGGTAACTATCATTAGCGCCACGCCTCTCAACTTGGTCTGACCGTTTCCCTTAGAAGGTTAATGTAGGGACCTGCTGAATTTACAATTGTTGGAGTGTCAGTCTTCTGCCTGGAATATAACGTTGAACAGAGGATTATATGAAATGAAAAATACTGATGGAAATGAATTGTTTATAATTGGTGATTGAAGATACCTCTTCACTGCTCTGTCATCACCAAACTCCTCTCGTTCCTGAAGCATCTCGAGCTTACGGGCTGCATCGGCCACTTGTGCCACTGTAGTGAAAGTAGCACATACCAAGTTGTTGGCGACTGAAGTGCGAAGTGCCCAACAAAACTTCTCAGTCTGCTCTGCAGCAGTTCCTGCGGCTGGACCCAGAAATCCTAAACCTTTGCATAAACTCATTGCAGTTTTCACCAGCAACCTGTCGAATGTTGTGGTAGTAACTCTTGAGATTCTCTTGCTCAGCATTTGGAAAGTACTGATTAAGGAAGAGCTCCTTAAACCGGTTCCATGTCAGCTGTGCAACCCAATTATCACCATCGTTGGACTGCTTGACTGATTTCCACCACTACAGCACATCACCTTCAAACTTATAGCAAGCCAGTCTGGCCTTGAATACACCGTCACAACCCATCGCATCGAAAATCTTCTCGATGTGAGAAATCCAAGCTTCAGCCTCGTTGGGGCTATCAGTCTGCTCAAACGAACAGGGTCGCTGTTTGTTGAATCTCTCCAACCAAGTCATAAGAGTAACAGGTGGAGGAGGAGGTGGAGGATTGTTGTTGTTGTTCTGATTTCCATGAGCCTGGAATTCCGCATGAACTTCGTCTCTGATTTCATTGCGAAGTTGGGGAACGAGGGCTTGTAGAGCTGCATTAACAACTGCAGTCAAATCTGGAGTATTGTGTGAATTCACCATCTAACAGTTTAAAAACAAATTACAACATAAATCATAAATCTGAAATGAGATAACATAAAATGCATGAACAATGTATAAATCAATGAACCAGTTTATAACGCATGAAATAGTTTAAAATGCATGATGCAGTTTATAAAAACTTTTATATGCGCGAGAGTGAACGCATATGGTCAGTTCACTCAAAACAAAATACATGGCGAGGGGACGCCTATGGGTCGGTCGCAAAGTTAAAATTTTCGATAAAAGCTCATGCGACTAAATAGGGCCAGTCCTGTACCAACCATTACTTAGTCATAAACCTGCTACAATGATATGAATGCATGAAATAAAAAGAAAACGAATGAATGCATGAAAACCAACTGTTAGTTCTAGGAAGACACTGGTGACTACTCGTAAGGCACAGGTCAAAACCTTGCCTCTGATACCATTATTGTAACACCCCATTTATTAATATGGAATGCTACAGTAAATTATGACGTGTCATCAAAGCATGCAAAGTAAATGTCCAAACATTCATGACCATAAATAGAAATACCGGAATCAAACATCGGTAGTCTAGTAACTCACACACAAACAATATTAAGTAATGTAAATGGAAGGACTAAACAATGTCCAAATGAAGTAAAGTATGATAAAGCAGGAATAAATGCATAAGGTAAAAGAGGTCGGATAGCTTCCAATCCGAATGCACATACTCTAGAGTTCCTACTTGCGACCTTGGGTACCTGCCGTTTGGGAACATGGAAAAGTAGACGGCTGAGCATAACTCTCAGTGCACGGATATACAATAAAGCATGGAAGACATAGAATATGGAATCATATAAAGAACATAAAGCATGATTAGTAGCGGAAATGAATAAGACCTGGAAAACCTAGTTGTCTGTCATGTTAATTGGTTTTAGTTCTGAAAACATAGCTTATGTTACTTATGAAAATATGTATTACTTAATATACCAAAAGCCAATATAGGTCATGAGGCCAACAACGTGCATGAATACTTGCAGGGGTGACCTCGTCATGTAAATTAGAGGTGATGCCTCTAATTAATTGGTAATGGGTAAGAGGGATCAGCTCTTTGTGAAGGATGTAAGACACACACCACATTCACCATGAAATCCTAACTGAAACATGTAACTAGGATGCACCCATACGCCCCACATGATAAATATAATGGCCAAATAACATAAAGGGACGCCACGAGCTATCACTCCGCCGTGGTGAAGTCATAACACTAGTGCCTCTAGTGTTATGGTTATGGTACATCCATAACTAGGTGAAACTGGTCATGCATTTATATGGCTAAGGTAACTAATAAAACATAAGCATTTAATTTGTAACTACTGGGGAAAATAGTTGGCTGCATACGGGAAATCCTAATGAAGGAAGAGATTGTCCTTACTAAAGGTCGGGAAATCCGTACCTTATGTCCAGTAGAAGCCAATGGAAACGATGAAGACTACTCCGCCTTGACGGATAATACTACATAAGAAATATGGACGTGTACGAGTTGTCTGAATTACGTGTGTTTTACTGGTTCCATGTGTTGTTAGCTTGTTATACATATTCTGGCATGTTTTACTGTTTACTACGTTAACTGTAACTATTCTGATGTTCTGTTGTGTATTATTCATGTATTAGTGTATTATAATACTTTTATTTTAATACTAAGTAAATTTCTAAAAATAGCAGGTTTTCACAAATAGTATGTTTCTAAAAATAGAAAGTTTCCAAAAATAGTAAGTTTCCATAAATAGAAATGAGATGGTTTATAATTAATAAATAAAGTTTAAATAGTATAATACAAGTCATGGTTATAGCTTATTAATTAAATAACTGGTTAATTAACTAAACTATAAGTTATATGGAATTAATTAAAAATACATGTTTTAAATAGATTAAGCTAAGTTAAATACTTTAGGTTATACATGTAATATTAACTTTAATATTTAACCTAAGTCATGAAATTAATTAAATTAAAAATCTTGTAATTAATTTAATTAACATGTTTTTCTAATTTTAATATTTAACCCGAGACCCGAACCCGTGTTTTAAAAATTACATGAGACCCGAACCCGTGTTTTAAAAATTACCTGAGCCCGAAACCCGGTCCCACATATAGGCCAATCTATAAGCCGAGCCAAACAGCCCTACCAGTGGCTCGAGCCGCTAGCCGGTTGCCACTAGTGGCTTGAGGTTTCTAATAACTGTTTTTTTTTCCTAAAATGAAAATTATCGTTGTTCCAGTCTCTTCGAATTGAAAACTGGATTAATGTGCGACTCAGCTGTCTTTTGGTGGAAACAAATGTTGTGTCGTTGTAGTAAAAGGAAAAGGCAAAAACTTTAAAGTAAAAGCAGGTAAAATGAAGCTAAACCTAATTAAAATAAATGACGGGAAATTAAAGCGTGACGAAAAGTGAAAGGCAATTAAAAGTAAATAACGCAAACTTAAAACTATCCTAAAGGCAAACTTAAAACGCAACTAAACTTAAACTAAGGCAAAAAATAAATCTAAGGCAAGTAAACTTAAAGTGCGACTAAGGAAAAAGGCGAGAAAAGTAAAGCTTAAAACTTAAAACTTAAAAACAGAAACTTAAAATAACCTGAAAACAGCTCATTCGGAATAATCCTTCATTCGGAATAATCACTCTTTCTGAATGTCACCTTCGTTCGGAATAATTCTTCTTCACTCGGAATATTTACCTCATGCGGAATAAATGGCTCATCCGGAATATTTGAACAAAACCTTCATTCGGAATATACTCTTCATCCGGAATATTAGCTCATCCGGAATATCCCTTCATCCGGAATAAAACCTTGATCCGGAATAAATTCTTTATTCGTAATATGTCACTTATCCGGAATAAATCCTTTATTCGGAATATTTGCCTTGATCCGGAATGTTTGCTTGGTTTGGAATATATTGCTAATCCAGAATAAAGTCTTAATCCGGAATAAACTAGAACAAACCCTTCATTCGGAATAATCACAACCCGGCCTTCATCCGGAATGATCACTTCATCCGGAATAAATGATTATTCTGAATAAACAACCTTGATTCGGAATATTTACTATTCTGAATGAACACCTTGATTCGGAAAATATGTTTGGTTCAGAATATCCACTGATCCGGAATATTTAGAGGAAATTCCTTGATTCGGAATGAACTGCTGGTTCGGAATAATCTGGGCAACAAACAGTAGCGAAGAACAAGGAAGGATACAAGATACTAATTTAATCCAATCAAATCAAAATCAACCAAAAGATTAAACCAAAACAACCACTAATGATATAATAACAATAACCTATCAATCCAAATCAATAAAACTAACAATAAACACCACAATAATCAAAACCCACTTGATTAAATCAATAAAAACTTTAAGAACATAAGCATAAACTTAAAGATTAAGATCAAACAAGAAAGGTAGATAGGAGATTAACAATAAAGATAAAGATTCAATAACATAAAAAAGAAACTTACTTGAATTTAAAGGTGTAAGGTAATTAAATTTGACAATTAAGTAAATGACATGTATTTAAATGTGCAAAAATTAAAGATGGAAGACTAATTGTCACACTTAGCAAACAAAAACAAATAAAATCACTAATGATCTATTTATAGGGGAGGAGGTGATTAGTGGAAGGAAGCTTCCTCCCCTCTTTCTTCTTTCTTTAATTACTTGTTACGTCCTTAATCTTCCAAATTCTTCGACTTTTGTCTCGGGATTTATAAACTCGTCTTGTAATTTATTCAATTAATTCGACTTGAGTTCTTTGGCTTTTAGTAAACTTTCGTCTTTTGACTTTTTCTTCGATAAATCTTCAGAATTGGTCTTGGACTTCCGTTCTTTTTGCACTCTTGATTTCTTGACTTCGTCTTTTGTCTTTTTCTTTGATAAAAGCCCGTAAAAGCCCGTGCTTTCTCTCCTTTTCACATTTTCGTCCTAAATCACAACAAAAACACAAACCACGCATAATTCTGACATTTACAACATAAAATACACGTTTTGGCTTGGTTATTATTGTAGTTAAGTGGTAAAAAGGATGGGTGTTTACACACCTATCGAATCCCCTACACTTGACCATTGCAATGTCCTCATGCAACCCATTAGATACAAAGCACGATTACACTTTTCATCACAATCAATCCACATTGGCCTTTATTAAAGAGATATAAAATTATAAAAATTCAAAGGAAGAAAGTAAGTAAAGAAAAGACATACCTTAGGGTTTTGGAAATGTCGTGAATGATCATCATTCTCAAGTTTTCACGTTCTCCATACCAAGCTTAAAAACGAGATCATTGTTATTATAAGTTAGCAAACTAACACGAACTCATGTGGGCCAATTATTTACTTAGACTCCCTTATTCCTAGTTGTATCTCTTATATTTTATTGTTGTCTTGAATGATCATGAGGATGCTTTGTTGACTTATTTTGATAGTTATTTAGGCTGAAAATAAAGTGGAACGATTTAATCAATAGTTAGCTAAAGGACAAAATCTTTCAAAACTGCTTCTCGGGACCTCAGAAAGTTCATATCTTGGCATAACTCGCTTCGCGATTTGAGACCTTTCTCGGACCGATATCTGGCAGCGACTTCATACTTCAAATCTTGAGAGACGTTCATGAAATAATGGTCTTCTCTTCATAATAAGAATTTATTCACTTGAACTTTTGAGAGATTCTTCATCTTTGGACCACGACTTCTTCATTTTTCTCCAATCTTTATTTTGGACTTTGATATACAACGATCCACCTCCTTTTTCGACTTGGATCTATTTATCCTCATACCTTGTTAGGGCCTTTTCGGATAGACTTCTCCATGATCTTTACGGGAGTATTTGCTTTTCGTCGTGTGTCTCGATCCTTCATATTGATCTTTAATAAATGATTCTTCACATCACTTTTGGATCTTTTGCAACAAAATGTAGCCCTCATGCCTTGTTAGGGCCTTTTCGGACTCGCCAATCTTCGCATCCCGCTTCAATAAGTTATACCTTGGCTATGAACTCTAATCAATACTGAGCAACTTTTAAACGATCTTGGGCTAGAAGCTAAGTAACTTTTCAAATCCTACAACCTTATTTATTGGAGATAAATTTATTGGCAAGCGATGGGAGAATAGGCTCATAATTAACTCACATAAATTCACGAAAGAATACCAAACTTATAATTGACTCTATCATCTCTCGTTCTCCACAGTTTAAAATCTCAAGGAATGAGACTCGTGGATGCTTAGCCTTTTAAATCAAAGTTTTGGGTTTTCGAGTCATCTATAGGATCTTGCAAATTCATAGACTTTTTCAAGTTTAGAATTCGCATTTTAAAGTTCCCTTGATAAACAACTCTCTAGGATCAATTATAGGAACTTGCGAAAAGTTATTGTTCTTAACCCGTGAGAGTTAAGACTTTCGCGTTTTAAAGCTCCCTATATAAAAGCCTAGCAAAACTTGACTTAAACACGTTAAGGATACTAGCTAGAGTAAACTTAGATAAGTAGGCTCGGGTTGAGTCAAAAGATTCACAACGTTTGAAAATTAAAACCACTTTATTAAAATTTATTCTAGTAAAGAAAGGAAATAACTATACAAAGGGAAAAACTAATAGGCCAAAATAGATCAAAAATTTTGAAAAATGTCAAAAAATTGTTTTTCCGGTTAAAATGAGGACAAATGCAAGGAAAATACCACTTAACTTCGATAGAAGTCCCCCCTACACTTGATATAAACATTGTCCTCAATGTTTAAGCATGTGGGAGTAAACTCCCCTACACTTAGGACATTGTGCATGTAAAACCCATAAAAATAAGGTCATAATTTAATTCTACTTTCAATTGTTTTGAAGTATTTTATAACGTTAAATATTATTATGTTTAACGGTTTAAGTTGAAACCGATATTAAATATTATGTTTTAATATTTTGACGAGTAACGAGGACTACTAGTGATCGCGATACCGACGGATGCCTAAAATTTTATATTTTATTATCGATCGTTTCGATATTTAATATTTTCGACGATATCGTTTTAATTACGTATCGAGTCGTTATATTATTATTTTTCGTGTGCGTTTAAACTTTTTAGTATTTTTACGAAACCCGAGTCTCGTAAATATTTCAAAATTTACGATTTACATTTTCTACCCTTTTAAACTATTTTATTACATTTTGGGCCAAAACTATCACAAATTGGCAAAAAAACTACCCTAACCTTGGACTATATATACAATTTCCAATAGCACCATTTCATTAAAAAAAAATCATTAAAACAAAAATTTCTTCTTCCTCTCTCCTTTTTCTCCAAAAACCATACCCCTTTCAACATATACATCAATTTATTTTTGATTTTCTAGCTTGATTCTTCCAAAACAAACACAAGTCCCATTCCTAATTTTGAAAGATGATTCTAATGATACCATTTTTTCTTACATGCATTGAGTTTTAAATTTTGATAAAAAAAAAACTAGGCTTGTTAGGTGGTGATTTTGATCATGCATGTGTTAGAGATGATGATCAAATGATGTTTATGTAATGTTTTTGTTAAAAAGTTGAATTTTAATTTTTGGGTTTTTGATTTTGATGATGATAAAAGTGTAAGGATTGGTTTATGGTGATATTAGGATGTTAGAATGATGATAAACGTTGTTGGTTTTAATCAAAAACTTGATTTTATAAGAGATTTTAATAGTCAATTTTGGGCAGTAGGTTTGAGGCCATTTTCGAGGGTCTTAAGTCTGGATATAGGATGGTGTTATGGGATTATGTCGTATAGATTTTCGTTAGCTTCGATTTGATATAAAGTAGGCCTTCCAACTCCAAACGAGGTGGAAGATACACTAGTTTGATTTTCGTGTACCGGGAGACGAGTGTCGACACAATCCGAAATTTTTTGTCGATATTTGGATCGAATCTCGGGGACTATAAAATGAGTTTCAAAATGATTCAAGGGCTGTTCTCAGGCTCCAAGTTTAGCATTTTGAGTCTATTTATAGAAATAAGTGGCGGTTTTACAAATGGAGTTGTTTAGAATGGTCAAAATGGTTTCGTAAGTCAAGGTCGCTAAACTGTCCGGATTTTGGGATTCAAAGATGAGTCGGGCAGGGAACATTAGAAGTAAAAATCTTTTGATGGGCTCTTGGGAGGACTTTCTACATATAGTAAGTAAGTTCTTTGAGTAGTATCATAAAAATTTGATATGTTTAAGTATGGGAAAACGGCTTGGACATTCGGTATGTTCTGGCAAATTTTTATTAAAGACATAGAATAATAAAATTAATATATAGGAGAGTGTAATAGTATCACTTGTATCATTTTATCTCGAGTTTGTCGTGATTATATGATTCGAGTTTTATATTCTTATGTATGGCTTATTTCTCGAGTCTATTATTAATGAACGCAACTCATTTGATAGGTTGCGGTTCTCGTGTTTGAAAGGCATCATCTATCGTCGGCGCTCGTCTCATTACCACTATCGGCTAAGGTGAGTCTATAGCCTCGCTTTATACTAGTTATTAAATGATTTTAAACCCGCGAGGGGGAATACATGTTTTATAAACTTAGAACACAAGATTTTTATGGTATGCTTTGTCCCTCTATGAATGGACCCGTGGTTGCCTTTAAATTGCATTAAGTGATTGCCTTTGTTAAATCCTCAATTATGGACCATTAACTAGCTTATGATGGGGTAGCCGCTAGTACAATTAATAGATCTACGGGGGAAGCCGCCCCGGTTCAGTTTGTGTGGACTTGTCACAGAAGCTTAGGCCCGACCTCCACACTGTTTAGACATATTGTATTGAGAAGTCAGGTATACGGCAATGTACCAAAAATCTAGAGGTAACCGACAATTAATAAATCTCCTGTCTTATCAGACCTCTAAAAGGAGTGTTTAAGGGCTCGGTTCCATGAGCTTATTGCAATTTATGCTATATACAATTATCATTGTTGATGCAAATTATTATTTGATGCTTATAAGCATGCCACAAACTTATAATCTTTGCTTGTGTTCAAATTAATTACATAAACCTATAGATTCACTCGGCATTTTTGCTGATTGTTTTACTCACATGTATTTCAGGTAATCAAGAAGTGGAAGCTTGGAGGTCACGGGGATTGAAGTTGTGCACTGCTTTTGTTGTTCAAACTCTTTGATTTATTTATCGTTCCATTTTTATAACAAACTAATATGTTGTTTTAACTTATCTTTTGGTAACGATTACTTGGGACTACGCTACTCTGATGAATGTTTTAGGAACGATAAATCTAAAACGTCTCTTTTCGAGTCGTTCTTTATAATTTATGTGTTGTTGTATCATTGTTTAGCACCCAAAGATGTATTCTGCTGCGTGTAAATTTGGGGGTGTTAAAGATTGGTACTAGAGCCATGAGCTATAGAGAACTAGGTCTTTATTTTAAAAACCTAAACTATAACTGTCAGTTTTTATTTTTCAAAGAGACATGTGCACCGGACTTCGCGTGACTTCAGGTTCAAGCTACTTCTGGGATTACCACTTTAGTATGCGTTATTACGTATACCTTATTGGCAAGTATTTATAAATAAATACTATGATCCATTTATGCATATATATTTATATCTAGGATCCCTTTATCGGTATATATTTATGTCGTTAAACTTTTTGATAAACGTTTGTCATTTATTAATGATTAACTTAAATAAATACAATGAATTTCATGATCTTTCTGTATTTATTTCTGAAGTATTTAAATTGCTTTTTTGCAAAATTTTTATATTATGACCTTACATAACTTCATCTACGCGCGTTACTTTCATTGTTTAACCCTTTGTGATATCTATATAGATATCCAAATCGTCTTCCGACTGTTTGTGTTTAGACATCTTGAAACGTAATTTCTAGACCATTGTGTAGCTCAATGTGTCTTTGGAATAGACTAACCGCTATCGCGTGAGTCACACATTTTGAAACATTTCTTAAAATAGTGTTGAATAATACCATGGTTTTTCATAATATTTTGTTAATTTTTTTTATTATCGTTTTATACGACATACGAAGATTAAATTCATTGACATTTATATGTATCGACTCCGAAGTGTATTGTTCGCTTATATCTCGGTAACATCATCGTCATTATATAAATCATCGTCTAGATTATGGCGCTAGATTGGGATACGATTTTACTTATATAAAATTGTATCATTTGTTTTTCATTAACCTTCTTGCTCCCGGAACACAACTCATTAATGTTCCATTCTTTTCTTGTTATGTTTTGTGCTTTTGACAATCGTGGCACCAAGGAGATTTGCCTACTTTGCACCTTGAAACTTAAATTACGAACGTCATTCACCGTTTTGCTTCCTAAATTTCGTGTTGAATAACTTGAAGCATCTTCTATCATTCATTATGCTATATTTTTATTTGATGCTCATTACGAGATTTATTTTTCGTTGTTGTAAAATCCACAAGACATGTGTGTATATATGTATATATTTTGAGCCGTTAAGAAGTGTCGAAAAATACACTTTATGTAGAAATTGTAGGGGCAGTATAAACAGGTCAAAACCTAAAAGTAAAACCTGCGTTTTTATAATAAAATAGTCAAACCTGCACAAAACTTGCAGGGGTATTTTGGCCATTTTACATTGGGTTTCAGGTCTCGTGTAAAACTAGAAAGTCGTCTGAAACGTCGTTTCGCATCAACATGCTTTAGACTCCGAGTCTTGGAGATGTCGTTTATGGGGTCAATTAATCGGCTTATATTAAAAAGTCAAATCTGATAGAAAATTCAGAACATGGGTTTTAAACGTTTCTAAGCAGTTTTGATTTCATTTGAGATCGTAAAATTTTAACAAATATTATTTTACAACTAAATAATACTAGTTGCATGTGAAAATGTTTAAAAATAGAAACATTACAGGATTAGCAATTACCGGATTAATGGTGTAATTTGAAAATGAATAATATACTTTTTTTAAAAGCATATTGTGTTGAATATCTTACGTAGAATACACATATGGATTGATTTATTCTTTTTATATATATGACTCATTTGTCATTCGATGTTATTTTATTTTCGTTTTCTTCTAACCTTCCACTTACTTGGGTTGAGTTTTGAAGTTTTGTCTTCACATTCTTCGTCGATATTTTATCGCGTGTCTCATGGCATTTTCGTCTAAACCTTAAAACCTTTTGAAACCTTAACAACTTGTAACCATTCCATTGGTTGTTTTATGAGCTACTATTTGCCACTTTTTGCAAACCTTTGGCTACTTTATACGTTGTCATAATGTCACCTTATAAATAAATATGATATTGTTTTACGATTATTTTCACCAATTGTTTTTACTTTGGTCTTATAAAATACTTTTCGTAACATTAAAAGTTGCTTATTGAGTATCTCACAAATTACTTGTATCCTATAAATTTATAAACTATTTTTAAATTCCATTTTTCAAATGGCATGGTTTATATATAAACATAAGAAACGTAATACTTTTCGACGAAACTGAGCACTGCATTGCTATTCCTAAATTATACATAACCTGATCACCTATGTCTAATTTAGAAGGAGCCATGCTAGGCTGAATAGTAGTCACCTTAAAAATCTTGATAATAATCAACTTTTTACATGTCTTTATTATAAAAATAAATAAAATGAAATTAAGTGAAAAGAAGTTTTGAAAACCTTTATGTTTTATGCAAGTAGCACAATTTCTATGCATCCGCATACGTTTTCTTACCTTCTGTTGAACGAATTACGCGCTTACGAATAAATTTTTACTCAACGATTGTTTTCTACTTGTTACTTCATTTTGTCTTATAACTGATTTCTTTTGACTGTTCGTTTAATTACTGACTGTTGGTAAAAGACTTGAAGGTCTCGATGTTTTATCCTTCCTTCTTGTCCAATCTTCTTTATGCGACTGGGTAGATCTTTGGAATGTCTCCGCACGTGAATAATGAATTATCACTAGAGTGATTTCCGTATATCCGGGATGACGTCCGTCACTCTCGTTTGTCTCGAAATCCACTCTTGTGAACCGTGCTTTGACTTATCTCTTTAAACACTAACATCGTTCATTCGATTTGTTTTACTTACAAGTGATTATTAGGAATTTTCTTTGATTAAAATTTTTGTATGGATCTTATTTCCGATCATGTATCGACCACCGCTAAGTTAACGAACTGATATTGGTGAACCATCTACCGCACTAACAAAATTGACAAATTGTTTAATCTATTATTTCTTATCGTCTTACAATCGACGCCTTTATTTTATTATTCTCTTTAAGAATTCATACGACATTTGCTTCGTTCTCTTTTGTACCTTTGATTTCGTACTGATTGTTAACCATTATTTCTATTCGTATTCGTTTGTTATCTTGTCACATTTCGAAACCCGAATATATCCCATATTTATTTTGAAATAATAAACACCTTTATGTATTTCTACAATGTATTATAAAATTTTCATGGAACTTTAATACATTCTCCAATGATTTTCAATTATCGAAATAACTATCATAAGAAAAAGGTCATATTTATACATCATATTTTGTATGACTAAAACTAATGTTTAAAGTGAAATTATGCTCTATCCTTTGGACTAATTAACTTGTCATACTTTACTTTAATGTAATGAAATTACCGGTTTAATTTATATTCCTAATAGTGATTTAATTTGGAAATTATATTTTCTAATTGTAACCATCAATATGAGTTTAATTAATAAATTCATGTCATTCTTTCAAAGATTCTTAAGACAACCAAAATAAATTATAAAGTTCTTTAACTTCTATCTTTAATATATCATCTTTATCAAGAAAGTATCTCAATTGAGTTTTAAGGTAATACCAAATCCGGGACGGATAATTGTGACAAACGTTATTTTAATGTTAATATTTAATTCATTCTTCGCTCTCATTTTTTCTAGTATTGTGAATTATTAAGTTTTATGGTTACGTGAGTCGAGATCCCTCGTCGATCGTCGACCTTAAATCATTTTACCACATCTTGTCCGTTATTGCTTTTATTGAATTCATTTTTATCTCGTTCTGTTCCGCGTATTGAATATCATTATTTTATTCTGAGTTTAAAGTGAATCTCGGGAAGAAGTTATAAGAAGGAACGATAAGTGTCACCAGGATTTATGTGTGTACTTGTGGAATGATTGAGGACCGAATCTCTTAATGAATGGAGTTTTTAAATTCGTTACAACCTCGAGGAGTATGTTGAAGCCGACACCGCAAGTGGAAAGACTCTTGAGATCAAGTAGTTATTATCAAGGGTTCGTTCAAGGTTTTCTCGATGATTAACAGTGGAGATCTATACTCGATGTTTATGTTTGACCTTTTCTTTTATGTACCTATATGGTGTGTGATCTAGTCAAATGATCGTAAGTTGTGAGAACTTGAGACGGTATCATCCGATGACGTCCGATCATGTAGAACACATATTATGTAATATCTTTTTGACTTTCAACGACGATGTTCATTGAGTTTTTGAATGCGTATTGGCGAAAGTGAGATGGTGTCTTTGTATTATCTTTTGAGTAGAGACCCGCGTGTGAGCACCCTCCGATGACGAAAATGTTTTTCTTGTTAGTACTTTTTGATGTGTGTCCATGACTATCCGGCCGATGGATATCCTTTAATTTGCAACATTCTTTTTAACTCGACTTACCCGTAAACCCTGTCATCTATTCTTGTCGTAGAATGAGCTTCGTGTGATTCATAAAATTTTCATGTGTCGAGTTTGACGGGTGACTGATGGATAAGGATTTATTTATTCATTTTTGGTGAGATACAACTTGACGACAAGTTACGTTTTGTAGACGACCATTGGAGATCGTGGATCGAGATTCACGTGGGAACGTAAGGACTTATTTATAAAGAATACCCTCATCCTTCCGGGTAGTGAACAACTCGTGTATGAGACGAGTTGAGCGCCGGGACGTCGCTCCCTTAAGGTGGTGAGGATGTAAAACCCGTAAAAATAAGGTCATAATTTAATTCTACTTTCAATTATTTTGAAGTATTTTATAACGTTAAATATTATTATGTTTAACGGTTTAAGTTGAAACCGATATTAAATATTATGTTTTAATATTTTGACGAGTAACGAGGACTACTAGTGATCGCGATACCGACAGATGCCTAAAATTTTATATTTTATTATCGATCGTTTCGATATTTAATATTTTCGACGATATCGTTTTAATTACGTATCGAGTCGTTATATTATTATTTTTCGTGTGTGTTTAAACTTTTTAGTATTTTTACGAAACCCAAGTCTCGTAAATATTTCAAAATTTACGATTTACATTTTCTACCCTTTTAAACTATTTTATTACATTTTGGGCCAAAACTATCACAAATTGGCAAAAAACTACCCTAACCTTGGACTATATATACAATTTCCACTAGCACCATTTCATTAAAAAAATCATTAAAACAAAAATTTCTTCTTCCTCTCCCCTTTTTCTCCAAAGACCATACACCCCTTTCAACATATACATCAAAATTTTTTTTTGATTTTCTAGCTTGATTCTTCCAAAACAAAGACAAGTCCCATTCCTAATTTTGAAAGGTGATTCTAATGATACCATTTTTACTTACATGCATTGAGTTTTGAATTTTGATAAAAAAAACTAGGCTTGTTAGGTGGTGATTTTGATCATGCATGTGTTAGAGATGATGATCAAATGATGTTTATGTAATGTTTTTGTTAAAAGGTTGAATTTTAATTTTTGGGTTTTTGATTTTGATGATGATACAAGTGTTAGGATTGGTTTATGGTGATATTAGGATGTTAGAATGATGATAAAAGTTGTTGGTTTTAATCAAAAACTTGATTTTGTAAGAGATTTTAATAGTCAATTTTGGGCAGTAGGTTTGAGGCCATTTTCGAGGGTCTTAAGTCTTAATATATGATGGTATTATGGGATTATGTCGTAGAGATTTTCGTTAGCTTCGCTTTGATATAAAGTAGGACTTCCAACTCCAAACGAGGTGGAAGATACACTAGTTTGATTTTCGTGTACCGGGAGACGAGTGTCGACACAATCCGAAAATTTTTGTCGATATTTGGATCGAATCTCGGGGACTATAAAATGAGTTTCAAAATGATTCAAGGGCTGTTCTCAGAATGGTCAAAATGGTTTCGTAAGTCAAGGTCGCTAAACTGTCCGGATTTTGTGATTCAAAGATGAGTCAGGCAGGGAACTTTAGAAGTAAAATCTTTTGATGGGCTCTTGGGAGGACTTTCTACATATAGTAAGTAAGTTCTCTGAGTAGTATCATAAAAAGTTGATATGTTTAAGTATGGGAAAACGGCTTGGACATTCGGTATGTTCCGGCAGATTTTTGTTAAAGACATAGAATAATAAAATTAATATATAGGAGAGTGTAATAGTATCACTTGTATCGTTTTCTCTCGAGTTTTTCGTGATTATATGAGTCGAGTTTTATATTCTTATGTATGGCTTATTTCTCGAGTCTATTATTAATGAACGCAACTCATTTGATAGGTTGTGGTTCTCGTGTTTGAAAGGCATCATCTATCATTGGCGATCGTCTCATTACCACTATCGGCTAAGGTGAGTCTATAGCCTCGCTTTATACTAGTTATTAAATGATTTTAAACCCGCGAGGGGGAATACATGTTTTATAAACTTAGAACACAAGATTTTTATGGTATGCTTTGTCCCTCTGTGAATGGACCCGTGGTTGCCTTTAAATTGCATTAAGTGATTGCCTTTGTTAAAGCCTCAATTATGGACCGTTAACTAGCTTATGATGGGCTAGCCGCTAGTACAATTAATAGATCTATGGGGGAAGCCGCCCCGGTTCAGTTTGTGTGGACTTGTCACAAAAGCTTAGGCCCGACCTCCACACTGTTTGGACATATTGTATTGAGAAGTCAGGTATACGGCAATGTACCAAAAATCTAGAGGTAACCGACAATTAATAAATCTCCTGTCTTATCAGAACTCTAAAAGGAGTGTTTAAGGGCTCGGTTCCATGAGATTATTGCAATTTATGCTATATACAATTATCATTGTTGATGCAAATTATTATCTGATGCTTATAAGCATGCCACAAACTTATAATCTTTGCTTGTGTTCAAATTGATTACATAAACCTATAGATTCACTCGGCATTTTTGCTGATTGTTTTACTCACATGTATTTCAGGTAATCAAGAAGTGGAAGCTTGGAGGTCACGGGGATCGAAGTTGTGCACTGCTTTTGTTGTTCAAACTCTTTGATTTATTTATCGTTCCATTTTTAAAACAAACTAATATGTTGTTTTAACTTATCTTTTGGTAACGATTACTTGGAACTACGCTACTCTGATGAATGTTTTAGGAACGATAAATCTAAAATGTCTCTTTTCGAGTCGTTCTTTATAAATTATGTGTTGTTGTATCATTGTTTAGCACCCAAAGATGTATTCCGCTGCGTGTAAATTTGGGGGTGTTAAAGTGCACTTTGTTTAAATCTTGCTAAGGAAAAGACAACTAACGAGATTCCTATTTTAATATTGAAAAATATAAAATAGTGAATCGAAAAGAGTTTAGGATAGAACTGGGAAGACGGAAACACGGAATCACGGGTCGTCAAAAATCTTCAAGAGTGGATCATTGAGCGCTCGAATCCCTGAATATAAGAAGAGAGGAAATAGCAAACACCAACGGGTCTCCCCTACACTTAGGATAAAGATAGCTAAAAGATAGATACATGGGTTGCCTCCCAAGAAGCGCTTGATTTTTGTTCAACGAGTCGTGAGCCTGACGACCTTGATTAGCATAGGAAGAAGCATGAAGAACATCCACCGGGATCAAAGACATAGTTTTAGTCCATCAAATAGCACAAGCTTAAGGCGAACAAGGCATGCCAAAGAATGCAAGGTTCCCTTAAGCAAGGATGGAGCACGGTGGTAGCAAGGGTGAAGAGGTGTAAGCATATCTTCATAAGTTCCAAAGATTTTTCCTTTTATTTCATCAGACGGATACTGAGATGGCTTAAAAATATCGATACCGGGGTCGAACACCTTTTCCTTTAGGGGAAAATAGCACTCAGGCTCAGCAGAATTTGAAGATGATCCGCTAAGAAAATGCACAACCTCGTCCACAGAAGGTGGACAAAGAGGTGTCAAAACATACGTGCTGCGGATGTTGGTGTCGTCCGGTTTCTTCTCCTTTGAAAGAATTTTCTTCAAATCCGTAGAAGCATGAAGACCATAATCATCAAAGTCTAAAGGAGGGGCATCACTCTCATGAGGGAAGTATGTATTGAGAAAAGTAGAAAATTCTTCCTCAAATGAGTAGTCATCCAAAGTAGGATCAAGCATGGATTACGGATGATCTTAAGCATGAGAAGAATCACTCGAAAGAGTATCGGCCTCATCAAAATCATCATAAGTGGGCATGTCGGGATACTCGGAAGTAAAATCATCATAATCATCCCTATCGGAGCTAGAATCATCATCATAAGCATCATAGATCGGTGGAGAATCATATATGGGTGAAGGTTCCAAATTAGAGAGAGAATCATCTACATCATCTTGAAACAGTGGATTATCATTGCAAGAATCGAATAGAGGATTGTTGTAGACGACAAAATCATCGAGCACATTAATCATATTCGCTGACTCTCTTCCATAGGATTTGCTTGTAAGCTTCCCCATTTCAAAAACTTGTGCATCATCCCCGACTCTTAAGATGAGTTCACACTTATCCACATCTATTAAAGCTCTACCGGTTCTCAAAAATGGGTGATAATTGTAAATTCACACTTGTTTAGGAAAACAAGGTAAAAGCGGTAAGTATTAAGTGTACGTTTAGGAAAACGTAATCACTTATGACCCTTAATGGGGATCGTTCTCTCGAGGAGGCTAGTGCGTTGTGTAATAAATGATTGATTTTGTTTTTGATTATTAACAAGAAAAGAGAAGAGAAAATGTCGAAGACGAAAAAATAGAAAAATAGGCAAAAACACTACTAGAAAGTTAAGACGTAGAAACGTAAAAACGACAAAATTTAAAATTTTAACCTAAAAATTCCTAAAAATTACTAAAAATCCAAAATAAAATTCTAAGAGTTTACAAAAAATCCAAACTTGCTAAAACCTTTTAATTAATTAAATAATGACTTTTTAATGCTAATTAAAGCCCTAAAAACCACTTTTAAATATTAAAAAGCCCTAAACAAGATTTAATAGTTTGTAAACCTCAAAAATGACCTAATTAAGCTAAAAACTATTTTTAAAAATTTAAAAACCAAATTTAACTATTTTTAAACTCCTAAAAACTATTAAAATCTATTAAATCTTAAATTAATTCTAAAAATTAATTGAAAAGCCTAAAAATTAATTGGAAAGTGAAAAAGTTCCTAATTTAATGTCTAGAATCTAGGAAAAATGAAAAAAAGTTAAAAATCAAACTTTGAATTTTTTCTAATAAAATAATATTAAAATAATCAAAAAAATAAAAAGTTCTTAAATAAATTCTAAAAAATTCTCAAAAATCCTAAATATTCTAACTAAGAAGAAAATGTAAATTAAAGTTTCTAAAACCTCTTAATTAATTTTATATTAATTTTTAAAGTTGTCTAAAAGCCCTAAAATTAAATAAAATTAAAAATTAAAGTTTTTGAAAACTTTTTGATATGTAAACCTCAAAAATATAAATTAAAACTTAAAAACTATTTTTTTGGATTTTTATATTACTGTTTACTATTTTTTAATTACTTTCTAAATTTTAATCTAAAAATAATCCTAATAACTAATTAAATAAAAGGAAAAATAAAATTTTAAAACAGAAAAGTCAACAATACTAATCAAAACCTAGGAAAAATGAAATAAACCAAAAATGCTTAATAAATAAGCTAAAACTAATCAAATAAGCCACGACTTATTAATATAAGCCAAAACCAAAGTCACCTTAAGTATTAAATGTTATGAGTTCATAACATAAAAACTCATCTAGATCACTGGTAGAACCCCTCACTCCTGAGCTGCAGGTCGGGGGTTCGAGTCCAGGCAGGGTGAAGTTTTGCAAAAATTTTCTTTTTTTTTTTTACTTTTAAACCTCAAACAGTAGCACTATCTAAACACAAATACACAAACACAAACTAATTTCAACAAAGATTATGCTAAAAGAAGCCAAAAACGTGGCCAGTTACTCTAATGTTTCTGATGAACAAGTGAAGAGTTCTTCACTTGTGCATGATCCAAGAGGACTTGGTTTGTGATTGTCTTGTGGATGTTTTTGGATAAACAAGGCACCCCTACACTCTTTGGAGTGTAGGGAGTCAGAATCAAGCAGAAAACAAACACCTAGCAAGGAAAATCAAACCAAGAAGGCAACAAGAAGCAAATGAGAGTTGCTGATGTAAAGTACTAGGTCTGGGGGGGTTTTATAGCTTTCAACTTGCACACAAAGGAGATTCAAAGGCTAAGATTTTGCATCCAAGCTCACAAACTAGCATGCAAACAAACTCAGTCCTACTTAACCCTAACACTTAACAGATTCCAAGAATTTTTAGCTCAAATTCATACAAGACAAGCAGAAACTTTGACTTGGCAGTTTTTGCTATATTTTTCACTTTTTGTCATGCAACCTTGTGTTAAACTCAACCAAAATGAACACAAAACTAGCATACAACCTAAACAACCCTATTGAATCTTTCTAACACCTTTTATCTCTCAAAATCCTTCAAAAATTTCAATTAAAAAGCAGATCCAAACACCCCTTTAAAAATTGAAATGCATTTTTTTTCAAAGCAAATCACTTAAAATCAATTCAAACTGATTCTATAAGCATGTAACATGCATAATAACACAAAAGAACTCAAATAAAACAACTTACACTAACAATCAACACCTTTCACAAAAAATCATGCATAGCATATATTTTTTCAGAAAACCTAAAAATGAAAAGAGATTTTACCTTGAGGGACTTACATCCAAGTCCCTCAGTGGTTGAATAACCACCTCCAACAAACTGGGGTTTGTGCTGAACCTTTAACAGCAACAATCCTTCAACAATTAAACCTGCAAAATAAAGATGAATACAAGAACACAATACAAGTTTCTGATTTTACCAAAACTTCCTTAAAAACTTTTTCAAACAACTTAACACCCTTAAAAAACACGTTTTTAAAAACACTTATAAGTCACAAATCAAGGGCTGTTATTCCACTTTCACTTCATAACACCCTATGATTTCTGAATTCAAGTCTTTTTTAAAGCCCTTTGAAAACTGAAACTTCAAACACACAATTTTAAATTGGAACTCAGCCTTAGCATTTAACACAATACACAAACTTTTTAAATCTAACAAAAGGAATTACACTTGTTTTCAACAAACACCAAACTTCATTAATTTAAAAAAGGAATTACAAGTTGAAAAATGCTAAAAACTGGAACAGAAAATAAAGTCACAAGTCGACTCTATTTATACTAGAAAGAAGAACTATCTAGAATGCTAAAACCCTAGTTAATGAAATGCCCAAAAAGCCCTTGAGTCTTCATCTTCAAATTGGTCAAAAGGTGATACATGTGATGCCAGTGATGTTTGAATGAATCTTGGACGTTAAAAACTCCTTGGGGACCAAGTAGAAGGATTCTGGATGTTGGTTTGGTCGGGCATTGGGTTTGGGTGAGTGAGACGTGAGCAGGGGAGGGGTCCACCTTCACATGGGGTTGTCCAGGGTCACGGTTTGGGTGTGGGATGTGATGAGGGTGACCTCAATTAAGGATCTGGACTAGATGGGAAAAAACCCCTTTTGTTTAGGTGTGATTAGGTCTGGGAAATAATTAGGGTTTATAGCTAATTAGAGGAAGTTTAATCTGTTTATGGAAAGGGTTTATTTAAAAAGGGTGTTTTGGTGGGAAGTGGGGGTGTTGACTGGAAAGTTTGACTTGGTTTAATAAGTTAAACCGGGTTGGACATGGGTTGGTGGACGGGTTTGGGTAGGGTATTGGGTAAGTGGGTGGATTATGGTGACGTGGCAATGGCTGGTTGGTGGGAGGAGTTTGGTGGTTGGGCAGAAATAGTCCCAAAGTTATCTTGTTCTTTCCACTTTGATTTTAATCCCATCAGCGCCCAATCTTCCTTTAACAACTTTGCACAAGTTGTCTTTTTTGGCACTAAAACTTTTAAAAACTTTATCTAAAGGCTTTTAATGTATTTTCTTGATTCTTGATGGACTGGTCTTGTACAATCTTCAAACAGTAAGGACCATACTTGTACAAATGACATTTTGAGGGTCAAATGTGACAAGTTCTTCAAAGATGAGGGACCAAAATTGCCAATCTTCAATTCTTCAAGGGTCTTTTTAAAATTCCAAACTTGGGCCCGGTTCATTGTGCGGCTTCGTTTCCCGTGTTCGTTTTTGATTGATTCTTGTGATCTTTTGCCAATTCCTCAATATCCGTACCTAAAAATACACAAGTAACAAACACGAGCATATATTTGGCATATTTTATGATATTTTATGTATTTTAAGCCCGATTTGGACGATGAGACCATGTATAAAAGCAGTCTCATCACTCCCCCATACTAAACCATTGCCGTGCCCTCACGCAATGCTAGAATAAAGTATCAAAGCATCTCCAAAATTTAATTTTATTCACTTTTATTCAAATGATAAACTAACTACACTACACTATTGCTACTACTTGTGTTTTAGACATAATGTATGATTTTCATCGCAAAATGGGACGTTTAGGTTCATAGAATAAGAACACGTGAATGCTTCGTTAGAAATAATTTCGTCGTCCTCGATTTTCACCTTAATTCCATGCCAAGCGTGCAACGAGATCATTGTCATTATAAGTTAGTAATGCTAACACTACTCATATGCCCTAATCACGTACTTATTCTCCCATTATTCCTAAGTTGTATCTCTTATATTTTATTATGTCTTTAATGATCACGAGGATACATTGTTGACTTATGCGATAATAGAGATTTAGGTCTAAAAATAGAGTCCTAACGGTGTAACTAAGACCATCAAATCAATAACCCCTCCTAATAGACGACGATGTCAAAAAATTAAGTCAACAAGAAGGATCGATAAACACGGTTTTATAACGGTTTTGAACATGAGACTTATTACCAAGACTTTTATACGCCCCCTAACGGAAGGACCTTATTATCTTTGGTTTACCTCCATCTTTTATTCAACTTCGCCATGAAGCTTTTATTATGACTTCGGTCTTGCCTTGCCTTTTATTATCCGCCTCATCGGTGGTTTTATTAGCCAAAGACGTATATCCTCACGCTAAAGCGAATTTTGGATCTTTAAAGCTTCGAAGATTAAGGCTTGATTCACTTTCAATTTTGCATAGATTTTAGGCCTTGTGGGGCTTCAAATTTTTGCTTAATTTAGGTGAGCACTTGAAATCTTATTATTGGGTGAAGCTTTCGATTATTCGGGTGCCAATACTTCAAAACCGTGACGCTGGCGATACCTTAATGTCTTCCTAATTTAATTACACGGAAGCTACTAGAAAAGACTAGAAACCCAACAATCAAAACTAAACCGCTAAATCAATATTTATTAAGCAAAAAATATTTACAAGCGAAGGGAGAATAAGCAAACAACGAGAACACATGAGTTTTTGAAAGAATACGAGTACTCTAAGTTTAGCATAGTAACTTATAATTAACTCTATCATTTCTCGTCCTCATTTAAGAGACTTAGCCTAATGTGTAGTTAAGGAATCAAAGCAAAGTGCTCAACACGCACGGTCGAGTCAAAAATTACTCTTATTCTCGCCATCGGAAAATCTACATTCGTGTCTTCAAACACTTATAAAACATGAAAAATTTTAAAATTTGGCCATTTTTAGCCTTATTTTGCAACAAAACGATAAACAAAACGATAAACTTTGGAAAGCGTGAAGGTTTGGCAAGGCAAGTATCTATTCACCCCCCCATACTAAAGTTAAACATTGTCCTCAATGTTTCGAGTCTAGGGGTGCAAACACCCCCATACTAGAGACGTAGTCGAATGCCTAATCTAGCATGGAAAGGGTGTAACCGTTAAATTAATAGCCGTTTATGAAGTGTGCTAAAAACCTAAGGTTAGAACATAAAAGGATATATCATATGGATATTGGGAAAGGCCTCCAAAGCAAACGATCGAGTGCTCCCATAAAACGAACACGAGAGGCTCCAATCGTGAAGATCATGATCTAAAAACCACAATGCACAAACAACCACGGAACAAAGGTTGGAAGGGCACAAATCCCCTCACATTAACTAATTAGAAAGCAATAATATGTACATGGATAAGCATGGGTCTCCCCCACGAGGCACCTTGTTTTTGAAAACCGAGTCAAAAGCTCGACTCGAATCCCCATAAATGTGATCATTTAGGGATAATCATGGTATGGTCAATTTTTGGTGGGGCTTACATGATAAACAAGGCCCAAAAGCACGTGGAGTACTTTAAAAACCCGATAAACGTATACCGGGGTCAAAGATAGCGTCCTCGTTTTCGGATGAAAGACGAAACAACGCTTCTTCAACACAAACCCCAATGGGGTAGAAGAAAATAGGAGAGAAGAAATAGAAGGGTGGGACAATGGGTAAGGCAAAATATTGAGCTACTCGAGGTAGACTCGCACCAATCAAATGAAAAGATTTTCCATTTATTGCATCGGTGGAAGACCGAGATTTCCCTATATAAGCAATTCCAGGATCAAATATCTCGTCCTCGGTGGAGAAAGGGGAGGGAACATAAGGGGCTTCCCCCACACTAAGTCCACACAAAGCATCGTCAAAAGGAGAAGACGAGCTTGTAGTACTCAATAAACGCGGTGATGACGGAGTTAGAATTGTAGAAAAATCTTTCAAATTAAATTCTAAATCTTTTCCTTTTTCATCTTTTATATTCTCCTTGTGAAAACCCGATTTAATTATGTCAAAAATATTTGGTGTATCTAAAACAATGTTAGTCACACTAAAAATTCTCACATTTTGAAATCTTTTTGGTGGTGGTGGTAAGTTTTCAAATCTTTTGTCAACAAAGAAAACCTCCCCATCGGGATCAACGTATTCATCATCCGAAGAATCACTCGAGATTGGAATCATAGGCTTAACACTCTTAACCTCCACCGGCGGAGGGGACGAAACTTCATTTTTATCAACTCCTAAAACTCTATTGGAAATCTTTTTGCAAATGCTTTTGGTGGAATTGACATTGTACAAAGATGTGATAGAATAAACATGAGAAAGAGTGGAGTTTTGGGTTGCATTAATGACGAGTTCTTCCTCATTGAAACGAAGAGTGATTTTTCTTGCATGCACATCGATAAGTGCTCTCGAGGTATCCAAAAAAGATCGACCTAAAATTAACGGAACTTTAGGATCGATAGGAATATCAACAACAATGAAGTCTACAGGGTAGTAGAACTTTCCAACTTTCACAAAGACGTCCTCGGCAACTCCACAAGCTAGAATCGTAGAATGATCGGCCATTTCGATTGACATTCTTGAAGGAGTGAGATTTGGAAGATTGAGCGATTTAAAAATCTCAAGAGGCATCAAATTAATACTAGCACCAAGATCGGCCAAGGCGTAGCATTCTTCCATGTCTTGGATAGCACATGGGATTAAAAACTTTCCAGGATCACCGACTTTTTGAGGTATGCGGCTTAGAAAAACCGAAGAACAACTAGATGATTTTTGCAATTTTTCTTTGTTATTCAACATACTTTTGAAGTTCGCGGCAAATCGAGGCATCATGACTAAGGCGTCGGCAAAACTTATATTAAAATGCAAGTCACGAAACATTTTCATAAAGAGTTCAAATTGATAATTATTTCGTTCTTGTGCCTTTTCCTTGTTTCGTCTTGATGGGTAGGGTAAAGGTGGTGTGGGTTGGGGCAAATTAGGCATAGGCATCGGCCTTGGAATCTCGGGTTCCATGATTGGTGTAGGTTCAACCGTAGGTGTGGATTGAGCGGTACTTCGTGGGCTTTGAATTTGCTCCTTTTCAACCACAACCTCGGGTTCTTTCTCTTTTTCCTTCTCCATAGAAGTACTTGTACGAGAAGTGGGTTCTTTGAAAGTTTTACCACTACGAGTGGTAATAACCTTCAATTCTCCTTTCGGGTTCACGATGGTATCACTAGGAAGACCACCCGAAGAAGAGGGCTTACACATGATATCTTCAAACATTTTAGCCATTCGGTCTTCAAACTTAGATTGCCTAGCATCCGCTTTTAACAATTCTTGCTTAATCTCATGTTGTCCTTGCTCCATTTTTTGTTGATTTTGTTGGAGTCTTGTGACATTTCCTTCCATTTTATTAGCATGAGTTTTAAGTTCATTATCAAGTTCGTTTTTAAGCTCGTTTTTCAACTCGGATCTTAAGCTAACCATTTCACGTTGCATGTTGTCAAACTTAGCATCATTAGCCTTAGCATAATTCAAAAATTCTCCTTGAAGATTTTTGGTGTGATCGTTTTGAAAACCTTGGGCATTGTTTTGAAAATCACGGTTTTGGTTTTGGTTTGAAATTTACCCATTTCCACTTTGATAATTACCTTTGTTATAATTCCTTTGATTTCCTTGGTAATTTCCACCTTGGTTGTTGTTGCGATAATTATTAGCATTTTGATTGGGTGGAGCTTGATTTGAACGAGAACCTTGACCGATTTGGTTATAAGTTCCCGTGGCTACAAAAGCATTCGAAGTGTTACCATCCGCGGTAATGCACTCGGAAAGATCATGAGCTCCCCCACACGACAAACAACTTTTAGAAACCGCTTTAACCGAAGCGGTGTTGGAAGCTTCTTGAGCCTTCCAATGGGACATAAGGTTAGCAAATCTATCGAAAAATCGGTTTTCTTCATTTGCTTCATCATGTAATGCATTGATACTTTGAGACGATGATGAGCCCCTTTTGGCAACACTTGGTGTGTGACGAGGGCTATAAACCTTAGACCTATTCTCGATTATGACCAAAGCTTCTTCAACCGTTTTACACAAAAAATTACCACCCGCGGCGGCATTTAAATAATCTCGTTCATGATCGTTAAGTCCATTGTAAAACGTGTCGATTTGGTGCAAATCGGAAAAACCGTGATGAGGACATTCATGTAACATCTCCTTAAACGTATTCCAAGCCGTAGAAAAACTTTCATTTGATTCTTGTGAAAATTTAGAAATCTCATTTTTCAAATGCGTAGTCTTAGAGGGCGGAAAAAATTGGTTCACAAACTTTGAAACGAGATCCTTCCACGTCAATATAGAATTGGGTGGCTCTTTCTCTAACCAAATTTTTGCGGGCCACGCTAAGGAATACGGAAAAAGCATCATCTTAATCGAGTCATTCGAGACATCCTTAAATTTACACGTGGCGGTAAGACGATTAAATTGGCGGATATGGTTGTGGGGATTGTCCTTCTCATCACCACGGAATTTGTTGTTTTGGATCATCGACAACAAACCCGCTTTCACCTCAAAATTCTCCGCAAGGATTGCGGGAATCACAATAGCTTCTCCATAACCCTCGGTGGGTGCTTGAAGCAACTCCATCATAGTACGATTAGCCATGATAGCTTCTTGTTCTACAATAGGTTCCTCACTTGGAGACTCCTCACTAGAATGAGTTTTAGTAGGAGTTTTGTTCTTTCGTCTACGTGCACGTTTTGCTTGATTACGAGTGAGCATAAACGTCACGTACAACGTGGAGACGAGCAAAGAAGATTCTTTTTGGTATTTTGTGTTTTTTCAATTTTTTTGTGGTTTTTGATTGTATTAACTTTTTTGGAAACTGGTGAATGTATTAAGTAGACAAAAAGTCCACAAATCTCCTCCTCAATCAAATCTCTTGATTAAAAAGGCCTCAAGGAATGAAAACGATCACGTGGAGTGAACGCCTTCGATGACTTTAGAACGATGGTGGAACACCAAATCGTTCAAGAGGGTTTAATCAATAGAAACCAAGAAAATATATATGATATGTAATAATACTTTGGGCGGCAAACCCCTCGATTCACTCTCAAAATCAAATACGCACAAGCAAGCGGAGGAAACGAGGCGGCGCGAAGCACTTAAGAGCCTTTTTCCTTTAGGTTGTGAAATACAACCGCCTTATACCCACCTTATAGTTTGTATTATCAAGATTAAGCTTCACGAAAGTATTTATCTATTTTTGCCTTTTTCTTTGGTTTAAGATTCGAATACAATGATCGAGTGATGAAATCCCGAGTCAAGGTTGTGATTGCTCACGTATTTGGAGTACTTGTGTATTTATTGTTCTACGTATACAATATAGTAATATTATTCACACAAAAACCGAAAAACGATAATACGTATTAATAGAGTGCTATTAATACAAATACTATTATGGCTAATATAAAAAACAACAATTGTTCAATCAAAACACAACACGCCTCCCCGGCAGCGGCGCCAAAAATGATAGTTGTAAATTCACACTTGTTTAGGAAAACAAGGTAAAAGCGGTAAGTATTAAGTGTACGTTTAGGAAAACGTAATCACTTATGACCCTTAATGGGGATCGTTCTCTCGAGGAGGCTAGTGCGTTGTGTAATACATGATTGATTTTGTTTTTGATTATTAACAAGAAAAGAGAAGAGAAAATGTCGAAGACGAAAAAATAGAAAAATAGGCAAAAACACTACTAGAAAGTTAAGACGTAGAAACGTAAAAAACGACAAAATTTAAAATTTTAACCTAAAAATTCCTAAAAATTACTAAAAATCCAAAATAAAATTCTAAGAGTTTACAAAAAATCCAAACTTGCTAAAACCTTTTAATTAATTAAATAATGACTTTTTAATGCTAATTAAAGCCCTAAAAATCACTTATAAATATTAAAAAGCCCTAAACAAGATTTAATAGTTTGTAAACCTCAAAAATGACCTAATTAAGCTAAAAACTATTTTTAAATATTTTAAAACCAAATTTAACTATTTTTAAACTCCTAAAAACTATTAAAATCTATTAAATCTTAAATTAATTCTAAAAATTAATTGAAAAGCCTAAAAATTAATTGGAAAGTGAAAAAGTTCCTAATTTAATGTCTAGAATCTAGGAAAAATGAAAAAAAGTTAAAAATCAAACTTTGAATTTTTTCTAATAAAATAATATTAAAATAATCAATAAAATAAAATTTCTTAAATAAATTCTAAAAAATTCTCAAAAATCCTAAATATTCTAAGTAAGAAGAAAATGTAAATTAAAGTTTCTAAAACCTCTTAATTAATTTTATATTAATTTTTAAAGTTGTCTAAAAGCCCTAAAATTAAATAAAATTAAAAATTAAAGTTTTTGAAAACTTTTTGATATGTAAACCTCAAAAATATAAATTAAAACTTAAAAACTATTTTTTTGGATTTTTATATTACTGTTTACTATTTTTTAATTACTTTCTAAATTTTAATCTAAAAATAATCCTAATAATTAATTAAATAAAAGGAAAAATAAAATTTTAAAACAGAAAAGTCAACAATACTAATCAAAACCTAGGAAAAATGAAATAAACCAAAAATGCTTAATAAATAAGCTAAAACTAATCAAATAAGCCACGGCTTATTAATATAAGCCAAAACCAAAGTCACCTTAAGTATTAAATGTTATGAGTTCATAACATAAAAACTCATCTAGATCACTGGTAGAACCCCTCACTCCTGAGCTGCAGGTCGGGGGTTCAAGTCCAGGCAGGGTGAAGGTTTGCAAAAATTTTCTTTTTTTTTTTACTTTTAAACCTCAAACAGTAGCACTATCTAAACACAAATACACAAACACAAACTAATTTCAACAAAGATTAAGCTAAAAGAAGCCAAAAACGTGGCCAGTTACTCTAATGTTTCTGATGAACAAGTGAAGAGTTCTTCACTTGTGCATGATCCAAGAGGACTTGGTTTGTGATTGTCTTGTGGATGTTTTTGGATAAACAAGGCACCCCTACACTCTTTGGAGTGTAGGGAGTCAGAATCAAGCAGAAAACAAACACCTAGCAAGCAAAATCAAACCAAGAAGGCAACAAGAAGCAAATGAGAGTTGCTGATGTAAAGTACTAGGTCTGGGGGCTTTTATAGCTTTTAACTTGCACACAAAGGAGATTCAAAGGCTAAGATTTTGCATCCAAGCTCACAAACTAGCATGCAAACAAACTCAGTCCTACTTAACCCTAACACTTAACAGATTCCAAGAATTTTTAGCTCAAATTCATACAAGACAAGCAGAAACTTTGACTTGGCAGTTTTTGCTATATTTTTCACTTTTTTTCATGCAACCTTGTGTTAAACTCAACCAAAATGAACACAAAACTAGCATACAACCTAAACAACCCTATTGAATCTTTCTAACACCTTTTATCTCTCAAAATCCTTCAAAAATTTCAATTAAAAAGCAGATCCAAACACCCCTTTAAAAATTGAAATGCATTTTTTTTCAAAGCAAATCACTTAAAATCAATTCAAACTGATTCTATAAGCATCTAACATGCATAATAACACAAAAGAACTCAAATAAAACAACTTACACTAACAATCAACACCTTTCACAAAAAATCATGCATAGCATATATTTTTTCAGAAAAACTAAAAATGAAAAGAGATTTTACCTTGAGGGACTTACATCCAAGTCCCTCAGTGGTTGAATAACCACCTCCTACAAACTGGGGTTTGTGCTGAACCTTTAACAGCAACAATCCTTCAACAATTAAACCTGCAAAATAAAGATGAATACAAGAACACAATACAAGTTTCTGATTTTACCAAAACTTCCTTAAAAACTTTTTCAAACAACTTAACACCCTTAAAAAACACGTTTTTAAAAACACTTATAAGTCACAAATCAAGGGCTGTTATTCCACTTTCACTTCATAACACCCTATGATTTCTGAATTCAAGTCTTTTTTAAAACCCTTTGAAAACTGAAACTTCAAACACACAATTTTAAATTGGAACTCAGCCTTAGCATTTAACACAATACACAAACTTTTTAAATCTAACAAAAGGAATTACACTTGTTTTCAACAAACACCAAACTTCATTAATTTAAAAAAGGAATTACAAGTTGAAAAATGCTAAAAACTGGAACAGAAAATAAAGTCACAAGTCGACTCTATTTATACTAGAAAGAAGAACTATCTAGAATGCTAAAACCCTAGTTAATGAAATGCCCAAAAAGCCCTTGAGTCTTCATCTTCAAATTGGTCAAAAGGTGATACATGTGATGCCAGTGATGTTTGAATGAATCTTGGACGTTAAAAACTCCTTGGGGACCAAGTAGAAGGATCCTGGATGTTGGTTTGGTCGGGCATTGGGTTTGGGTGAGTGAGACGTGAGCAGGGGAGGGGTCCACCTTCACATGGGGTTGTCCAGGGTCACGGTTTGGGTGTGGGATGTGATGAGGGTGACCTCAATTAAGGATCTGGACTAGATGGGAAAAAACCCCTTTTGTTTAGGTGTGATTAGGTCTGGGAAATAATTAGGGTTTATAGCTAATTAGAGGAAGTTTAATCTGTTTATGGAAAGGGTTTATTTAAAAAGGGTGTTTTGGTGGGAAGTGGGGGTGTTGACTGGAAAGTTTGACTTGGTTTAATAAGTTAAACCGGGTTGGACATGGGTTGGTGGACGGGTTTGGGTAGGGTATTGGGTAAGTGGGTGGATTATGGTGACGTGGCAATGGCTGGTTGGTGGGAGGAGTTTGGTGGTTGGGCAGAAATAGTCCCAAAGTTATCTTGTTCTTTCCACTTTGATTTTAATCCCATCAGCGCCCAATCTTCCTTTAACAACTTTGCACAAGTTGTCTTTTTTGGCACTAAAACTTTTAAAAACTTTATCCAAAGGCTTTTAATGTATTTTCTTGATTCTTGATGGACTGGTCTTGTACAATCTTCAAACAGTAAGGACCATACTTGTACAAATGACATTTTGAGGGTCAAATGTGACAAGTTCTTCAAAGATGAGGGACCAAAATTGCCAATCTTCAATTCTTCAAGGGTCTTTTTAAAATTCCAAACTTGGGCCCGGTTCATTGTGCAGCTTCGTTTCCCGTGTTCGTTTTTGATTGATTCTTGTGATCTTTTGCCAATTCCTCAATATCCGTACCTAAAAATACACAAGTAACAAACACGAGCATATATTTGGCATATTTTATGATATTTTATGTATTTTAAGCCCGATTTGGACTATGAGACCATGTATAAAAGCAGTCTCATCAATGGGCGTCTAAGTATTAACGGAAAACAAGGGTCCATTTCATAATCAACAACGACAAAGTCGACCGGAAAAGTGAATGTGCCAACTTTAATGAACACATCTTCGGCAATACCAACGGGGTAAGCGAGAGTGCGATTGGCTAACTCAAGATCATCTTCGTGGGTGTAAGGTCGGGCAATGATAACCTTTTCCAAACACTTAAAGGCATCAAATTAATACTTGCCCCGAGATCGGCTAAGGCAGTAAATTTGTCGGTTTGGTTAAAAGTACAAGGTAGCACAAAACGACCGGGATCTCCAAGTTTTTCCGGAAGTTCCTTAAGAAGGATTGCAGAGCAATTTTCATTCAAGCGAGTATTGACGAACTCGACCATCTTCTCCTTCTTACTAAGCAATTCCTTAAACATCTTGACAAATTGAGGCATTTGGGCAAGACCTTCAACAAGGGTAAAGGTGACTTTCATGCCGGCAATTTTTTCCAAAAAGTTAGCGACTAGAATGTCATTCTTAGTCAAAGTTCTACCCTTGTTGAGTCGAGAAGGGTAAGGAATGCTGGGGTTATAGGTGGAAGGTGGGGTTGGTGAAGGTTGAGATGTTGAAGGGTTCTTCTTAGGTACTTCTTCATGACGAGGCGGAGACGGTAATGGTGAACTAATACTAGGTGTGGGAGTAGTAGGGATAAATGGTGGTGGAGGAGGTGTAGATGGTGTAACTAGGGGTGGGATAGATGGTCCTACTAAAGTAATTCCACTACGGGTAGTAATAGCACTCACATTTGCTCGCGGGTTGGTGACTGTGTCTAAAGGTAGAGAGCCCGAAGTAGAGGGTTGAGTGGTGGGTAAGAAACTAGCCAGCATATTCTTCAAATCATTCGTCTGATTGCTGAAGGAGGATTGTATATCATTTCGAAGCTCGGATCTAATGTCATTCCCTTGCTTAGTGATATCCCCTTTCAAATTGATAATTTGGCTCTGAATATTCTTAATTTGCTCTCCTTGGGTTCTCATGAAAGCTTCAACATCTTGATTGATGGGTGGGGCTTGTTGAGCGGGTGGGTGATAAGGATTAGAAGCTCTAGGTGGGATTTGGTTGCTTCTATTGTAGTTGTTGTTGGGGTTTTGGTTTTGAGGAGAAAAACCGGGTGAAAGATAGTTGTTGGACAAGTAACTTAGCAAATTTCGATCCCCTTGAGATCGGGCTTGGTAATTTTCCGGTGAATAATTACCATAAGCCGCATACACGTTTTCCGGATTGCCTTGATTAGAAGGAGAATCAGTGTATGAGTGAGGACCGCCGCAAGTCTCACAAGGAATGGCTACCGCTTTAACTTGTTGTTGGTTTGAAGCGATGAGCAAGATATTTTTGTTCATTTCTTCCATCATGCGGGTGAATTCGGTCATGTCGGGGTTTGATGAAGTAGAAGAAACATTGACTCTCGGGTTGTTCCTTGAAGAAGCGAAGGAATCCCAGTTTTTGTGATGAGTAGTCATGTTCTCAATAAGCTCTCTACACTCCTCGGGTCTTCTTTTCATAAATGTGCCACCGGCGGCTGAATTAATCGTATCACGATCACGAAAAGTCAAACCGTTGTAGAAAGTATCAATTAAAGTCACGGGGAGCATGTTGTGGTTTGGACAACGATCGATCAAAACATTATATCTTTCCCAAGCATCAAAGAGAGATTCATCGGGTTCTTGCATGAAACCGCTGATTTGATTTCGAAGGCTCGTGACCATGGATGGTGGAAAGTAGCGCGACAAAAACCGTTGAGTCATGTCATCCCAAGTATGAATGGAATTCTTCGGGAGACGATCAAACCATTTCTTGGCGTGGTGTGATAAAGTATGTGGGAAGAGTTGAAGGCGAAGAACATACATAGTAGCACCAGGCAACTTCATGCTTTGAATAATAGTAATGAATTTGTCTAGGTGCTTGTTGGCATCATCAGGCATTCCACGAAAAGGGTTAGTTTGCACTTGCTCGATCATGTGATGCTTCAATGGAAACTCCGGAGCCGTGATTTGCATCGGCGCAATCGGTCCTCCTCGTCCAAACATTGTGGGTTGACAAAGTTCCTCCATTGTCCGAAGATCGGGCTGTGGAAGAACATTGTTGTTGTTATTGTTGAGGTGAGGTGGATTATTGTTGTTGTTCACACCTGCCATAGCTAAATCTTCACGAGTCTCGGGCTCTGGATAAGTAGAAGATCTAGTACGCATACACCTGCAAAAGCAAAAGAAAACAATACCAAACACAAAGAGAGAATATATATACACTATAAAGAAAATAAAATCTTTTTGGGTTTTTTAAAATTTTTAATTTTTATGGATTTTTGACAATTTTTAAGCAAGAAAAATAACGCTCATGATGAGACTGCTTTTATACATAGTCTCATCTTCCAAATAGGGCTTAAAATGCATTAAATATCATCAAAATACCCATATATATGCTTGTGTTTGCTACTTGTGTATTTTAGGTACGGATATTGAGAAAATGACAAAAGATCACAAGAATCATGCAAAAACGAACACGGGAAACGAAGCCGCACAATGTACCAAGCCCTAATGAAGACTTTCCCAAGATCAAACCTTGAAGACTTGAAGAATTATGAAGAAGGGTCCTCCAATATGGAAGAATTGACACTTTATACCCTTGTATCCTCATAATTACAAGTTTTGTCCCTAAAGTTTGTCAAAATTACAAAAAGGGCCCTCCACTTTGAAGAATTGGCAAGTTTAGCCCCTCAACAAAGCTAAATTGTCAACCAATATCATCCACAAAGTCAAATACATCATGAAGTCCTTCAAAGTACAAGAAATGACAAGTTCGGTCCTTTGAAAATTCCAAAATTACACAAAGGACCCTCAACTTTCAATATTTGGCAAAAATGGTCCCTCATCAAACATGACTTGGCAATTTTAGTCATCCAAAATGCTCAACATACAAGTCAAGACCATTATCCATCATCAAAATGCCAAATCAGCCCTTGAAGAATTCAAAAATGGCAAGAAATACCCCTGAAAATACTTTGGAAAAGTATTTGGGGCAAAAGTGTGAAAATGAAAACTTGAAATACAAAGGGAATGCGTTTTTTGGCTGTTTAATTTGCAAATGAAAGGAGTATAAAAGATTGAGGGTTAAACTTGGCAGACATGATAGTTACCTTAACCAACCAAGACATGCCACGTGCCCCACTACCTCTTTCTAACCAATCACAAATCACAAACCTGCCATGTCACAATCCCACTCATCCGGTTTAAGATTGATTTAATCTTGGCGCCTTAACACACTTTTAAACTTAATCCAACCTTAAACAAGATCAAATCCATGTTCATCAGGCTCAAGAACACAATTAGGGATTTTTTATTTAGCAAAAATTAAACCCCATAACTTTCCAGAATTTTGATTAAGGGACTACTAATCACAACCCAACCTCAAACATGGACACCTCATCACTCCCTTGCCCCACATGAGATTCCCCTGCTACAAAAAAAGGGGATACTGCTAAAAACCCCCAACCATCCAACGTATGAGATTGATGCTTACTTTCTAAGCTCAATGTGAGCCTTTAGATGCAAAATCCACTCTTGCCAGCTCCACAAACAACCAAGAAAACATCACATGATCCTCAAGGCATTCAAACTTCAAGAGGGCATTTTGGGGACTTCAGCAACATTAGGGCAACGTTTTTATGCTTTCTAGTAGTTCATGTATGCCTATATAAAGGCTTAGGGTTCCAACATTTATACTTTACTTTTGATTTTTCCTTGTTCAAGTTTCTGTAAATCCCATTTCAATGTTTAATGAAATTGAGTTTGAAACATTGAAGAAAAGTCATTGGCCAATCTTTGCTACTACTTTCTATTGTTATATGCTTGTTAGTTTTAGAAGTAAAAACCTGTTTCACTTGGAGGTTGCAAAAGTTTGCATTTTTCCTCTTTCTTGATATTTTGCTAAGTCTTGTTCCAATCATGGAATTCTTGGGCTATAGGGCTGATCATAGAATCCTAACTGAGTTGGTTAAGGTGTGGTGAGGCTTATAACTTGGGGATAATCAAGTGTGGGGTAACAAGTTTGCATCAAACAAGATTTTTTAAGTTTCTGATTTTCATGTTATTGTGCCTTAACCTTGTTCAATCTTAGCAGGCTTATTGTGGAAGCTTGTGCTTGTTCTTGCTAGCACATAAGCTCAAAATTCGTGGGTGTGGATGTACATCCATGAGGTTTGCATACTCAATCTCAAAATCTGCTTAATTTGTGATTTTTGGTGATATTTGTATGAAACTTTTGTTCTTGTGAATTTTGTGGCTTAAATCTCCTTGAATCTGTTTATCTTACTTGTTTTAGTGTTAATTGATGCTTGGTTGGCCTGAAATCTCACTTTGCCTTTGAAAAATTTTATTTGGAAAAGATAAAGGGGTGTTTGGGACTAACTGTTTATGCTTGTACCTTGTTATTGTGTTAAGGGAAGTTGTTGTTTATACTTTGTATCTGATAAATACCTTGTTGAGAGTATTTTGCTGCAGGTTTTTGGGTTTGAACACTTGAATCAAACAATCTGCTATATAGACCTTGTTTCTGCTTGTTTTGACCTAGGATTTTGGGAACACTTAGTGTGTATGCATGCTTAGGGCTAAAAGTGGTTTAAACAAAGTTAATATAACCTGTTTGAAAGATTTGAGGTGTTGAATCTGGCTTAAGTGTCAAATACATCAGCAAAGTAGAAAAACTGCATGTGTTAGTGTTCATCAGTAACTTTCATTGCTTGAATCTTGCTTAATTCTTTGAACCATTGCATAAAACCTGTTTAGACTTGCTTATTGGAGTTTATAATAGCTTGTGTGTGCATTTGGTTGAATTTGGCTGGCTGATTATTGCTAAAACTGCTTATTTGTGCTCAACTGCTTATTGTTCATGTCTGTGCAATGTCTGATGATTAATTGATTAAACTGTATCAATTGGGTGTTAGTGATAGTGTTATTTTTATTGTGATTGACTCCTTTTGATCCAAAGATCATTTGGGTGCCTTTGTGAAATCTGGATCTCCAAAAAAGTCACTAAAGACAAAAAGTCATACAAGTCAACCAGTGGAAAAAGTTTCCACTACTCAACATCCAAAACTAGCCCCTGCTAGTGCAATTTTGTCATCAGCTTATCAATAAGCTATTCTAGCTTATTCTGACTTGCAACAACTTATTTTTTGTAATAGGTCTTCATTATTTGACCCATTTAAGTAGACTGGAGCTTATTGGACTTTGACTTTGACTTTTTACTAGAAAACCAACTACTTTGACTTTTAACATAAGTGCTTATTTGACTTTCCAGCTTATTGAGTGTGCTTATTTGAAAAATCTTTGTTGATTTTGCTTAATTAAGTCATTTAAAAGCTTTTGGAACTTGAATCAGCACTTGGGGTGGCCTAGAACTCAAAAACGACTATTTTGTCGTTTTGTGTAGATTGCTTATTGCATTTTCAGGCTTATTCCTTGGGCTTATTTCAAAATTTCTTTTTGCAGAAGTCTTTGTTAGGTCAAAAGAAGCTTGTGTGTCAAATTTTAGCTTATGGCATCAGCTTATAGCTTAATGGGCTTAAAAGACCATTAAGAATAAGCTGCTTATTATAAGTTAGCTTATTTCACATTTTCAGCTTTTGGGCCTTTGGAAAAAGTTGTTTAAAATCAAATTTTGAGTCAACCTGTGCTTTTTGGGCTTAATTTGAACACTTTTTCTTATTGGGCCAAAATTTAGCCCAATAAGGGTTTGTTTTGGGTTTAGCCCATTTTCTAGGCCCAATAGGGGTATTTAGGTAATTTCACTTTCATTTCTCAGTTATTTAGGTTCAATTAAGCTAGTTTACAAGTTTTTAGAATTTTTTATAATTTTTGGATTTTTAATATTATTTTAATATTATTTTATTATTAAAAATTAAAAGTCTGATTTTCTAGGTTTTTATATTTTTCCTAGGTCCTAAACACTTAATTAGGATTTTTGCATCTTTCCAAATATTTTTTAGGTCTTTTAATTATTTTCTATAATTAATTTAAGTTTTAATTGATTTTAGGAGTTTTTTAATGTTTAAAAATAGTTTTAATTGTTTTTAAAATTTTAAAAAGTAGTTTTTAGCTTAATTAGAGTATTTTTGAGGTTTACAAACTTTAAAATCTTGTTTAGGGCTTTTTAATAATTAGTTTTGATTTTTAGGGCTTTAATTAGCATTAAAAAGTCATTATCTAATTAATTAAAAGGTTTTTGCAAGTTTTGTTTTTTTTAAACTCTTAGAATATTATTAGGGATTTTTGGTAATTTTTAGGAATTTTAAGGTTAAAATTTTAATTTTGGTAGTTTTTACGGCTTTACGTGTACGCCTTTTTAGACTTAGTTTAATTCGTCTTCATAACCGTCATTCTCTTCTAATCCCTTTTCTATTTTTCTTTCTCAAATATAATCACAAATTAATCCATATCATTACACGCATAACACACTAGCCTCCTTGAGAACGAACTCATTGTAGGGTCATTTACACACGGTTTTCCTAAATCGTCGTGCTTACTTGTCCTAATTACCTTCCTTTTCCTAAAGGGGTAATTTTACTCAACATCAGCTCACGAAAGAACGGATCCCAAAAAGCAACGCGTCTCTCACAGAAAACCGTTAATCTTTACGAAAAGAGCCGGCAGCGGCGCCATTTAATAACTGTTTTTTTTCTAGTATGAAAATTATCGTTGTTCCAGTCTCTTCGAATTGAAAACTGGATTAATGTGCGGCTCAGCTGTCTTTTGGTGGAAACAAATGTTGTGTCGTTGTAGTAAAAGGAAAAGGAAAAAACTTTAAAGTAAAAGCAGGTAAAATGAAGCTAAACCTAATTAACATAAATGACGGGAAATTAAAGCGTGACGAAAAGTGAAAGGCAATTAAAAGTAAATAACGCAAACTTAAAACTATCCTAAAGGCAAACTTAAAACGCAACTAAAACTTAAGCTAAGGCAAAAATAAATCTAAGGCAAGTAAACTTAAAGTGCGACTAAGGAGAAAGGCGGGAAAAGTAAAGCTTAAAACTTAAAACTTTAAAACAGAAACTTAAAATAACCTGAAAACAGCTCATTCGGAATAATCCTTCATTCTGAATAATCACTCGTTCGGAATGTCACCTTCGTTCGGAATAATTCTTCTTCACTCGGAATATTTACCTCATGCGGAATAAATGGCTCATCCGGAATATTTGAACAAAACCTTCATTCGGAATATACTCTTCATCCGGAATATTAGCTCATCCGGAATATCCCTTCATCTGGAATAAAACCTTGATCCGGAATAAATTCTTTATTCGGAATATGTCACTTATCCGGAATAAATCCTTTATTCGGAATATTTGCCTTGATCCGGAATGTTTGCTTGGTTCGGAATATGAAGCTTCGTTCGGAATATATTGCTGATCCGGAATAAAGTCTTGATCTGGAATAAACTAGAACAAACCATTCATTCGGAATAATCACAACTCAGCCTTCATCCGGAATGATCACTTCATCCAGAATAAATGATTATTTCGAATAAACAACCTTGATTCGGAATATTTACTATTTCGAATGAACACCTTGATTCAGAATATATGTTTGGTTCGGAATATCCACTGATCCGAAATATTTAGAGGAAATTCCTTGATTCGGAATGAACTACTGGTTCGGAATAATCTGGGCAACAAACAGTAGCGAAGAACAAGGAAGGATACAAGCTACGAATTTAATCCAATCTAATCAAAATCAACCAAAAGATTAAACCAAAACAACCACTAATGATCTAATAACAATAACCTATCAATCCAAATCAATAAAACTAACAATAAACACCACAATAATCAAAACCCACTTGATTAAATCAATAAAAACTGTTAGGACCATTGTAATAGTTATATGTAATAGGTAGACTAGGAGGTATGTAGTTCCTCTTGGTCCTAGTAGTAGTAGGAGCAAGTCCTGCTCCTGGTCCTAATCGAAGTCAAACTTTATTATTTACTTAATATTCTGTTAGGATATGCATGAGATATGTTAGGAAAGGATATGCATATCAGTTTTACACGTTTTCTTTAATGATGTATTAGGGTTTCCTTGTAGTATAAAAGGAACCTTAGGCAGAAGGGTTAGACACACCTTCACCAAACGTAGTTCTAGTCATTATCAATATTAGAAATCCTTAGAAAGAATCAAGTATTTATAGTTATTCTGTTCTTCTTGATTACATTTATATTTTACATTCATATTGTGTATAGAGTCTCTTTGTGATTTGACTTGTGATTACAGAAGTCATTCACCGGTCCTGACAGGCTGCAAGATCTACATCTAGTAGACCTAACAAGTGGTATCAGAGCCTGGGAGGGTCTCTATACAAGAAGAATCAAGTTTTTTTTTATTACTAACATTTTGTTTATTATGTCTGCCTCAACTTCTACTCAAACAGGAGAAGACAGCACCCCTAAAATTGTGCAACCTCAGCAGATCCTGGCTACGGTCTCTAACACGAATGGTAAATTCCCTCTTCTAAAAAAGGTGAATATGATAACTGGGCAATGAAGATGGAATGGTGGATCACCAACACTGATCAAGATCTTTGGAAGATCATTCTGAATGGGAATAGTAGGAAGCTTACTGGACGAGACAAGAATGGTAATATTACCCTTCTTGACCCTAAATCTCATGAGGAAATCATAGCTATTCAGAAGGAGGTAAAAGCAAAAACGATTTTGCTTCAATCTCTTCCTGAAGATCACATGGGTGACTTCTACCATTTGGATGATGCCAGAGAGATCTGGAATGGCATAAAAGCAAGGTTCGGTGGGAATGAGGAATCAAAGAAAATGCGAAGGTCTATGCTGAGAGATGAATTTAACGAATTCAAAATCTCAGAAACTGAAGGTCTAAATCAAGGGTATGATAGGTTCCAGAAGATATTGAGCCAGTTGAATCAACTTCGGTCAAAGCCTGATGATGGTGATATTAATGCAAGGTTTCTTAAAGCCTTACCCTACTCATGGAATCAGGTGGTGATCTCTCTCAAAGCCAAAGGTGGGCTTGACTATCTCACCTTTGATGATCTGTTTCATAGGCTCAGAACTTTCGAACCCCATGTGAGAGGATTTCCTAGTGACTCTTTTCCCACTCCTTCTAATTCAGCCTTTGTGAGCTCTATGGCATCTAGTCCCATGTCATATGCAAGTAGCCCAAGCAATACTGTCTCCTCTCAGCATACTGTTCAGCATACTTCTGCTCCTGATACTGCTGCCAAGTCTGGTAGTATGGTAGAAGCTGTTCTTCATTCTTTTGTGGCTGATGTTAATGCTGAACAACAACTTGCTTTTGATGACTTCAAACAGGTCGATAAACTTGACCTGGATGAAATGGATCTTAAATGGCAGATGGCCATGCTTACTCTTAGGGTACACAAGTTTGAGAAGAAAGCAGGAAGGAAATTTAATTACAACCCTCGGGAGCCAGCAAGATTCGATAGAAGCAAGGTGCGATGCTATAACTGCCAGCAACAGGGTCACTTTGCAAGGGAGTGCCCTAGCAAGAATGATCAGGAGAAGAGCAGGTACTCCGCTTTCAAGGTTCAGGAGATAAAAGATGACAGGAAGGCATTGGTATCTGTTGACTCTATGGTCAACTGGAATGATCATCAGGCTTCTACTCTGGAGTCAGCTGAGTCCTCAACTGACGTGTTTGCAATGATTGCTGGGAATCTCTCTGATGCAGAAGAAGCAGACGAGTTTGCTCTTATGGGCATCTCACCTCAGGTACAACATTGTCCTATTGGTTGTCATGATAAATACTCAGAATTGTTGTCCCAATTTAATGAAGTAAATGATCAAAATGATAAGTATTTTTTAGAGGTTCAAGCCTATAAGGCTTCATTAAACACATTGGAACAACAAAAGAGGTGGTTACAAGATACACAACGTGCGTATGAGGATAAAATCAGGATACTAAGCATTGATTTAGAAAACACTACAAATATGCTTAAATATACAGAAACTGAAAGAGATGCTAGTATCAAAGAAAAAGAGGAGATGCAAGCTAAATTAGATGCTACAATGCTAAGATTTGACAAATGGCAAAAGGCACCTAAAAATCTTTCAGAATTAATTGATAGTAGCATGTCTGGCAGAACTAAAAGAGGCTTAGGATTTGAAAAATATATTGATTCAGAAGATGTATTTGATTTATCTTTCTCAAGTGTCTTTGATGCCCACAATGAGGATGAGGGCAAACCTAGTTACAATAGGTTTAAACCAGCAGCAGAAATGCATGTTGTCCCTCCTCCTCTTACTGGAACTTTTATGCCCACCACATGGCATAATGACTCGGATGGATCACAGATGTTTGAGTCCCCAACAAGTTCTACTAATACTAATGACTTTGTCTCATGTACTTTCAGTGACAAAGCCGGTGACTCTGCATCTAGTGGTTCAAGTGAAGAGTCAAGACCTAAAAGTTCTAAGTTGAATGAACATGCTGCTACTGGTGCTAGGAAGTGTGAAGAAAAAGTTGCTGTCAAGTCAAGTGTGTCTGGTCCTTGTTTATTGAGTCCTAGGAAGAATGTTTTTCCTAGAAATGTGTGTAATAAAGTAGCCAGTATGAAACAATCTCATTCTAATAAAAGGTCTTTCAAAACATGTTTTGTTTGTGGCAGTGCCTTTCATTTAATTAAAGATTGTGATTATTATGACACACATGCATCTGTTAATCATGCTTTTCCTGCTCCTGGTCCACCAGGAGCTGCTTCATATGCTTCTAGAAGACTTAATCCTAGTGCTCCAACGTTTAATACTTCTAGAGTATCCTCTCCTTTCGCTTCTGATTATTGGAGAGATAGTGGATTCCAAACAACCAGTAATTATTTTCAAAATTTTAATCCAATTTATCCACATAATTTAGACCACACGTATTTTGGTTTGGGAAATTTGGGAACTGCTGTTAAGCCCTCAGCAGGTTGTTCTTGGTCAAATAATAATACCCATATGATGCATAGGCAACCAAGGAACAACGGTGGATCTCATCAATCTTCTTGGCACTCTTCTAATGATCCACAAGGCAGGCTCAAACCTGAATAGGTTTGGGTCCCCTTAAGACACTAACTTTTGCATTTTTATTATCTTGTTGTTGTAGGTTACTCCATACCAGGATCCTAGTCTAGGTATTGTTGATAGTGGTTGCTCCAGGAGCATGACTGGCAATAAGAGTCTTCTCTCTAACTTTGTAGCATTTCATGGTGGCAAGGTCTATTTTGGTGGGGGTGAAGGCAGAATCACTGGCAAAGGAACGATAAAGACTCCAAATCTAAATTTTGAGCAGGTCTACTATGTGGAAGCACTTCAACACTTCAACTTGATATCGGTCTCTCAGATTTGTGACAAGAAGCAGTTTGTTCTCTTCACCGATACTGATGCACTTGTGCTTTCCAAAGACTTTCAGCTTCCGGATGACTCACAAGTTTTACTCAGAATCCCTAGAAGACACAATCTATATAGCATCAAGTTGAATGAAGTCAACCCTACTGGTCAACTAGCATGTCTGGTTGCTAAAGCCTCGGAAGATGAAGCCACTAAATGGCACTGAAGGATGGGGCATGTGAACTTCAAGACCATTCACAAACTTGCAAATCTGAATCTGGTCTCTGGTTTACCTCCCAAGACGTTTAGAAATGATATAAATTGTGTTGCCTGCAGCAAAGGCAAACAGCACAAAGCATCCTTCAAGGCCATTACTGCTCTAAGTCTTATTACTGAACCATTCCAGCTTCTACACATGGACTTATTTGGTCCTACTTCCATCAGGAGCATTGACCACAAGCAATTCTGTTTGGTGGTAACTGATGGATATATCAGGTTTACGTGGGTGTTCTTCATGGCTGCCAAGAGTGAGACCTACTCAATTCTTAGAGATTTTCTTACCTTGATCGAGAACCAGTTGTCTAAGAAAGTTAAAGGTATTCGTTGCGACAATGGAACCGAGTTTAAAAATAAAGACCTCATCACACTTTGCAATGCTAAGGGCATCAAAAGAGATTATAGTGCTGCTAGGACTCCTCAACAGAATGGTGTGGCAGAAAGAAAGAACAGGACACTAATAGAAGCAGCAAGAACTATGCTTGCCGATTCCAAGCTTCCAACCATGTTCTGGATAGAAGCTGTTAATACTGCAAGTTATGTTTTGAATAGGGTTTCTATTACCAATCCTCACAAGAAGACTCCTTATGAGCTGCTCACGGGCAAAGTTCCAAATATTGCTCATTTGAAGCCTTTTGGGTGTCTAGTCACCATTCTGAATACTAGTGACTATTTGGGGAAGTTTGATGGCAAGGCAGATGAAGGATACATTGTGGGATATTCAGCTCATTCTCGGGCGTATCGTGTCTACAATCTTCAAGCCAAACGGATCATTGAAACTATTAATCTCAGGTATTTTGAGGAGAAGTCAAACATCCAAGGCAAGGGTCCAGAATGGTATTTTGATCTTGATTATCTTAGTGATTCGTTAGGATATTTTCGTTTCAAAACTAACCATGATGCAGGACCACAAGTGTTTGCAACTTCTAGTACTGGTGTTCCTTCTAGTCTTTCTGATTCAGATGATGAGGATGACATTTTTGTGGTTCCATCCTATTCCACCACAGTTTCTCCTACTCCTCCTAGTGATGCAACTTCATTGGATGTACAGGATTCCCAAGCAGCTCTTGACACTCTTCTCAAACAACAACAAGAAGCTACTAAAGTAGCTGCTCAAGGTAGTTTTGAGTTTCCCTTGGTTGAGCCTACTGACAAAGTTGCTCCTGGTACTCCAGCTTCTGCTCCTAGTGCTAGCTTATCACCTACTGGTACTCCGGCTAGTGAGTCTGCTTCCAATACTCGTTTCTCAAGTCCTTCTGATTTGGGGAACCATGAAAAGAAGTCTTCTACCAAGCTGGATGATATTCATAAACAACCAGTAGATGGGATTTTCCAAAATGCTTCATATGATGCTGACTTTGTTGGTGATCTCAATAACTTGGCACCAGAAGTGGAGGTTTCTTCCAATCCGGTCTTGCAATCACATAAAGATCATCCTACCACTCAAAGTATTGGAGATCCTGGTTCTACTGTCAAGACACGCAGAATGCAACAGAAGGCCTCGTCTGATCATCATGCTCTTGTGGGCTGTATTGAGGATCAAAAGCGTAATAATCATACGACTTTCACCACTGTTTGTTTGCTTGTTTTCTTTCACAGGTGGAACCTAGGTCTGTTTCTCATGCTCTTGAGGATCAAAGTTGGGTGGAGGCTATGCAGGAGGAAATGCATCAATTCTTGTTTAAGAATGTTTGGATTCTGGTTGACTTACCAGATGGAAAGACAGCTATCAATACCAAATGGATTCTCAAGAACAAGAAGGATGCACGGGGAATTGTCGTAAGGAATAAAGCTAGGCTTGTCGCACAAGGACACACTCAAATTGAGGGCATTGACTATACTGAAGTCTTTGCGCCGGTTGCAAGGATCGAGGCCATTCGTCTGTTTTTGGCCTTTGCTTCTTATGTTGGCTTTACGGTGTTCCAGATGGATGTCAAGAGTGCATTTCTCTATGGCAAAATTGACGAGGAAGTGTATGTTACTCAACCTAAGGGGTTTGTAGATCCACTTCATCCCAAGAATTTTTACAAGGTGGTCAAGGCTCTTTATGGGTTACATCAGGCTCCTAGAGCTTGGTATGAGCGTCTTTCAACTTTCTTGTTAAAGAATGGCTATAGAAGAGGTACTATTGACAAAACACTATTTCTTCGGCGGAATTCCAAGGATATTATCCTTGTTCAGGTTTATGTGGACGACATTATCTTTGGTTCTACAAGGAAGGAGTGGTGTGATGAGTTTGAACACTTGATGAAAGGCGAATTTCAGATGAGTGCAATGGGAGAACTGTCATTCTTCCTTGGTCTTCAGGTCAAGCAATAATCGGATGGGATTTTCATCAGTCAAGATAAATATGTCCATGAGATTCTTCAGAACTTTGACATGGATCCTCTTAGACCAGCAGTAACTCCTTATGAAGTTGCTAAAATCAAACTTAAGATTGAGCCAGACCCCCCGGTAAATGTTCACATGTACAGGTCTATGATTGGCTCCCTCATGTATTTGACTGCATCACGTCCGGACATTATGTTTGCAGTAAGTGCTTGTTCTAGACACCAGGTGACTCCAATGGTGTCGAACTTAAATGCAGTGAAGAAGATTTTCAAGTATATCAAGGCTCAACCTAAATTGGGTCTATGTTATCCTAGAGAATCTCCTTTTGTTCTAGAAGCCTATAGTGATAGTGACTATGCTGGTGCTAATAATGATAGGAAGTCTACTACTGGTGGTTGTCAATTTTTGGGTCGTCGACTTATTTCATGGCAATGCAAGAAACAGACAATCGTAGCTACTTCTTCAACAGAAGCTGAATACGTTGCGGCTGCTAGTTGTTGTGGACAAGTTTTGTGGATCCAAAATCAGATGTTGGATTATGGTTTCAATTTTATGAATACCAAAATTTTTATTGACAATCAAAGCACTATTTGCATTGTGAAGAATCCTGTTTTTCATCAGCGGACGAAGCATATTGAAATTTGGCATCATTTTATACGAGATGCCAATGAGAAGAAGCTGATACAGGTTCTTAAAGTTCATGCGGATGACAATGTTGCTGATTTGCTGACTAAAGTTTTTGATGGTCCTCGGTTTAACCACTTGGTGGTTCATATTGGGATGGTCAATCCTTGAGGTCTAGGATTGAGGGGAGGCAAAGCCTAAGGGGAGGCTTTGTGTACATATTAAGACAAACTAACATATTCATAGATTTTAACAACATATTTTTTGGTTCTGATGGTGTGTGGTGCTTCTGATGGAGGATTTTTCTCTCTTCTGGTGGATATGGCCTTACATGACTGGCTTCTGGTCCTCTTTGGTCAGCTTCTAGTTATAATTGGTTGGCTTCTGGGGGTTTAAAATCCTTCCATGTCAAGTGATGTTTGGCTCCTGGTACTGGTCTGGCATATTGTTCATTTCTTTTGTCCTTTGTTAATCACGTTTTGCTCCTGGTCTGACAATTGTGTGCTTTGACTTTTGGTCAACGCTCCCAATCCTGGTATTTACAAGTTTAAATTAAGCATGTTAATTGGGAGTTGGTAATTATGTTAAAAAGGGCAAGTGGTTACTATGCAATTATGGTTTAATTTGAAAGGGCAACCCCCCATTAATAGGGGTCAATGAACAGTTACCACTTTCTTTATATATGGTCAACATACACCCTTGACTCACTCATTACAATTAACACACACACAAAACCGCTTCTACTCTCTACACCCTAATCACAATCCTTCTTCCTTTAATTAATCAAGATCTATGGCTACTCTTGCGTATCAACCTGCTCACAACCAGGTTGCTTATCTGGGGAATCGAGGCCCCTGACTGAAGCCATGTTAGGATTGGCTCAGGGTCCTATGGGTGAGGAGGAGGAGGCTCCTGGTTTTGTTGTGCTTGATGATGACCCCATGGAGGAGGAGGCTCCTACTGTTGGTGCCACTCCTGTGGTTGAGGAGGAGCTGGTTGAAGAGGTGGTGGTTGAAAAACCATCCCCTTCCAAGGCTGGTCCTTCTTCAGTCCCACACACGTCTCCATTTGTGGAGACTCCACCTCCTAGTCCTGCCCCACACTCGTCTGATAAACCATTTGATGCTAGTACTCCACAGGTTGACCCACATGTTGCTTCGGGCTCCAATGATGCTTTCCCTGATCCAAGTTCTCTTGGTGGGCAGGCGGAGGAGCCTACTACACTGATATCTTTGCTTGATCTTATGCGCATGTACCATGAGCGGATGATTTGTTTGGAAGATGATTTAAACCAACATCGGAAGCTTACAAGGGAGTTTGTTCTTCCTCTGGCTGATCGCATCAAGTCGTTGGAAACTCAACAACGGCGTCGCACGAAGCATGTGGTCCATTCAGATTCTGATGAAGAGGGTGCGGAGAATGTTGAGGATGGCTTGACGTTGTTGGCAAAGGCTGCCTTTGCTGATAAAGTTTATGATGATTTGCCGGTTCCTCCAACGTCCTCCAGTGTTCCTTCTCCTGGTGCTATTCCCCCTTCTATGGGTGGTGATTCTGATCCTGCTGATGGTTCTCATGATGGTCCCTCTCATGATTTGAAGGGCAAGGCCCCAATGACTGATCCTCCATCCCCATCTCGCAAGCATACCCGTCGCCAGATTGAAGAGGAAAGGCTTGGTGAGGAGGCTGCTCGTCGGGTTCAAGCTGAGATTGATGAAGCTGATAGGGCTGCTGAGGAAGAGCTTCGAGAGCGCAGGCGTGCACAAATTCAGCATGATGCCATGCATTGGAGTGATAGTGAATGGATGCAAGTGTTGACTGTTCTCACTCGGGATTATGCTCAGTTTAAGGATCTTTTGGGTGATGATGTTGATGAACACAATTGTATTCCGCGGGCTATGGTATTGATGCGTAAGCATCAGTTGGCTCTTGCTGCGGAACTTAAGAAACAGAGAAGGAACAGACCTTTATCTCGGGCTGAGGAGCGCCAGCAGATGCAACGTTATGTGAAATATCAGTCTGTTGCACATTTTAATGCTCCTTGGACGTGGGCACGGGTGCGGGCTTTGACTTTTGATGAGCTAAAGGCCCTTTATGAAAAGATGGTTAAGCGTCAGAGTCAACCTATTCCGGAAAGATTTATTTACCATCCTCGTAGTGTGACTTCTTCTACGCCTGCTGATTCTACTGTTCCTTCGTCTGCACCCACTCCTGGTTCTGCTGCTACTCCTTCTGGTTTTGTTGCTACTTCTGTTGGTCCTTCTACTTCACCTTTGGTTGCTCCTATGGGTTCTACTGCTGGTCCTGCTAACACCATCTTTGCTGCTACCACCACCACCACTCATGCTTCCACCACCACACCTGTTACTATCACCACCACACATGTTCCTACAACCACCTTTGTTACCACCACCATACCTACTACATCTGATGTGCCATCTCCTTCACCACCAATTCATGGAACTCAACCTAATCCTACTTCTGATGCAGCTCCTATTGGTTCATTGGGTGGGCATATTCATGAGTCTACTTCTACTGCTCCCCCTGCTGTTGCTGAGGTTAGAGTCAAGGTTGAAACCACACCTACTGATCCCACACCTAGATGTTCCATTCGCCAGAAACAAGCTCGTCGTGTTCACCGTGGTAAGACAGTTCCTTTTGAGAAGCGTGATCCTGAGAATTTAATTGATGCAGCTTCTGACAGCGATTCTGACTTACCCTTGGGCAATGGGAACATTACTGGTTATACGGTTGAGCGTTCTACAACACTTCCTGGTGGCGTATCCCATCGGATTACTTTGAGTGATGGGTCTGTGCGATTGGCAACGGGTTTGCAGGGTGTGTTGTCTTGGGCTGACCGTATGGATCTTATGGCATTGTATGGACTTGTTGATTCTAGTATGCCGTTTGACCCAATGGCTGTGTCTTCATGGCCTGGTCTACGTATCTGGGCTGATCTCAAGCTGATGTTGGATGCTCCTCCTAATACTCCTGTTTCGGGCATATGGAAGGATCAAATGCAATGGGAGATTCTGCGCTGGAAGCTATATGCTGGATGTGGTGTTCATATGTTGGAATTAGAATCTGGTCATATGGTGTTTATGCTGACGGATGTGGAGTATCCTTTGACTATTTCTTCGATGGAGGCGATGTTAGCGAGTCACATGCAAATTTCTACTGCTCCATCTGGAAATGAGTCATCTATGGCCACGACATTAGTAGAAGGTATTCAGGCAAGGTTGATAGCAGACAAGAAGGCTGCTTCTGGTATGTAAGGTGATTGGGTTGTAAGTGTTTATGTTTTGTCTTTTTGTTCATTTGTTCTTATTGTCATTCTTTTCACCAATATGTACAGTGATTGGTGCACATTCTTTCTAGTTAAAAAAAAAACAATTAAAAAATAAAAATAAAATATATACTTTTTATATAATATCTGCTTATACTTTTAACACAGTTTAGATTTTATACTTGTGAATAATATCCCTTGGCTGCTTCACATTTTGGGTTCTAGTTACTGATTTGAGCTTGTCCTGGTACTTGGTTTCACTTGGTGTTGGACGTGGTCCACACAACAAATGGTTCTCAACTTACCATGTCTAATCGACAAGAAAAAGTTGATTCACCTTGAGGGTACGACTCTTGGTGCGATTCTCAAATCCGTTGATGGTTGCCAGGTTACCCAAAACTGGATGGTTTTCACTTGCCATAGTCTTGGACTGAAAAGTGGCTAATCCAAGGGGGTACGGCTCTTGGTAAAGATCTTATCAAATCCGTTGATAGCTGTAATAGCTTGCTTCAAGCTATAGGGTGTTCAACTCACCGATGCTTCATTGCTAAGAGTTGGCGAGTCCAGAGGGGTACTGCTTCTGGTAAAGACGTATCAAATCTGTTGACGGCTGTGATGGTTTGCCTAAAATCATCAGGGTACTCCCACTCACCATTGATTCACGTTCTAAGAGTTGGGCTGGGTTCTAGTCTCCCAGGGTGATGTTTATTCCACCAGAATGACTAGCTAGCCCAAGAGCGAGCAGCTACTTGGTAAAGGCTCATCAAATCTGCTCATGTTGCTGAGAAGATTCAACACGATGCTGATTTGTTCCAAGCTTTGGAGAAGCTTCTAGTGTTTTATGTTGCGGCGGTTACTCTGATTCGTATATTGTTGATGCTGCTCTTTGTTTTGCTGATACAATCCTCGGGCTTTCTTTGCACGTTTTCCAGGAAACTTGAACTCAACAGGTCAAATTCAAGTTTAGGGGAGGATTGTTAGGACCATTGTAATAGTTATATGTAATAGGTAGACTAGGAGGTATGTAGTTCCTCTTGGTCCTAGTAGTAGTAGGAGCAAGTCCTGCTCCTGGTCCTAGTCGAAGTCAAACTTTATTATTTACTTAATATTCTGTTAGGATATGCATGAGATATGTTAGGAAAGGATGTGCATATCAGTTTTACACGTTTTCTTTAATGATGTATTAGGGTTTCCTTGTAGTATAAAAGGAACCTTAGGCAGAAGGGTTAGACACACCTTCACCAAACGTAGTTCTAGTCATTATCAATATTAGAAATCCTTAGAAAGGATCAAGTATTTATAGTTATTCTGTTCTTCTTGATTACATTTATATTTTACATTCATATTGTGTATAGAGTCTCTTTGTGATTTGACTTGTGATTACAGAAGTCATTCACCGGTCCTGACAGGCTGCAAGATCTACATCTAGTAGACCTAACAAAAGCTTCAAGAACATAAGCATAAACTTAAAGATTAAGATCAAACAAGAAAGGTAGATAGGAGATTAACAATAAAGATAAAGATTCAATAACATAAAAAAGAAACTTACTTGAATTTAAAGGTGCAAGGTAATTAAATTTGACAATTAAGTAAATGACATGTATTTAAATGTGCAAAAATTAAAGATGGAAGACTAATTGTCACACTTAGCCAACAAAAACAAATGAAATCACTAATGATCTATTTATAGGGGAGGAGGTGATTAGTGGAAGGAAGCTTCCTCTCCTCTTTCTTCTTTCTTTAATTACTTGTTAAGTCCTTAATCTTCAAAATTCTTCGACTTTTGTATCGGGATTAATAAACTCGTCTTGTAATTTCTTCAATAAATTATACTTGAGTTCTTCGGCTTTTAGTAAACTTCCGTCTTTTTACTTTTTCTTCGATAAATCTTCAGAATTGGTCTGGGACTTCCGTTCTTTTTGCACTCTTGATTTCTTGACTTCGTATTTTGTCTTTTTCTTTGATAAAAGCCCGTAAAAGCCCGTGTTTTCTCCCCTTTTCACATTTTCATCCTAAATCACAACAAAAACACAAACCACGCATAATTCCGACATTTACGACATAAAATACACGTTTTGGCTTGGTTATTATTGTAGTTAAGTGGTAAAAAGGATGGGTGTTTACAAACCTATCAGTTTCCCACCGGCGGTTCTGCCGGTTGACACCGGTTCCCACCGGTTGTGGACAGGTTCCCCCTGTTTGTGTTCGGTTCCCACTATTAGCCAAAACCTCCCCCACCGAGACCCTAAAGGTCTTGGTTGGCACTCGATCAACATCAAAACCATACCTCGACCAGCGGTCGGGGGTTTTTCCCTTGCTTCGCCCGAATGACAAACCAAACCGAGCCCCTTGTAGGTCTCGATGGTGTCGGATCAAACAAGCCGAGAGTCCTATGACTCTCGATTGTGTCTCGGCTAACCCAAAACCTCACCAAACACCCCTTTTTTCCATGATTTAATTAATCTACTTGTTTATATTACATGTTTATAAGATTAATTTAATTAAACATGAATTCAATAAGAATTAAAAGAAAAGAAAAAGGTGTTTGATTATACCGAACACGTGGAATGAAAGAACTAAAGATCACGAACACGTAGACTCTAAAATTAATGATCAAAATCGTCTGAATCGTCCTTGTGGTTTGTGGTGGCCGGCGGCAAGAGCAAAAGGAGGCAAGGAGGAAACTTTTCTATAAATCCTAAATTATGAAAAGGTTTTCCTGTATTTTATTATTTACATGGGTTTAATATTGGGTCATGGGCCAAAGCCCATCTTATCCTTTTCTTCTTATGTAGTCGCGACCTAAAGGATGCCCACGGGGAAACCCGTAGCTTTTCCTGATTTAATAAATTACATTTCACATGCAAAGAAAGTTCCATACCAACGACTCCCTTAATGATCTTGAGACATTTAGATAGATCATTTATCTTAATTATAATTTACATATTAGGAGAATTCAAACGGGCAACAAGTTCGCCGCTAGCCTTTTTGTATAGAAAAACCAAGTCTATTAAATACAACGTTTGTGGATTTAGGAGTCAAAACATTACTATTCATAACACGTTGTATTCTCGTAAGTACCTCCACCGCCTCAGGTGCAAGGAAACCCAATGTATCAACCGCGAAAGGAATAAACACGTGTTGATTTTCAACACATGCTTTCTCGTGTTTAGTCACTTTGCACGAGGCGACTTTTATAGCATCCTGACTCGTTGTAAAATCTCGACTGCCTAACCCCACAAGAGGAGAAACCCCTATCAAATCAACGCACGCATGTTTACCTCCAACCCATCCAAAAACCAAAACATCAGCGGGTCTTAGTGTGGATCTTCCATCTGACGGGTCGGTCAAGAAATTCACAGGTGCCTCTTTCTTGGCGGAGATCCCGGCACGCCTACATATGTCGTAAAGAATGTCCCTAACAAAATCATGTCGATACTTGAAGCTCGGAAGTTATTTACAATGAACCGCATGTTCCCCAAAAGAATCCAAACATGCCTTGCGACAAATAGGACATATAACATCAACCAGAAATAATGGAATCATAAGGCGATACTTAAGGATAGTGCGGTATTCCACCGGCGACATATGTTGACCGAGCCCGTCTATGGGGATAGCTTGTAGGAAATCTTGAGCATGTGGTGCGCGCAGACACTCGAAAACTGCTTTCTGTCTAACCGTCATTTCAAAGTGGGCTTCCATATCTTTGACCATCTCACTTAAAAGGGCACTCGCCAAAGTTTCTTGGGATTTAGATGGGGCGCTGTCCTTATTAGCGAAAACGCTAAAATCAAATCTTGGAATCGTATCACGAAGACAAGCCAAAGCAGAAATGTAATCATCGTCCATACCACATATACCACTGTCACGTAAGATGTGGTCTTGTAGCACCCAAGTTTGGGCCCTCGAGGCCACAAAAGCATAGGAGGAGACCACTTTTGCTGAGTACAAGCCCAACCCACCAAGACGAATGGGTAAAGAAGCAAGTCTCCACTGCAAGTCACCAAAAAAGGTCCTCCACAAACCACTATATTTTTTATTGAACCACGCAACCATTTGTCAAAAAACAAAGCCGCCTCCTCCATGTGTATAGGTTGACATGTCCTTAAACCAAAATAAAGTTTAGCAATACCCATACATGAACGAAGCAAAAGGAGCTCACTTTGCGGGTCATGAAGTTGTGGAAGAAGACCCATCAATTCAACAGCATTTACGGCTCTCTTAATAGCTAACCCACTATTAAAATCTGCATCTCTACTAACAGCTCCCCCAAGAGTCTTCACACCCAAAGACGGCCTACGAATATCAACCGGAAATAAACCCCCCCCCCCCCCCCCCGAAGCTTCGTACCATTACAAGAGGGCCAAAAAATCTCTGTAATCTTGATGTTAAGTTTAAGACCCAAACCTAGACCAGTCGTCTTTATAATGTCTAACACCTTGGATACCTCTTCTAAATCTCCAATAATGGTTCCATCATCAAGATACCAAGCATGAAGAAGAAGCTTGCAACTGTCTCTGATCTTATGTACAAGCGGGTGCAAGACAAGAGCAAAAAGAAGAGGTCCCAACGGGTTTCCTTGCTGCACTCCTGTGGTAGACCAAATATGCGTGTCTCCTATATACAACCTCACTGCTTGACCATATAAGAAATTAACCCACAAAGAAATAGAAGGACACCTCACCCTAACTTCATGAAGTAGTGTCGATTTATCTACAAGGTTAAATGCATTTGAGAAGTCCACAGTGAGCATTGCAAGAGACCCATCATTATGGTATTCAGTCAACACCCTGTTGGCGCTATGTAAAACAGCCTCAACGCCACCCGACACTCTGACTCCAAACTGGAAATCACCAAGGTACTTGGACATTTCCTTACCCACACCCTTCATAGCAACCATGGAAACCAAACGTCTCCATATAGTGCCACTGCAATAGGCCGAATCCCGTTATCAGGTTTAAGTAGAGGTGTGAGAGGAGCAGATGCAACAAACTCTGCAAAAATAGACGGACACCTGCCTGTCAACCATAAATTAACAACCGATGTGATGGCCATTAAGAGATATGTGGAAGTAGCATAACCCTCTCCACACATAGCATCTAATATATGTTGTGCCCTCAAACCATCTCTCCCGCATGAAGTACCTTTAGGAAAGGATTTAATGCAACCAAAGACACAATCAATCTCTGCTACAAGAGGAGACTCATAAACAGTTGATAGTTTATCGTAATCCTTATATTATCTAACTATGGAGATGATTACTAGAGAGAGAGATAGATGAAGATGTAGAGAGAGAAAGTAGAGAGAGGTTGGAGAGAAAATATAAAATATTAGATTAGAAGATGTAAAATGTAAGAACCAAGCCCTCCTAACATGCTAGGAGGGGGTATATATAGCCCACCCTACATGTGGGCTTTGTGGGTTATATTGTTACATATTGGATCACGAGCCCATACTACGTATATATCGTTGGAGTGACCGATCCTTCCTAAATACGTAAAAACGTATTTCCAACAATCTCCCGCTAAGGGAGGTCACTCCCAGTTACAATGTCCTAATTAGTCTATAGCTCGTGATCTATGCTAATAGTGATGTGACCGAGACTTTCTTTGGAAAAACGTATTTCCAACAATCTCCCCCTAAGGGAGGTCACACCATTTTACAAAATCTTAAACCTAGCATACTATGCTTGAGTCTTCGATCTTTTTCTTGTGAATATGCTTGTTGTGATCTTTAACTTTAGTCTTGACCATGTTTCCTTGCCTTGACCTTGTGCATTCATCACTTGTGATATTTGCCTCCTCGTGACTTTAGGTTCCACATACTTATACCTTTATAAATTCTTGAAAGCTTCAGAGTTTGATACAGCGGAAGACTTGACTTTTACGCTTTCTTGAATTTGTTGAAGTATTAAGTGCATAAAGCATAAGCATGTGTTTACAACTTCTTCTGGATTGTACACCGCAATGCCACCTTCTTGTCATGCTGCATAAGACAGTTAGCAACAAAACATATACACGGATGAAATGTCCTTGAACATTTCATTCTAATTCTGTAGCATTTTACCTCCGGTCGGTGAAGACAGTTGGACGATATTAAATATCGTACTTGTGGCAGGTAGTTTCAATTAAGAACCCCCTTGACAAGATTTTGCGGGTAAACCCGTTCTCGTTATTCGACCGTCCAAAGCTGACTGCGAACATAAAGAGTGAATCATTTGGATAATAATATCCGCATGATTTGAAGCTGTCAATTCATGTTCATGGAACAAGTGAAATTCACTTAAGAACCGCATCATCATTGCTTTCCAGTTGTTACGAGCTTGATTCGTATAAAATCTTGCAAGTTACCTACCAAGTGCTGTGTGAGGTTAACACTAGAAGGATTTACACTCATCACTGTGAACATTATAGAGTGTCACTCTAAGTGTTCTGGCAAGATCACTAAGATATTGCGTAGAGACCTGGAACGTGTTTAAGTTCAATTAAGAATTAAACTACTGTTGCTTTCCAGTTATCACAAGTTTGATTCATAAATAATCGCACAAGTCACCTACCATGAGCTTTTTGATATTCGCTAAAGAAGGATTTCCATCTTCATTGTAAATACTTTCGTATTACTCAGATGTTCAGGCAAGATCATGAAGATTTTACGTAGGACACTTAAGATCTTTTTTCTTTTCACAGTGTGTGAAGAAGCAAAGAAATATGGAAGTGTGTCCTAATGAGATATTTGATGATCTCAAATGGCTCTAGACTCGATCGTGCACTTTGTATTTTAGTGATCGGAGGCTGGAGAGGAGTGCCACCATTTCAATACCAATTTATTCGAAGTGAATAAATCAATAGATAATGCGTTGTCTCCGTGTGATTAAAACAAATATCTTTTGAGAGATATCTAAGTTAGCTGGGATGGGTTGTGCATTACATCACTGGGTCCATGATGTATGTCTTTAATATCAATAATCATTAAAAATGATCTTAATAGCATATGTATTGACCCGGTTTCTACCTAAGGTTGTAAGGAGGGCTTCTTTCTTTACACCCTTTATCCTTACATTTCTTTTTAATTCGTCAACCCCTTCAATGCTTATCAATACGTCATAACAAGCACCTTGTTGTGATTGTTCCAGTGCTATCTTAAGTACTTGGTCGGCATTCAGCTACGTTCACAATCTTTCTCCATCTTTCCTAAAGAATACTATTTCTAGCTATGGAATGTCCTTGGGAAGATTCTTTCGGTTCTAGAAGAATCATTGGACTTTAACCTGTCCTACCATCCTTATGTCACCACAATCGTCACCGTCGTGAATAGAGATGTTTTGGTTAAGTGTATGTCACCATGAAATCCATTTTGATATCCAAATCCATTTTTCTCCCCCTTAACATATGCCACGATATCCGAAAACATTTCGCACATGTCGGGATGAGCCAGCATATTAAGTCAAACCATTAAATTGATTGATCTCATTATTAAATCACATTTTCTCCCCCATATTAAAAATATTAACACAATCGATGTTTTTAATATCAACTGATTTAATAAAGTTTTAAGAAAATTTGGGAAAAAAAATGCAAATCCAATTATCTTCATGCTTTACACAAGCTCCCCCTCAAATTAATGAGAGTGTACTTGAAACGTGAATGAAGTACCTTTTAAACACAAGTGTAAGGTACTTATCACATGCAAAGATCATATATGATAATGTATTCACAAGATTAGCAGTTTACGAGGTTGGACCTGAATGATGGAGAACATCATATTAAAGAATCACATGGTTCTTGTTCACGAATGTTGGTCGCCTCGTCACGTCAGAAGTTATCTCTTGACTCCATGTGTACGATTGATATTGTTGTCTTGACACCAATATGTGAACTTGGAACTTTCGGCGTCAAAGATTCTGAATGCTGGACAATTTCTCCCCCTCAATTGTTGACCCGTGTTCTATTGAAAGAGATGTAGTCGCCGTTTGAGTAGTCGCATCGTCGAGTATATAGATATCATTTGTAAATTGCTATGATTGGTGGATATGATAACTTCATAAAAACAACATTTCTCTTGTTTTAACAAATAAATGCACTAATGCGTACATAAATTCACGTTATACTATGTTATTCCGTAAACACAATCCCTTACATGGTTATAAAGTAAACCATGACCGAGAAAATCAATTCTCGTTGTTGAGTCAAAGCTTTCCGGTGAAATGCTTGACTTGAGTATGAAAAGCGGGTTACTGTCTGAAATAACAACAAACCATTTTGAGCATGTTTTAAAACATTTGAATTTCTGCTCGAAATTTGTTTACAACCCCGTGTCATTATTGAATGACATTTCTAGTATCGTATATATTATCGATTCCAAAAGACATGCTCTTTTTATCAAAACATTTTTGAACACACAATTTTGGAAGATTTAGAAAAACCTTTTTGAGAAATTCTCGAAAAATTGTGTTCAAAGTTTTGAAAAACAATTACTTGAGCTTAAGATGTTGAATATCTTACAAAACAAGCTCAAGTCCGAGAAGTTGTAAACTTCCCGTTGTGAGGATATGTTTATCATCGGCGATAAACTTTCCTTTTAACTGAAGAACGAGTCCTAAGTTGACATTTACTTAGAAATCGTTTTCATGAGCTTGAAAAACTTTGAATGTTTTAATGTAAAGCTCATGACCGAGAAAAATGAATTTCTCGTTATGAGGAAAACTTTTCTTATTTAAAAGATACACTTTCCTTTCTGAGCTTAAAACTTAGAATGTTTTAATACAAGCTCATGACCGAGAAAATTTAATTTCCCGTTACGAGGATAAGCTATCTTTAAAGATAAGCTATCCTAAAATTAAAGTCCGCGTTACAGTCTGATATTTAACTTTAAGTCATTGTGCATGAGTTTAAAAAACTTCGAATGTTTTTAATATTAACTTTTGCCCGAGAAAAATTAATTTCTCGTTGTAAGGATAAGTTTATCATCGGCGATAAACTTTTGTTTCTTTGAAGTCCGGGGAATAATCGGAAATATAATTATACGCCATTTACACGAGCTTAAAACTTTTGAATAGTTTTAATATAAGCTCGTGTCCGAGAAAATTTAATTTCTCGTTAATGAGGATAATTTTATCATCGGCGATAAACTTTCCTTTATTTGAGGATCGGGTCATTGTCTGACATTTGACAATGAACCATAATACACGAGCATAAAACCTTTGAATGGTCTTAGTGTGAGCTCGTGTCCAAGAAAACTTAATTTCTCGTTAAGTGGGTAAGTTATCGTTGTGTAGATAAACTTCCCTGTCTCTGAAGTCCGGGTCATCGTCTTGTCATTTAACGAGGAGCCATTATACACGAGCTTAAAACTTTTGAATAGTTTTAAATTTAGCTCGTGTCCGAGAAAAAATAATTTCTCGTTTTGAGGGTAAGTTATCGTTGACGAGATAAACTTCCCTTTCTTTGAAGTTCGGGTCACAGACTGTGATTTGACTGTGAGCCATCGTACATGAGCTTAAAAACTTGGAATGTTTTTGATATAAGCTCATGCCCGAGAAAAAATTAATTTCTCGTTGTTAGGATAAGTTTATCATCGACGATAAACTTTCCTTTCTTTGATGAACGAGTTACAGTCTGTGATGTGACTATAAGTCCTTGTTGTTAGCTTAATCGTAAATCCCCTACAACACTTGATTCATAGATATCAGCTTCTTCAGCAACCAAACACTAAGAGTGTCCTTAGTTGAATGGTATACAAAGATTTGAACGGTTTGTTGTTGTTGATGCTTGACTTTAGTGCCTGTACTGGAATCAACAGTTTGCATACTTTCACATGGGTTAGAGATATATATTTTAGAACCATGCGGGGGTTCACAACCAACTTTGGTAGTGCTAGAGGGAAACATCCTTCCTGTAGGAACCCATTGAAGATTAACTGATTTGATAATCCTACCTGTGGGTTGCAACCTAAGATTGGATCTAGGCGACATGGTTTTCTTATGCACAACGGAAGACTTAGTGGTAGAAGACCTATTTCTATTAGGAATCCTTCTTTTATCACTTGAGTTCAGCTCCTTCAAGACTTTAGTTACACAGGCCGCATGATTTGTCGTGAAGACACTTCTTATGCATACGGAACAAACACCGTGTTTGAGATCCGAATGAGATCTAGAAATCCTAGTTCTTGCTTGTGTCATTTTCGTAGATGCATCTACATAGTGATTATTAGGCATACTATTCAACCTATGATGTGGCATATTCTTAGAACTATACCTAGAATCACTAGTAGCAGTCTTGTTTGTAGGTTTTGCATAGGCTGATTTGATCACAGTAGGCCTAGATAGTGGAGTGACTGGTCTAGAACTTTGAACCATATCAACTTGGGAGGCAAACCGCGGCCTCGAGGATTTTGATCGGTCGGATCTAAATGCAGTCGGTTGATGAACGAACTGATTTTTAGGTAGTTTCCCAAAGATTGATGGTTTTTCAAGCTTAGTGTCCACACTAGTGCCCTTAATTTTCCTTAGCTCGTTTTTTAGAGCATTTATAGCAAAAACCCTTTTCTGAACTTGAGCCTTTAAATCAGCATTTTCAGTAGTTAACAAGATCGTTGACTCTAGAGTTTTAGACCTTATCTCTACGATAGTATTATTTAACTCATTATAACGGTGTTTTAAGGTCTCTTGTTCCTTCTGTAAGAGGTCTTGGGATGCCAACTTAGATTCTAGCAAAATAATTTGTTTCACAAAATTATCTTTTTCGGCTTTAGAATCTTGAATTTTTTGATTTAATTTTCGTTCAAGAACAACGTTTGAATTTTCAAGTTTTTAAAAATACTTTTCAAATTTATCCATTTTCTTCGAAAATTCAATTTTGGTATCCTCAAGCTCTTTTGATTGTTGAGCTATCATCGTTTCAAGATCTTAAATCCTAGAAGAATAATTGGTTAAAGAAGCAGTCATAGGGCATATATCATGATTTTGAGCATTTTGATAATTCTCTCCCCCATTATGACTCACATCGGATGAATCAGAAGTGGAATCACCCTTTTCCATCTTATGTTTGTCATAGGTGGGTTCTGAGTTCTCAACCTGATGTAGATCATTGTGAGATTCAATATTCAATTGTACCTCAACTAGTGGCTCTTCGTCATGCATGCTTGAGTCATGTTGTCGTGATGCATTAACGCTGCTGTCATCGTTAACCAAATCGGTCTCCTTTGAGTCATCCGTAAGACTATTTGTTTCCACTGGCATCTTCATCGGATTTTCTTGCTTCCGAGTATCATAAGCAATTTTAAGTCGTGATCGTTCTTGAAACAGATGTGTAAGAGAAGTCATTTATTTGAACAAAGTCCCACAGAAGTCTTGAATCTCTTTATGCATGTCTTCAAGGAATGACTGACAGAGCACTAAATTTTCTTTCTTGGCAACATCGAATTGAAGAAAAATCGATAATTGTTTCAAAAGAACTTGAAGTGCAGATGCATATTCAATATGATTAAAGTCTTCTCTGTCAAGTTGCTGCAGAAGAATATCCAAGTTTATCATCATGGCCTCCATGAAGAAAGGAGCATCTTGTCCAAATATTGCCACAAAGGATGGTCCATAGTCTAGCTTGGTAAGCTCGTAGAGATGACATTCAAATTGTCTAAATGAGACATGACATTTTTGCCTTGCTTCTTCTTGTATCTTCTGCAATTCTCTCTCTCGAGATGTCGAATTCAACTAATCCATTGAAAATCGAAGATAAATGAAAGTAAGGATTACTTGTTGATCGATCAATGAAAGAAAGTAATTGTGTTTGTTGTTGTGTGTAGAAGTCGAGAAATAATGTTAAAATCCCCTAATAATTGTTCTCGATAAAACATGTTTTTTGAAAAATCTTGGAATACTTGTCACTCTATCGCAATGCCTCAATAGGTTCTATCGCAATGTTGAAAAATCTGTCGCAATATCACGTATCGCAATAATTCCTATCGCAATAAATCCTATCGCAATACTTCCAATCGCAATACCCTGTCGCAATATCACAAAAGCAATCCTGTCGCAATGTGAATCGCAATATGGATCGCAATAACAAAGAACTTCCAATCGCAATATGGATCGAAATAACAAAAGAACTCCAATCGCAATCCCAATCGCAATATGGATCTCAATCCAAAATCCTAGATATTGCGATGGGAAACCTGTCGCAATAGTATAAACAATATATGATTTTCCACTTTTCTCGGACAAAACACACCTAATTCGAGATTTTAAGCCAAAAATTGATTCAAACACCCAAAAATTTTGTGTTTTTAGCCAAAGTAAATATACCAAATCTCTACCACAACTATGTAGAAGATTTGTATAAAGAAAAAACCATAAAAAACACAAAAAAAAAATTTGGACGTGGGTTTATATAGATTAAAAACTACTAAAATCAAGAACACAAACACAAAAACCAAACAATCATCCCATGGCTCTTGATACCAATTGGCAGTTTATCGTAATCCTTAGATTATCTAACTATGGAGATGATTACTAGAGACAGAGATAGATGAAGATGTAGAGAGAGAAAGTAGAGAGAGGTTGGAGAGAAAATAGAAAATATTCGATTAGAAGATGTAAAATGTGAGAACAAACCCCTCCTAACATGCTAGGAGGGGGTATATATAGCCCACCCTACATGTGGGCTTTGTGGGTTATATTGTTACATATTGGATCACGAGCCCATACTACGTATATATCGTTGGAGTGACCGATCCTTCCTAAATACGTAAAAACGTATTTCCAACAAAAGTGTTGCTCGGCATGGATGGGGGTGGCTTGTAAGGATTCTTAGCCTCCAAGGCTTTAATAGTATCACCCGAGTATGGAGCTACACCAGAAGAGGATAGCACTTTTACTACAGTTGTAAAGTGCCCATCCGCAACTTTGCGAAGACATTGTCTGATGTTGGTATTGCCCGTTGTTCTATCCTCCATCAAATCACCTCGACCCTCAACAAAGGATTCTGACCTAGCAACATCCAACATGCTTTGAACTAACGTTGCGATACCATCATCTTTCCCCCATGTAGCTAGTGACTTAAAGATAGAACATTCTTGCAAAGATTTTCTATTTCCGGACCTACGCTCTTGTCTAGTCTTGGGCCTACATACCTGCAGCGTACATCGTGGAAGAAGTAACAACTTAACCCATGCAACAACGGAATCGGGTCGGGCGACCACTTGGTAAAGAACTGTTTTTAACGCCTAAGAGAAAGCGAGACGACATCCATGGGGAATACTCTTGATAGTTGTCATAGGAAATTTAAAAACACGATCAAGAAGCTCAACATCCAAAGCCAATCCTTCAGTTACTTCTATCTCGTATTCATTATAAGAAGGCTTGGAAATTCAAACAATGTAACCATTCATGTCGCCTGGCTCGTTTGAAGGACAAACAAGACCATCTTCGTGATGACATGACCGACTCACAACATGGAATGTCATACAATCCCCACATAACCATTTTTCAAATGCCTTCAATGTTTCCGCGACTGCCATATATAATCCATGGTCCGTAGAAATAGCCTCACGTAATGCATCTTTATGTTCATCGGTCGAAAAATGGTGCCTCTTAATATGAGAAAACAAACGATCAAACCCTTTATTTCCCACTTGACAATCCGGGCAACAATGAAAACCTCGAAATGGACATGGCCAAGTTCCGTCCGAAGGGGTAGATGATGATGTCATGAAAATAGAATGATTAATATATATGAAATCGGTTTGAAAAGAAAAGGATGGTGTGTTTTATGTATGTTTTGTGGTTGACACATTTTCATAAAGACTTGTGTGTAGAAAAACATTTAAGGGGATTTTAAGATAAAGAATATGAAAATTGCAATGAGTATTTGCGTTTTATTGTTGTGAAATCGAGAAAGGTTATAAGGCTACATTATTTTCGGTTGTTTTGGCACAATTGTGTTGGTAGATAACGGTGTTTTCGATAGGTGGTTTGCGAAAGAGGGTTATGAGGGGGAAAGAGGGTTAAGGCAGTTGCAAAATGATAGTTGTAAAAATACGTCTTTTATAAAAAAGAGCGTAATTAGGGTAAGTATTAACAAGTGATTTAGGAAAACCACGAGTTATGACCCAAAGTGGGGATCGTTCTCAAGGATGCTTTGTGTGTGTTTTAAGAGATGATTAATTATGTGACTATATTTATGAGAAAAGAAAATAGAAATGAGGTAAGAAGAGAATGACGGTTACGATGACGAATTAAACTAAGACGAAAGGGTCGTACACGTAAAACCGTAAAAAGTACCAAAATTAAAACTTTACTCTTAAAATTCCTAGAAAATTGCAATATATCCTAAATAATGTAATTAGAGTTTACAAAAAATCAAAAATCACTCAAACCTTTTATTTAATTAAATAATGATTTTTTAATGCTAATTAAAGCCCTAAAAATCAATTTAATTAACAAAAAGCCCAAAATGAGATTTTTTCAATTGTAAACCTCTAAAATGACCTAACTTAATTTAAAACTATTTTTGAAAATTTTAAAGTTAATAAAAACTATTTAAAAACAATTAAAAACTATTTAAACTTAAAATAATTATAAAAACTAATCTATTGACAATACAAATATTCTAAAAATTGTTATATTCCTAACTTAATGTATATAACCTAAGAAAAATGTAAAAACTTGAAAAATCTAAATTTTAATTTTAATAATAAAATAATATTAAAAATCCAAAATTTATAAAAAATTCTAAAAACTTGCAAACTAGCTTAATTTAACCTAATTAACACAGAAATGAAGTTGAAATTACCTGAATACCCCTAATGGGCCTTCAAATGGGCCAAAGTCTAAAACATACCCTTATTGGGCCAAAATAAGGCCAATAAGAAAAATGCTTATAAAAATGGCCCAAAAGCTCCTATCTGACTCAAAATTCGATTCTGAACACAATTTTTCAAAGGCTCAAAAGCTGAAAATGTGATATAAGCTGGCTTATTTCAAACAGCTTATTCTTAATGGGCTTTTTGACCCATTAAGCTATAAGCTGATGCCATAAGCTCAAATTAGACACACAAGCTTCTTTTGAGTTACTTAAGACTTCTGTAAAAAGAAATTTGAAAAAAATTCCAAGGAATAAGCCTGAAAAAGCAATAAGCTATCTTCACAAAATGACAAAATAGTCGTTTTCGAGTTCTAGGCTATCCCAAGAGCTGATTCAAGTTTCAAAAGCTTTTAAATGACTTAACTAAGCTTAATCAACAAAAAGTTTTCAAATAAGTTCACTCAATAAGCTGAAATAAGCAAATAAGCACTTCTTTAAAAGACAACTTTATGAGTTTTCTAGCAAAAAGTCAAAGTCAAAGTCTAATAAGCTCCAGTTCAAACAAATGGGTCAAATGATGAAGATTGATCACAAAAAGTAAGTTGTTGCAGGTCTGAATAAGCCAATATAGCTTATAAATAAGCTAACTGAGAATTAACACTAGCAGGGGCTAGTTTTGGTGTTTGAGTAGTGGAAACTTTTCCACTGCTTGACTTTCTTAACTTTTTGTCTTTAGTGACTTTTTTGGAGATTCAAGTTACAAAAAGGCACCCAAATGATCAGTGGATCATAATGAGTCAATAACAACAAAGAAATCACAATCACTAACAGCCAATTTTTACAGTTAATTCAATTAGGCACCAGATATAGCCCAGACATGAACAAATAAGCAGTTATGGTTCAATAAGCACTTATAGCTCAATTCAGCCAGCCACACTTAACCAAATGCCTACACAAGATATAATAAACTTAAATGAACAAGTTTAAATATGTTTCATGCAATGATTCAAAGTCTAAGTCAAGATTCAAGAACAATAGGTTACTGATGAACACTAACACAAGCAAATTTTTACTTTTACTGATGCACTTGACCAACGAGCCAAATTCAAACACTCAGATCTATCACATATGTTGTATAAACAATGAATTAACAACTTTCAACACTAAGCATGCATATATTCTTGATATTACCAAAATCCTAGGTCAAGAACAGTCAAAATCAATGAGATATAGCACAATGTTTGATTCAAGGTTTTAAACCCAATAACTTGCAGCAAATAGCTCTCAAACAAGTATATAGCAGATACAAAGCACAAACACAAACTCCAACCACAAAATATCACACTATGATCTCAAACAGGTAATCCCAAACACCCCTTTAAATTTTCAAAACACAATTTTCAAATCAAAAGTGTACTCCAAGGTTACCCAAGCCCAAATTAACACAATAACAAATGAGATATGCAGATTAGAACAAGATTAGACCACAAAATCAGCAAGAACACAAGCAACACACAAATTCACCAAAAATCCAAATTTTTAACAGATTTTGAGTAGAATGGTGTGTACCTTATGGATGTACATCCACACCCACGAATTTTGAGCATATGTGCTAGCAAGAACAAGCACAAGCTTCCACAATAAAGCCAGCTAAGATTCAACAAGGTTAAGAGCAAAATATCAAAACAGAAAAGTGAAAAATTCTTGATTAATGCAACCTTAGTTCCCCACACTTGATTATCCCTAAGTTATAGGCTTCACCACACCTTGATAACTCAATATCAGGATGCTATGATCAGTTTTATAGCCTAAGAATTCCAAGGTTTGAACTAGACTTACAAAATATCAAGAAAAGTGGAAAATGTGCAAACTTTTGCACACTCCTTTGAAAACAAGTTTTCAGATCAAAGATTAGTAAACATCAAACAACAATAAACAGATAATAAGGTTGGCACTTGATTTTTCTTCACCAAACTCAAACACATTTAATTAACTGAATATATGATTTACAGATTTGTGAACAATGGAAAATTCAAGAGCAAAGCAAAAATGAAGCACCGTAAGGCCTTTATATAGGTATACAAGTGAACTATGAAAGCTAAAAAATGTGAAACCCTAGCTAATGAAGTTCCAGTTATGCCCTTGAGGGTTAGAACAATCTTGAGTCTCATGTGACTATCCTTGGTGTTTTGTTGTAGCTGGTATGGTGTGATAGCATCTAAGGGCTTGTAACAAGCTTAAAAAGTAAGCTTCAATGTGGATGGTTGGATTGCTGTCCAAATTTTGGTAGTATGCACAAGAGTGTAGCAGGGGAATCTCATGTTGGGTTGATGGGTGATGTGGCAAGTGATTTTAAGGTTGGGATATGTTTAAAGGATCATTAATCGCTAATCTGCACAATATTAAGGTTTAATTATAAGTAAATAACAAAACCCCAGATTGTGTTCTTGGTGAATAGTTGGGTGTTTGATCCGGATTAGAGTTTAAAAATGTGTTAGGCGCCACTTTTAGATAAACTAATCAAATTAGTTTAAGTTAGTTATAAGAGGGAAGTGATGTGGCGCCATGGTGATCTCTGATTGGTTATTAAGGGTGAGTGGGACACGTGTAAGGAAGGGGTTCGTCTAGGTAAGTTTGGTTGTCTGCCAATTTAAACCCCTTAACTACCTTTTGCCTTTCACTTGCAAATAAATTCACCAAATCCAGATTTCCTTAGTTAGCTAAGTTTTACTTTTCACACTTTTGCCCCAAATACTTTTCCAAAGTATTTTCAAGGGTATTTTGCCATTTCTTGATTCTTGAAGGACTGATTTGGCATTTTCTTCATTGATAATGGTCTTGACTTGTTTGTTTGACTTCTTGGAGGACTGAAATTGCCAAGTCATGATTAATGAGGGACCATTTTTGCCATTTCTACAAAGTCAAGGGTCCTTTTAGTAATTTTGACATTTTCAAAGGACCAAACTTGTAATTTCTTGTAACTTAAAGTTCTTCATGATATGTTTGACTTTGAGAAGGACTAATATTGACATTTTATTTTTGTTGAGGGACTAAAATTACCAATTCTTCAAAGTGGAGGGCCCTTTTTGCAATATTCACAAACATTAGGGACCAATCTTGTAATTATGAAGATACAAGGGTATAAAGTGTCAATTCTTCAATATTGTAGGACCCTTCTTCATAAATCTTCAAATCTTCAAGGGGTTTCTTTGGAAAATTCTTCATTAGGGCTTGGTTCAATGTGCGGCTTCGTTTCCCGTGTTCGTTTTTGCATGATTCTTGTGATCTTTTGTCATTTTCTCAATATTCGTACATAAAATACACAAGCAACAAACACAAGCATATATTTGGCCAATTTCATGATATTTTATGGATTTAAAGCCCTTTTTGGACGATGAGACTATGTATAAAAGCAGTCTCATCACTCCCCATACTAAACCATTGCCGTGCCCTCACGTAATGCTAGAATTAAGTATCATAGCACCTCCAAATTCATTTTTATTCACTTTTATTGAATGATAAACTAGCTACACTACTACTATTACTACTACTTGCGTTTTAGATATAATGTATGATTTTCATCGAAAAATGGGACGTTTAGGTTCATAGAACAAGAACACATGAATGCTTCGTTAGAAATAATTTCATCGTCCTCGATATTCACCCCAATTCCATGCTAAGCGTGCAACGAGATCATTGTCATTATAAGTTAGTTATGCTAACACTACTTATATGCCCTAATCACGTACTTATCCTCCCATTATCCTAAGTTGTATCTCTAATATTTTATTTTGTCTTGAATGTTTCACGAGGATACATTGTTTGACTTATGCGATAATAGAGATTTAGGTCTAAAAATAGAGTCCTAAAGGTGTAACCAAGAACATCAAATCAATAACCCCTCCTAATAGACAACAATGTCAAAAAATTAAGTCAACAAGAAGGATCTATAAACACGGTTTTATAACGGTTTTGAATATGAGACTTATTACCAAGACTTTTATACGCCCCCTAACGGAAGGGCCTTATTATCATAGGTTTACCTCCATCTTTTATTCAACTTCGCCATGAAGCTTTTATTATGACTTAGGTCTTGCCTTGCCTTTTATTATCCAGCTCATCGGTGGTTTTATTAGCCAAAGACGTATATCCTCACACTAAGCCGAATTTTGGATCTTTAAAGCTTCAAAGATTAAGGCTTGATTCACTTTCAATTTTGCATAGATTTTTCGGCCTTGTGGGCTTCAAATTGTTTGCTTGATTTAGGTGAGCACTTGAAATCTTATTATTAGGTGAAGCTTTCGATTATTCGGGTGCCAATACTTCAAAACCGTGACGCTGGCGATACCTTAATGTCTTCCCAATTTAATTACACAGAAGCTAATAGAAACCCAACAATCAAGATTAAACCACTAAGTCAATATTTATTAAGCAAAAAATATTTACAAGCGAAGGGAGAATAAGCAAACAACGAGAATACATGAGTTTTTGAAACAACACGAGTACTCTACGTTTAACATAGTAACTTATAATTAACCCTATCATTTCTTTTAACACCCCCAAATTTACACGCAGCGGAATACATCTTTGGGTGCTAAACAATGATACAACAACACATAATTTATAAAGAACGACTCGAAAAGAGACGTTTTAAATTTATCGTTCCAAAACATTTATCAGAGTAGCGTAGTCCCAAGACATCGTAACCAAAGTACAACCAAAACAAAAGATTTAAATTGTTTTGAACAAAAGGAACGACAAATATTCAAAGAGTTTATATTGCAAAGTAGTGCACAACATTCATTCCCGTGGCTTCCAAGCTTCAGCCTTCTTGATTACCTGAAATACATGTGAGAAAATCATCAGCAAAAATGCCGAGTGAATCTATAGGTTTATATAATCATTTTGAACACAAGCAAAGATTATAAGTTTGTGGCATGCTTAAAGGCAACAAGCATCTAATAATTTGCATCAACAATAATAATTGTATTTAGCATAAATTGCAATAAGCTCATGGAACCGAGCCCTTAGACACTCCCATATCAGTCTAATAAGACGAGAGATTTATTAATTGTCGGTTACCTCCAGATTATTGGTACATTGCCGTATACCTGACTTCTCAATACAATATGTTCAAACAGTGTGGAGGTCGGGCCTAAGCTTCTATGACAAGTCCACAAAAACTGAACCGGGGCGGCTTCCCCCATAGATCTATTAACTGTACTAGCGGTTAACCCATCATAGGTTAATTAACGGTCCATAATTGAGGCTTTAACTAAGGCAATCACTTAATGCAATTTAAAGGCAACCACGGGTCCATTCATAGAGGGACAAGCATACCATAAAAATCTTGTGTTCTAAGTTTAAAAAAAACATGTATTCCCCCTCGCGGGTTTTAAAAATATTTGAATGAGCTCAAACGAGGCTATAGACTCACGTTGATAATGAAAGGCGGATTATCGGCTACGGGCGTGCTTCGGTCACGGAAACCTATATAAATAATAATCGGTCTTAGACTCTTGTCTAATGACTTTTATCAAAATAACAATATACATATGATGATTTTGTACATATGATGATGATCAAGTGGGTTTATATATCTTTGTTTACTCATTTTAGTGTTTACGTATTGGTAACTTTTTACTAGTTTACTAGTTTTACCTATTTACCTATTTTGAGTCCAATAAGCTTAGTATAAGTTCTTTAACTTGTTTTAATCCATTTTATACCTATATTATCAGTATCTATACTTTCCATGTTGGGCCCAAATGGGTTAAGCCCAATAAGTTCTTTTTTATAAGTGTTTAACTTATTTAGTCCAATTATTAGTCCAGTATGCTTAGTTAGCTCGTTAATGTCCGTATGTCCTATTGTTCGGGTTTTATCGGTTTTTACTTGTATTAGTTACTTATATATCAGTATATGACTTTTAAAAACTTTACATTAGACAGGTTTGATCGTCTAAGTTTTATTTGGCGAAAAACGTTAATTTTACGGTAATAGCCGAAAAAGTCGTAAAAATCAAGTTTATAGTTTTTATTACTTATAAGTATTATTCCACTACCATTTATATAATTTATCCATTTAATTAACCTTTTACATATTTATATAAATAAGTTTCATAAGTTAGTGGGTTTTTATTTTACATTTTATACAATAAATTTTGAGTGCTTATATAATAATAATAAACATTAATTCTCAAAATCTGATTTTTATCTTCATGTTCACCATTTTTATCATATCTAGAGTTCTATAATGAATTAGAAGCTCATTTTTGGGTGGCATGATCTTCATATTATGTGCTACATTTAACTTAGTTATAGATACTGCTCATTTTAAGTTTATCTTGCCTTAACAGTCCCTACAAAACTGCTTATTCAGATTAGAACACCCAACTTGTTTTGATCATATCTCACTCATTATATTGATTCCATTGCATGGCCAACTCTCACATGTGTATAACATCTTGTACTTACTGTAAATGGATCATACCATGCAATTTTATCAGTTCAAGTTTTAGTTATATACTGTTTTTATACAGCCAACTAAATAATCAAGATTTTAGCCTCATTTCTTATAGTTATTAACCTTTTTAAGCATATCTATCAACACTTGATCCCCACACAACATTTTTATCATCATATATACATCATATACATATACAAAATGAAAGAAAATACATTTGTTCTTTACAAAAATAACAAGAGAAAATGGAGAGGATGATCCTCTTTACCAACCAAGTGTATTTCTTGTTTTTGGAAGACAAGAACTTGATGAACACCACAAGTAACTCCAAGATCATCAAACACCAAGAATATAAGTTGAGAAATCAGCCCTAGGACACACGCAAATCACCTCCAATGTTGTTAATATGGCAACCAAATGATCAAGGCTTCAAGATAACTCCATGATAGAGCTAGTAAACATGTATTTCATGGCTAGAAAAGATCAAAAGGGGTGTTTGTAGCTTGAATATGGATGGCAATGGTGGAAGGTTTTGAGAGGATTTGTGAGAGTTTTGCATGTATGGAAATGGTGGTGTGAAGTTAGGTGATGGTTTTGACTAGACAAAGCTTAAAGAGTAAGCTTTGTAGTACACTTGTAATAAACTAGCTAACATGATGCCACATAAGGTGGTGGTATCATGTTGGTGCCATCCAAACTAGCTAGTGGGGTGGGACAATGTATTTTGTCCCATCTCACTAGTTTACGGGTATTCCTCGAGTCTAGTTTTCTCGATTTGCGTGCCCTCGGGTCGTTTCGCGAAAAACGTTTTTATAAATTATGAATCAACGTCACAAAACGAATCCAATAAAAATTGTCTCATCAAAAACGGAGTCCAAAAACGTAAATACGTAATCCTAAGGTTTCCGGTTTAGTCGTAAAAGACACTAAATTATGCACGTAAGCCAAAATTTAAATCCGTAAATTGTGAGTTCATCAACCCACACAAAAATAAGTTTCAAAATATTATACGATATAAAATTTTTGGCATCAGTCGGTATCGCGATCACTAGTAGTCCTCGTTGCTCGTCAAAATATTAAAATAAAATATTTAATATCGGTTTCAACTTAAATCGTTAAACATAATAATATTTAATATATAAAATACTTCAAAAATATTTGAAAAGTAAGATTAAGTAATGACCTTATTTTGTGGGTTTTACATCCTCACCACCTTAGGAGAGCACCGTCCCGGGGCTTACTTCTCCTTAGGTCCGTCTACGAATAAATGCGGATACTTACTCTTGAAGTAGTCCTCTCGCTCCCAAGTGTATTCGGGTCCACGTCGGAAATTCCATCGCACTTTCACTATCGGGATCCGACTTTGCTTAAGCCGTTTCACCTCTCGATCCATAATCTCCACCGGTTCCTCAATAAAATGCAGCTTGTCGTCCAGTTGAATCTCCTCAAGTGGAATTATCAAATTCTCGTCCGCCAAACACCTCTTAAGATTAGAAACGTGAAAAGTATTGTGAATAGCACTTAACTTTTCTGGCAATTCCAACTTATATGCCACAGGACCAACTCGATCAATAATCTTGAATGGACCTATATAGCGTGGACTAAGCTTTCCTCGCTTGCCAAATCGAATTACTCCTTTCCAAGGTGATACTTTCAGCATAACCATGTCGCCAATATCAAACTCCAATGGTTTTCTCCTCTTATCCGCATAGCTCTTCTGTCTACTACGAGCTGTCAATAAACGATTCTTGATTTGCACGATCTTCTCAGTCGTTTCTCTAATCAATTCAGGACCCGTCAACTGACTTTCTCCAATCTCACACCAACCAACTGGTGATCTACACTTTCGCCCGTAAAGTGCTTCAAAAGGCGCAGCCTTGATACTTGCATGATAACTGTTGTTGTATGAGAACTCCACCAAAGGTAAGTGTCGATCCCAACTACCTCCAAAGTCTATTACACACGCTCGTAACATATCCTCCAAGGTCTGAATAGTCCTCTCACTTTGTCCGTCCGTTTCCGGATGATACGCAGTGCTCATATCCAACTGAGTCCCCAGAGCTCGCTGAAGCGATTACCAAAACTCAGATGTGAACCGACTATCTCGATCAGAAATAATTGACAAAGGAACCCCATGTCTACAAACAACTTCCTTCAAATACAACCGAGTAAGTTTGTCTAAGTCATCAGTTTTCTTTATCGGCAAGAAATGAGCCGACTTAGTCAACCGATCAACAATCACCCAAATCGTATCATAACCACTAGAAGTTCTCGGAAGTCCCGAAACAAAGTCCATAGTGATCTTCTCCCATTTCCATTCTGGAATTTCAGGTTGTTGCAGTAAACCCGAAGGTCTCTTGTGCTCAAACTTTACCTTAGCACACGTCAAGCATTTACTAACATAAGTAGCAATGTTAGCCTTCATATTCGGCCACCAGTAACATTTCTTCAAGTCTTGGTACATTTTATCCGATCCTGGGTGAATCGAATATTTAGACTTGTGAGATTCGTGCATAATTAGATCTCTCAGTCCTCCATACACCGGTAACCACACACGATTCTCGAAATATCGAATTCTGTCATCACGAATTTCGAATATAGGTGTCATCCTTCTACCCAAGTCTTCATCTCTCACATTCTCTTCCTCCATCGCCTTAGTTTGAGCTTTAAGTATTCGATTAGATAAATCAGAATAAGTTTTCATGGCTAAAGCTCTAACCCTTTTGGTTATTTCTTTGTCCTTCCTACTAAGTGCATCGGCAACTACATTCGCCTTGCCGGGATGGTAGCAAATTTTAATGTCGTAATCACTCAACAATTCTACCCATCTTCTCTGCCTCATATTGAGCTCCTTCTGATCTAAAATATGTTGCAGGCTTTTATGATCGGTATATACCACACTCTTTGTACCGTAGAGATAGTGTCTCCAAAGTCTAAGAGCAAATACAACAGCTCCTAATTCCAAATCATGTGTAGTATAGTTCTCCTCATGCTTCCTCAATTGACGAGATGCATACGCGATCACTTTATCTCTTTGCATCAACACAGCACCAAAACCCTTACGTGATGCATCACAATATACCACAAAGTCATCAGCTCCGTCGGGCAAAGCCAAAATTGGTGCAGAACACAGCTTCCGCTTCAAAGTTTGGAATGCTTCTTCTTCTTCTGAACCCCACTCATACTTCTTGTTTTTCTGTGTAAGTTTAGTAAGAGGTTTAGAAATTAAAGAGAATCCTTCTATGAATCGTCGATAGTATCCAGCTAATACCAAGAATTGTCTAACTTCAGTCGGGGTCGTAGGCCTAGCCCAATCTCTAATAGCTTCAATTTTGGAAGGATCAACATGAACACCGCTACTATCGATCACGTGCCCAAGGAATTGGACTGAATCCAACCAAAAATCACACTTGGAGAATTTCGCATACAACTTCTCCCTCTTCAACAACTCCAAAATAATCTTCAAATGACCTTCATGCTCCTCCCGACTTTTGGAATAAATCAGGATATCGTCGATAAATACAATCACAAACTTGTCGAGGTATGGTTTACACACACGATTCATTAAGTCCATGAATACCGCAGGTGCGTTAGTTAACCCAAACGGCATTACTTGAAATTCAAAGTGTCCATAACGCGTCCGAAAAGCTGTAATAGGTATGTCCTCCTCTTTAACACGAAGTTGATGATAACCCGATCTCAAGTCGATCTTCGAGTACACACACGAACCTTGAAGTTGATCGAACAAATCATCGATCCTAGGAAGTGGATAACGATTTTTAATAGTTAACTTGTTCAACTCTCGGTAGTCTATGCACATTCTGAACGATTCGTCCTTCTTCTTCACGAACAATACTGGAGCTCCCCAAGGTGACGAACTTGGTCTAATGAACCCCTTCTCCATTAACTCCTTCAACTGATCTGCCAACTCCTTCATCTCAGATGGTGCCAAACGATAAGGAGCACGCGCCACCGGTGCAGCTCCCGGCACTAGATCAATCTTGAACTCGACTTCTCGCTGAGGCGGAAGCCCTGGCAAGTCATCGGGAAATACTTCAGGAAAATCACGAATAAGCGGAACATCTTCCACACGCCTAACCGGTAGTTCTTTCTCCACTACTTGAGCCAAGAACAGGTGACAACCTCTTTCTACATATTTCCCCGCCTTGATACAAGATATCACCGTCAGACGAGATCTACCGACATCACCTTTAACTATTAACAACTTACCCTTAACCGGTATGTGGACAACTTTCTCCCCACATACAATTACCGCATCATGAGCACCCAACCAATCCATACCAACAATCACATCAAATGAACCCAACTCTATCGGCATCAAATCAATTTCAAACAAATGATTTGCTAATTTCAAAGGACACTTCTTAAAGATAGTGGTAGTACTAACTAATTGTCCATCAGCTAACTCGACCTCATAACTAGTATTTAGGCTTGTTGGCTCAATATCAATTAAACGACTAAAGGAAGTGCTTATAAAGCTCCTATCAGATCCTGAGTCAAACAACACACTAGCATAACGATGGTTGAGTAAGAACGTACCCGTCACCACATTTGGACCTTGTGCCTGATCAACATCCTTAACAACATAAACTGCCCCAGCAGCTTCACCTGCTTTCTTGTTCTTCAACTTCGGGCATTTGGGACGAACATGATCACGTTCTCCACATTCAAAGCAAGTCTTGATCGGAATAGCATTTGCTCCAGTGGCAGGGATCCATGGCTTGCACTTCTCCGCAGCATGCCCAACCTTTCCACATTTAGTGCACCTTGGTGGACAATTACCAAAGTGACAAACACCACAGCTCTTACATTTCTGGGCTGGTCCCCCATAGTCAGCATTGTCATTCTTGTTAGTTGCAGCTCTAGCCCCATCATTTCTCTTCTGATTGTACTGCCTATGGCGGTTACTACCTTGATTACCACTCTGCGAATTCTCCCATTTCCTTTTATTACCCTCAGCAGCTTTCTCAGCCCTATCTTGAACTTTCTGCCCCATGAGTGTATGAGCCATTCTTACAGTCTCAACAAAGTTCTTGGGTCGAGATGAAGTTGTCTCACCTTTAATGTACCCAAGCAACCCTTTGATGTATTGATCCATCTTCTTTTTCTCAGTAACAAAAGCATCTGGACACAACAAAACCAACTCATTGAATCGGCTAGTGTATGCAGCAATGTTGTTATCCTTCAGCTTCAGGTGCCTCAGCTCATCCTCCAAAGCAGATAACTCTTCTTCTGGACAGAACTCTTCTTTTAATAACCTTTTAATTTCATCCCAAGGTTTCCTGTTTGCAGCTTCTAAACCGACTGTAGCAACTTGAGTCTTCCACCAGCTTAAAGCTCGATCCTTGAAAGTAGCAACTGCGAACTTAACCTTGTTCCTTTCTGAGCAATCACTAATCTCAAATGTTGTTTCTGTTTTCTCAATCCACCTGAATAATTCCAGTGCTCCACCAGTTCCTTGAAATGTAGTGGGTCCACATTTCATGTATCCAGCAAAAGTACATTCTTTAACCGTAGCAGCAGCAGGAGCAACCTCATCTGCAGGATTCTCAGCTACACCTGCCCCAGCAGCTTCTGGTCCAGCAGGTTCACCTTCACCTTCAGCACCCGCACCTGCAGAGCCACCTGCTCCTTCAGTGTTAACACGCGCAGCTCTATCCGCAGCTAATGCTTTCGCAACCTCTTCAGCAACTAGCCTTGCAATGGCATCATTTGTCATTCTCCTAGGTGGCATGATTCTGTCACATCACAAAGAGAAGATAAAATGAATGAGTTAATTGTATTCATGGTATAGTCATATCATGTACAAAATCAATCATCAAATGCATACACATTATCAATACAAGGATAGAGTACAACGACACAAAATAATAAACACTAGTCACGTGGGGATCCACATGGCTTAGTTGACAGTGTCTCGCTTGCAGTAGTGAAACCTGCTTCCTCCTCATCGAAGACGTAATTTGACGGTGGTAAATTTCACAAAATAGGTATAAGGTCATAACAAAATGAAATAGGATAATTTCCAATAATTTAAATAAATGTAGAAAATCCTTCAAAATAATTGCAAGAAAATTTCCAAAAATTTATTTAAGTAAATCATTAATAAATGATAACTCTTATCGAAAAGTTTAACGATATCAATATATATATCGATAAAGGATTATAGTATTTATTTATAAATACTTAGCAATAAGGCATACATAATAATGTATACTAAAGTTGTAATCCCAGAAGTAGCTTGAACCTGAAGTCACGCGAAATCATGTGCACCGACTCTTTTGAAAAATAAAACCGACAGTTATAGTTTAGGTTTTTAGAAAAAGACCTAGTTCTCTATAACTCATGGCTCTGGTACCAATCTTTAACACCCCCAAATTTACACGCAGCGGAATACATCTTTGGGTGCTAAACAATGATACAACAACACATAATTTATAAAGAACGACTCGAAAAGAGACGTTTTAAATTTATCGTTCCAAAACATTTATCAGAGTAGCGTAGTCCCAAGACATCGTAACCAAAGTACAACCAAAACAAAAGATTTAAATTGTTTTGAACAAAAGGAACGACAAATATTCAAAGAGTTTATATTGCAAAGTAGTGCACAACATTCATTCCCGTGGCTTCCAAGCTTCAGCCTTCTTGATTACCTGAAATACATGTGAGAAAATCATCAGCAAAAATGCCGAGTGAATCTATAGGTTTATATAATCATTTTGAACACAAGCAAAGATTATAAGTTTGTGGCATGCTTAAAGGCAACAAGCATCTAATAATTTGCATCAACAATAATAATTGTATTTAGCATAAATTGCAATAAGCTCATGGAACCGAGCCCTTAGACACTCCCATATCAGTCTAATAAGACGAGAGATTTATTAATTGTCGGTTACCTCCAGATTATTGGTACATTGCCGTATACCTGACTTCTCAATACAATATGTTCAAACAGTGTGGAGGTCGGGCCTAAGCTTCTATGACAAGTCCACAAAAACTGAACCGGGGCGGCTTCCCCCATAGATCTATTAACTGTACTAGCGGTTAACCCATCATAGGTTAATTAACGGTCCATAATTGAGGCTTTAACTAAGGCAATCACTTAATGCAATTTAAAGGCAACCACGGGTCCATTCATAGAGGGACAAGCATACCATAAAAATCTTGTGTTCTAAGTTTAAAAAAAACATGTATTCCCCCTCGCGGGTTTTAAAAATATTTGAATGAGCTCAAACGAGGCTATAGACTCACGTTGATAATGAAAGGCGGATTATCGGCTACGGGCGTGCTTCGGTCACGGAAACCTATATAAATAATAATCGGTCTTAGACTCTTGTCTAATGACTTTTATCAAAATAACAATATACATATGATGATTTTGTACATATGATGATGATCAAGTGGGTTTATATATCTTTGTTTACTCATTTTAGTGTTTACGTATTGGTAACTTTTTATTAGTTTACTAGTTTTACCTATTTACCTATTTTGAGTCCAATAAGCTTAGTATAAGTTCTTTAACTTGTTTTAATCCATTTTATACCTATATTATCAGTATCTATACTTTCCATGTTGGGCCCAAATGGGTTAAGCCCAATAAGTTCTTTTTTATAAGTGTTTAACTTATTTAGTCCAATTATTAGTCCAGTATGCTTAGTTAGCTCGTTAATGTCCGTATGTCCTATTGTTCGGGTTTTATCGGTTTTTACTTGTATTAGTTACTTATATATCAGTATATGACTTTTAAAAACTTTACATTAGACAGGTTTGATCGTCTAAGTTTTATTTGGCGAAAAACGTTAATTTTACGGTAATAGCCGAAAAAGTCGTAAAAATCAAGTTTATAGTTTTTATTACTTATAAGTATTATTCCACTACCATTTATATAATTTATCCATTTAATTAACCTTTTACATATTTATATAAATAAGTTTCATAAGTTAGTGGGTTTTTATTTTACATTTTATACAATAAATTTTGAGTGCTTATATAATAATAATAAACATTAATTCTCAAAATCTGATTTTTATCTTCATGTTCACCATTTTTATCATATCTAGAGTTCTATAATGAATTAGAAGCTCATTTTTGGGTGGCATGATCTTCATATTATGTGCTACATTTAACTTAGTTATAGATACTGCTCATTTTAAGTTTATCTTGCCTTAACAGTCCCTACAAAACTGCTTATTCAGATTAGAACACCCAACTTGTTTTGATCATATCTCACTCATTATATTGATTCCATTGCATGGCCAACTCTCACATGTGTATAACATCTTGTACTTACTGTAAATGGATCATACCATGCAATTTTATCAGTTCAAGTTTTAGTTATATACTGTTTTTATACAGCCAACTAAATAATCAAGATTTTAGCCTCATTTCTTATAGTTATTAACCTTTTTAAGCATATCTATCAACACTTGATCCCCACACAACATTTTTATCATCATATATACATCATATACATATACAAAATGAAAGAAAATACATTTGTTCTTTACAAAAATAACAAGAGAAAATGGAGAGGATGATCCTCTTTACCAACCAAGTGTATTTCTTGTTTTTGGAAGACAAGAACTTGATGAACACCACAAGTAACTCCAAGATCATCAAACACCAAGAATATAAGTTGAGAAATCAGCCCTAGGACACACGCAAATCACCTCCAATGTTGTTAATATGGCAACCAAATGATCAAGGCTTCAAGATAACTCCATGATAGAGCTAGTAAACATGTATTTCATGGCTAGAAAAGATCAAAAGGGGTGTTTGTAGCTTGAATATGGATGGCAATGGTGGAAGGTTTTGAGAGGATTTGTGAGAGTTTTGCATGTATGGAAATGGTGGTGTGAAGTTAGGTGATGGTTTTGACTAGACAAAGCTTAAAGAGTAAGCTTTGTAGTACACTTGTAATAAACTAGCTAACATGATGCCACATAAGGTGGTGGTATCATGTTGGTGCCATCCAAACTAGCTAGTGGGGTGGGACAATGTATTTTGTCCCATCTCACTAGTTTACGGGTATTCCTCGAGTCTAGTTTTCTCGATTTGCGTGCCCTCGGGTCGTTTCGCGAAAAACGTTTTTATAAATTATGAATCAACGTCACAAAACGAATCCAATAAAAATTGTCTCATCAAAAACGGAGTCCAAAAACGTAAATACGTAATCCTAAGGTTTCCGGTTTAGTCGTAAAAGACACTAAATTATGCACGTAAGCCCAAATTTAAATCCGTAAATTGTGAGTTCATCAACCCACACAAAAATAAGTTTCAAAATATTATACGATATAAAATTTTTGGCATCAGTCGGTATCGCGATCACTAGTAGTCCTCGTTGCTCGTCAAAATATTAAAATAAAATATTTAATATCGGTTTCAACTTAAATCGTTAAACATAATAATATTTAATGTATAAAATACTTCAAAAATATTTGAAAAGTAAGATTAAGTAATGACCTTATTTTGTGGGTTTTACATTTCTCGTCCTCATTTAAGAGACTTAGCCTAATGTGAAGTTAAGGAATCAAAGCTAAGTGCTCAACACATACGGTCGAGTAAAAAATTACTCTTATTCTCGCCATCGGAAAATCTACATTCGTGTCTTCAACACTTATAAAACATGAGAAAAATTTTAAAATTTGGCCATTTTTAGCCTTATTTTGCAACAAAACGATAGACAAAAATATAAACTTTGGAAAGCGTGAAGGTTTGGCAAGGCAAGTATCTATTCACCCCCCATACTAAAGTTAAACATTGTCCTCAATGTTTCGAATCTAGGGGTGCAAAACACCCCCATACTAGAGACATAGTCGAATGCCTAATTAGCATGGAAAGAGTGTAACCATTAAATTTAAAGCCGTTTATGAAGTGCGCTATATACCTAAGGTTAGAACATCAAAGGATATATCATGGATATTGAGAAAGTCTTTAAAGCAAACGATCGAGTGCTACCATAAAACGAACACGAGAGGCTCCAATCGTGAAGATAATGATCATCTAAAATCCATAATTCACAAACAACCACAGAACAAAGGTTGGAAGGGCACAAATCCCCACACGTTACTACATTAGAAAGCGATAATATGTACATAGGATAAGCATGGGACTCCCCCACGAGGCACCTCGTTTTTGATTACCGAGTCATGAGCTCGACTCGATCCCCTCAATTCTAATTATCATTGGGGAAAGTGATTTGGTCGAGGTAGTTCAAGGATGGAACTTCCCCGCCAAAGTAGTGCTTCAACCTATGTCCATTCACCTTGAAATTGGGGCCATCATTTTGAGCTAGCTCGATGGTCCCATATGGAAAAACTTGAGTCACGGTGAATGGACCGGACCAACGGGATTTCAACTTACCGGAAAAGATTTTCAAACGAGAATTAAAAAGCAAAAGTTGATCCCCAATGTTAAAAACCCGGTTTTTTATTTTTGAATCATGCAACTTTTTAGTCTTTTCTTTATAAATCAATGAATATTCATAAGCAATATCCCTTAATTCATCCAATTCATTTAATTTCATTTTCCGGTGTTTTCCCGCGGTCTCCATGTCATCATTACAATGCTTTAGGGCCCAATAAGCCTTGTGTTCGAGTTCAATTGGCAAGTGACAACTCCTCCCATACACTAGCTTATAAGGCGTGCACCCGATGGGCGTCTTATGAGCGGTCCTAAAAGCACATAAAGCATCGTCCAACTTATCCGACCAAGATTGTCGGTTTTCCCCTACGGATCTATCCAAGATCCTCTTCAACGCTCGGTTTGAAACCTCGAATTGCCCACTCGTTTGTAGGTAATAAGCCGTAGAAAGCCGATGTGTAACCCTATATTTCCTTAGGACCCTTTCGAATTGGTCGTTACAAAAATGGGTTCCACGATCGCTTATGATCACACGAGGGGTTCCAAACTGAGAAAACAAGCTTTTCAAAAACTTGGCTACCATACGAGCATCATTGGTGGGCAAAGCCTTAGCTTCCACCCACTTAGATAGGTAGTCAACCGCGACAAGTATGTACTTATTACCACGAGATGATGGGAACGGCCCCATAAAGTCGATGCCGCAAACGTCAAAGATCTCACACACTTGGATGATATTTTGTGGCACTTCATCTTTTTGTGAGGCTTTTCCTTGCCATTGGCATGAGTCACATGACTTCACAAGCTCATGTGCATCTCGGTAAATAGTAGGCCAAAAGAAACCGACATCAAACACCTTCTTAGCCGTGAGATTAGCACCATGGTGACCACCCGTGGGTCCCTCGTGGCAAGCTCTAAGGATGTTAGAAACTTCGGTACCAAAGACACAACGTCGAATAATTTGATCCGCACAAGTTCGAAACAAATAAGGGTCGTTCCAAAAGTAGAACTTGACGTCACGAAAGAATTTTCGTTTTTCTTGAGTCGTCATACCCTTGATGATGAAGTTGCCCGCATGGTAATTTGCGATGTCTGCAAACCATGGGGTGGAAGAATCAAGCTTAGAATTCACTACACCAAGTGTCTCAAGCGGAAATGTTTCGGTGATTTCCTTGGGCTCGTAAACACTTTGGTGAGGATCTTCAAAACGAGAAACATGATCGGCCGCTAGATTCTCGGCTCCTTTTTTGTCAACAGTTTTGTGATCAAATTCTTGAAGGAGGAGAATCCAACGAAGTAATCTTGGCTTTGCATCTTGTTTCGCCATAAGATACTTGATAGTCGAATGATCCGTATACACTATGCATTGTTGGGTCAAAAAGTTGATGTGGCAGAAACTCAAAATCGAAGAACATTTACTCAAGCGTTGACAAGAGTAATACAAGAGTTGACAAGAGCAATGTAGGCGTTGACAGAAGTCAACAAAAGTCAAACGCTGTCAACAAAAGTCAACGCTGATGGATTTGATGGAGAATTCTATTTACAAAATATATTGGATATATTCTAAATAATATATTCAGTATATATCTATAGAAATAGAATATTTAGTTGTTTATTTGATTTGATCTCTTGTAAACCCTAATCCTTACACTATAAAAGGAACCAAGGGTCATAGGTTTTATTCATTCAATTCATTCACAATGTAAACCTAAAGTGTGTGTCGACTAGACGTGGGATTCAATGTATACACGTCTAGTGATTGTTTGTTATTAATATAATAAACAATCCAATTGTGTTTTAATTCATGTTCTTGTGCCCTAAACACCTTGTTAATGATTGTTGTTCTAATTCCGCTTTGATTGTATAATCATATGAACAATGATCATTCCTAGTAGCTTCAAAGATCCGGAAACCAAGGTTTCCACAATTGGTATCAGAGCCTCGTGGCTCGTGATGCTAGGACCAACAAGGTGTTCGTATATCGTGAAGAAGAGGAAAAATTCGTATAGAGTTTTTCTGGACGTTTTTGTGTGCGCAGCAGTATTCAGAAGGTCATAACTTTTGATTGAACCGTTGGATCGTCACGAAATTTTATATGTGTGTTCTACATACATAGATCTAAACATCCACCGGAGGGATTGTCAAGTTTTATCCCCAGGCAAAAGTTATTAAGCGTCAAAGTCAGCAGTAGGGTGAATGCAGTTTTCTGTGGACAGCCACTTGTCGCAAGCAAATTCGGAAATAAAAGAAGTCTACCGAAAGCCTTGGTACTTGTCTGATCAATCACACTGATAGCTTCAATAGTTCACTGGAATTTTGATTTGAGGATTTCACCGGTTACTAATCCAGTATCGGTATAGTAGGCCTCCTTGGCCACTCCACTAGTGGCTCGGTTTCGTCCTAGAAGCTACTGCTTACGCCTCTCTAGGCTTCGCTATCGCTCATGACTGGTATATGGATCTCTCTATGTAGTGGTGGCCTTCTAGAAGCTTCGCCAGAAGCGACTAGTCGCTTCCCGAATGCCCCTTTCCTTCGCTACTAGGTGTTCAAAACACGATCTCTCTTTCGTTAACCGTTGGATCTTCGTGATTTTTGAGCCTGTAGATTCTTGACACTTGTGTCTAGAATCTCACCGAAGGGATTTTCGATCTGAGCCCTAATGAAAAAGTTATTCGAGGTCGAAGTTGGCTGCATAATGAGGTATGAAATTCTTAGTTCACATAAAATAATGAGTTAGGGTTTCCTCCAAACCCTAAATCAATTATAAACAGAAAAAGAGGATTTCATAGCTATTGAAGATTCGATCTAAGGGTATGTTGCAAACCCTAATTTGGGTTTCGATGCATGAATCTGGTAAACCCTAGATTGATTGATATTAAGTTGACAACATCAGTTATAATTGTGAATTGAAGGATACTACGTTGACATTACAATACTTTGTTTTGATTCAAAGATGTTAAATCACGTAAGATATTGTTGTTCATTCGTTTGAACGCATAATGGATCAATAGGTATTATATACTTCTCACGGTTTTATAATGAAAAAGGACGTGATTGGTTCTTAACCATGTGTTCACACGGTTAGAAGGTTCTTATTGGTCAATTCCTATTGATGGTTAACAAGACTTACGTTCACATGGCCTAAGAAGATGCGAGGAGTATATATTGAATATGGAAAACGCAATTCAACAAATATATTGTCCATGCGTTGATCAATGTTGGTTCACGTGATGTTCTTTTGGGATTCACCAAATTGCATGTTTGAAGTATTACGTGGATATTTATACAAGTTTATTAATTAAGCTACTGTTGAAGATCAGACATGTTCACGTGGGGATAAACCTATTATTCTCCAAAACTCATTCATGTGTTTTATGAGTTCTTGCAATTGAGACAAGACGCTGTCAAAGTTTTGGAGCAACGTTGACAAGAAAGAGTGAACGCAACGCTGACAGAGTATGGTTTGACGCTGATAAAAATGGACGCTGACAAGGTTTATGGTTGGCGCTGACGTTTGTAATCCAGACGCTGACGAGTGAAAATTTGACGCTGACAGAATAAGTCAACGCTGACAGCGTTGACAGTGTCGTCCGATATATGAACTTCAACGTTGATAGGTATTGTCTGATATCGGACAATACAACTGCCAAAGATGTTGGATAAAAGGTGATATTGGACAACACAAGGTTTGCTGCTGTTTGAGAAAATTGGTACGTTTTTAGCACACAAAAAGAAGGAAAATACACACGAAGGTACATGGAATCTCCGTTATAATTTAAAATATCATGTTGATATTTATGGCTTGGATACTTTTGAAAGGGATTAATGATTTTAAGGCGAGTTAGCAACCATTCATGAAGTTATTTATTGGAGTATGTAATCGGGATAGCCTTGTGAAAGAGTTATCCATTCCCATACTTTTACATATGAAGATATTGACTTGTCATGAAGAGGTGTTGACTTAAGGGGAAGAATTCTTATGGTAAGTTTGATGATTGAAGAAGATTTTCGCAAGTTTGTGTTTTATCATATCTTAAAGTCATGCACTTCCAATCATAGACTTTAAAGGTAACTCTTTCGTGCTTTACATGGTTGGTGACGAAGACTTGTCATAACACTTGAAGGAGTTACATTATCGTGCTCAGTGTCTCACATAGGATGAGAATATTGACAAGGGATCGAGGTCTACTTATACTTTGTGCCATGAGTATATGTTCTTAGTCACATGGATAGTACAAGACATGGAACATAGGTTTGGGTTATTCTACTTCTACATCAAAAATATTATATTAATTGTTCTTCAAGATCATTACACAGAGCCTACATATGGAGAATCTTCAACATTGCATACATTGTTTACTTCCTTGTTGATGTGACAAAAAGGGGAAGAAATACATGCTACACTTGAGGGAAGCAATTTGAAGATCATGTACAACTTACAAGAGATACACATAGAAGTTTTGCCACTATCAACTAGGGGAAGATTGTTGGGTCAAAAAGTTGATGTGGCAGAAACTCAAAATCGAAGAACATTTACTCAAGCGTTGACAAGAGTAATACAAGAGTTGACAAGAGCAATGTAGGCGTTGACAGGAGTCAACAAAAGTCAAACGCTGTCAACAAAAGTCAACGCTGATGGATTTGATGGAGAATTCTATTTACAGAATATATTGGATATATTCTAAATAATATATTCAGTATATATCTATAGAAATAGAATATTTAGTTGTTTATTTGATTTGATCCTTGTAAACCCTAATCCTTACACTATAAAAGGAACCAAGGGTCATAGGTTTTATTCATTCAATTCATTCATAATGTAAACCTAAAGTGTGTGTCGACTAGACGTGGGATTCAATGTATACACGTCTAGTGATTGTTTGTTATTAATATAATGAACAATCCAATTGTGTTTTAATTCATGTTCTTGTGCCCTAAACACCTTGTTAATGATTGTTGTTCTAATTCCGCTTTGATTGTATAATCATATGAAAAATGATCATTCCTAGTAGCTTCAAAGATCCGGAAACCAAGGTTTCCACATGCATTTCGTCAAGACGAGATAAGGTCGGAATTTCTCAAATGCATACACCACGGCAAGGAATTCCTTTTCCGTTGTAGTGTATTTTAGTTGAGCCTCGGTCATCGTCTTGCTAGCCTAGTAAATAGGCAAGAAGTGTTTTACATGACGTTGCCCCAATACGGCCCCAATAGCATAGTCACTAGCATCACACATGAGCTCAAAGGGGAGATTCCAATTGGGAGCAACAAGAATGGGAGCTTCGGTAAGTTTCCTCTTAAGGATTTCAAAGGCTCGTACACAATTTTCGTCAAAGACAAAACGTGCATCTTTTTCAAGGAGATGTGTAATAGGTCGAGAGATCTTTGAAAAATCCTTGATGAATCGACGATAAAAGCCCGCGTGGCCTAGGAAACTCCTAACTCCCTTAACAGTTTTGGGATGAGGTAATTTGGCGATGACGTCTACCTTAGCTTGATCTACCTCAATCCCTGCTTTTGAAACCTTGTGCCCTAAGACGATTCCACTTTTAACCATAAAATGACATTTTCCCAATTAAGCATAAGGTTGGTTTCCTGATAACGCTTCATCATTCTCTCAAGATTTGACAAACACGAAGTGAACGAACTACCAAACACGGAAAAGTCATCCATGAAGACTTCCATTGTATTTTCGATCATATCATGAAAAATAGCCATCATGCACCTTTCAAAGGTTCCCGGTGCATTGCAAAGTCCGAATGGTATTCTACGATAGGCAAACGTTCCATATGGACACGTAAACGTAGTTTTTTCTTGATCATGAGGATCGATGGGGAAAATGGTTTCCCGCAAGACGCTCCAACATTTGGTCCATGAAAGGCAAGGGAAAATGGTCTTATCGAGTGGCTTCATTCAACTTACGATAGTCAATGCACACTCTCCATCTGGTCACGAGTCTAGTGGGAATTAACTCGTTGGCATCGTTTGGCACAATGGTCATTCCTCCCTTTTTAGGGACACAATGAATAGGACTCACCCAAGGGCTATCGGAAATATGGTAAATCATTCCCACGTCAAGGAGTTTAAGGACTTCCTTTTTGATGACGTCGTGAATTTTGGGGATCACCCTCCTTTGACATTAGATTGCGGGCTTGTAATCCTCCTTCATTAAGATTTTGTGGGTACAAAGTTTTGGACCGATCCCCTTAATGTCGGATAACTTCCACGCAATTGCCCCTTTGTGATCCTTTAGAACATCGACAAGTGCGGTTTTTTCATCATCCGAAAGTTCTTTCGCAATAATAACCGGCAACTTGTCGCCCTCCTCCAAAAATACATATTCGAGATGAGGAGGTAAATCTTTCAACTCGGGGATAGGTGGTTCCTCAATTGAAGATTGGGGCTCGATACTCATAACCTCCTCGGGTGGAGGAAATGGGAAATCATTAAGAAAATCCTTGATAATCGAGAAGTCCTTATCATTGTCGAGGTCTTCGTTACAAGTACGTGGAACATCGAATTCTTCCAACGTAAAACCACCACCTTCAAATGGAGTGAAGGTTGGTGTCGAGTTATCAAGAATGGGATCTAACATAGTGGGATTTCCACTATTTTCAGCATCACCAAAACCTAGAACTTCTTGTGAAAATTCCTCTCAAACAACGTCGATCATATCAACGAGGTTTATGGTTGCAACGGAATAAACATGTGAAATTTGAGAGTTTTGAGTTGCGTTTATAACAAGTTCCTCGTCGTTGAAACGTAAGATGATCTTTCTAGCATGCACATCGATCAAAGCCATAGACGTATCTAAAAACGAACGACCTAAAATGAGAGGAACTTGAGGATCCGTGGGAATATCGACAACGATAAAGTCTACCGAATAATAGAACTTTCCCACTTTCACAAAAACGTCTTCCGCCAATCCACATGCGGGAATCAGGGAATGGTCGGCCAACTCGATTGACATTAGTGAAGGAGTAAGATTAGGAGGATTGAGCGACTTGAAGATTGCAAGTGGCATCAAGTTAATGCTAGCACCAAGATCGGCCAAGGTATAGCATTCCTCCATATCTTGGATTGCACAAGGGATCAAGAATTTACCGGGATCACCGACTTTTTGAGGTATGCGATTAAGATAAACCGATGAACAACTAGACAATTATTGCAATTTCTCCTTGTTGTTCAACATACTCTTAAAGTTAGCGGCAAATCGAGGCATCATGACCAAAGAATCGGCGAAACTCACATTAAAGTGCAAATCACGAAACATTTTCATAAAAAGCTCAATTTGGTAATTACCGCGCTCTTGACGTTTCTCTTTTCTAAGTCTCGATGGATAGGGCAAAGGTGGTATGGGTTGAGGCATAGGAATAGCCTTTGGAATCTCGGGTTCCAATGTTGGTAATGGGTCAACCGTAGGTCTGGCATGAGCGGTACTTCGTGGGATTTGGACATGCTCCTTTTCGACCATCACCTCGGGTTCTTCCTCAATTGCATCCTCAGTAGGAGCAATTGTTTGAGGAGTCGGTTCCTTAAGTGTCTTACCACTACGTGTGGTAATCACTTTCATCTCTCCCTTAGGGTTCGATATGGTGTTACTAGGAAGACTACTCGAAGACGGTTTGCACATAATTCCCTGAAACATAGATGAAATTTTGTCCTGAAACATGGATTGCCTCTTCTTGGCCTTAATCATTTCTTGCTTATATTCATGTTTCCCTTGTTCCATTTTTTTGTTGGTTTTGTTGTAACCTAGTTACATTTCCTTCCATTTTGTTTGTATGGATTTTAAGCTCATTTGCTAACTCATTTTTCAACTCTTTCTTCAAGTCGTTCTTAAACTCGGATCTTAGGCTAATGATTTCTCTTTGAATGTTGTAAAACCTAGCATCGTTCCCATTAGCGTATTCAAAAAATTCATTTGGAAGATCTTTCAAAGTTTGAAAACTTTTGTTGTTGTTTTGAAAATCACTTTGATTTTTGTTTGAAACTTGATTATTAGCCCCTTGATTACCATAGTTTCCTTTGTTGTAATTGATTTTGAAACCAACTTGATTGTTTCGATAGTTGTTGTTAGCATTTTGATTTGAACCAAAACCCGGTGGAGTAAATTGATTGGAGCGGGTAACTTGACCGTTTTGGTTGTAAGTTCCCGTGGCCGTGTAGGCACTCGAAGTGTTACCACCGTTGGTAATGCACTCGGAGAAATCATGACCTCCACAACAATACATACATGAAGCCTCAATCGCTTTAGCCGTAGCGGGAGCACTTTGTTCTCCAACTTTGAATTCAATTAAAAGTCCTTTAAGCTTATCAAAGATTTTGTTTTCCAAGTTAGCCTTAATTTGGCAAGCATCGATGGTATTAGACAAAGAAGGTGAAGCCGAAGCGTTACGAACACTCGATGTGTTACGAGGACTATACACCTTAGATATATTCTCAATTATTACTAAAGCTTCCTTAACCGTTTTACACAAAAAATTACCACCCGCGGCGGCATTTAGATAATCCCTTTCATGATCATTAAGTCCATTGTAAAACGTGTCAATTTGATGCAAGTCGGAAAAACCGTGACGAGGACACTCATGTAACATTTCCTTAAACCTATTCCAAGCCGTTGAAAAACTCTCATTAAATTTTTGTCAAAATTTTGAAATCTCGTTTTTCAAATGCGTAGTCTTAGAGGGCGGAAAAAATTGGTTCATAAATTTTGAAACGAGATCCTTCCACGTCAATATAGAATTGGGTGGCTCTTTCTCTAACCAAATTTTAGTGGGCCCCGCTAAGGAATACGGAAAAAGCATCATCTTAATCGAGTCATTAGCAACATCCTTAAATTTGCAAGTGGCGGTGAGACGATTGAATTGGCGGATATGGTTGTGATGGTTGTCCTTTTCATCACCACAGAATTTGTTTTTTTGGATCATCGACAACAAACCCGTTTTCACTTCAAAACTCTCCGCAAGGATAGCGGGAATTACAATAGCCTCTCCATAACCCTCGGTGGGTGCTTGAAGTAACTCCATCATAGTTCGATTCTCCATGGTTGGTTCCTCTCTTACAATGGGTTCGTGAATAGGAGACTCCTCACTAGAAAGATTAGGAGTAGGTGTTGACTCCTTTCGGTTTCTTCGTTTACGTGCACGTCTTGCTTGGTTTCGAGTAAGCATAAACGTCACGTACAACGTGGGGGGTGAGCAAAGAAGATTCTTTTTGGTGTTTTGTATTTTTCAATTTTTTTGTGGTTTTTGATTGTTTTTACTTTTTTTGGATTTTTGTGATGGTATTAAGTAGACCAAAATCTACAAATCTCCTCCTTAATCAAATCTATTGATTAAAGAAGCCTCAAGGAATGAAAACGATCACGTGAAGTGAACGCCTTCGATGAGTTTAGAACGTTGGTGGAACACCAAATGTTCAAGAGGGTTTAATCAAATGAAACCAAGAAAGTATATATGATACTTAATAATACTTTGGGCGGCAAAACCCTCGATTAGCTTTCAATCTCAAAATACTCACAAGCAAGCGGGGAAACGAGGCGGCGCGAAGCACTTAAGAGCCTTTTTCCTTAGGGTATATTTTATAATACCCGCCTTATACCCACCTTATAGTTTGTATTTTTCAAAATCGAGCTTCACGAAAGTATTTATCTATTTTTGCCTTTTTCTTTTGGTTTGAGATTCGAATACAATGATTGGGTAATGACCTCCCAAGTCAAGGTTGTGTTTTCACACTTTTGGAGTACTTGTGAATTTATTGTTCTACGTATACAATATAGTAATAGTATTCACACAAAAAACGTAAACCGATAATACGTGTTAGTAGAGTGCTACTAATACAAATAGATATTATGGCTATATAAAAAAAGGACAATCGTAAAAATCAAAACACAACACGCCCCCCCCCCCCCCCCCCCCGGCAGAGGCGCCAAAATGATAGTTGTAAAAATACGTCTTTTAGGAAAAAGAGCGTAATTAGGGTAAGTATTAACAAGTGATTTAGGAAAACCACGAGTTATGACCCAAAGTGGGGATCGTTCTCAAGGAGGCTTGGTGTGTGTGTGAAAAGATGATTAATTATGTGATTATATTTATGAAAAAAGAAAATAGAAATGAGGTAAGAAGAGAATGACGGTTAGGATGACGAATTAAACTAAGACGAAAGGGTCGTACACGTAAAACCGTAAAAAGTACCAAACTTAAAAATTTACTCTAAAAATTCCTAGAAAATTGAAATAAATCCTAAATAATGTAATTAGAGTTTACAAAAAATCAAAAATCACTCAAACCTTTTATTTATTTAAATAATGATTTTTTAATGCTAATTAAAGCCCTAAAAATCAATTTAATTAACAAAAAGCCTAAAATGAGATTTTTTCAATTGTAAACCTCTAAAATGACCTAACTTAATGTAAAACTATTTTTGGACATTTTAAAATTAATAAAAACTGTTTGAAAACAATTAAAAACTATTTAAACTTAAAATAATTATAAAAATTAATCTAATGACAATAAAAATATTCTAAAAATTGTTAAATTCCTAACTTAACGTATATAACCTAAGAAAAATGTAGTAACTTGAAAAATATAAATTTTAATTTTTAATAATAAAATAATATTAAAAATCCAAAATTCTAAAAAAATTCTAAAAACTTGCAAACTAGCTTAATTTAACCTAATTAACACAGAAATAAAGTTGAAGTTACCTAAATACCCCTAATGGGCCTTCAAATGGGCCAAAGTCCAAAACAGACCCTTATTGGGCCTAAATAAGCCCAATAAACAAATGATTATAAAAATGGCCCAAAAGCTCCTATCTGACTCAAAATTTGATTCTGAACATAATTTTTCAAAGGCCCAAAAGCTGAAAATGTGATATAAGCTGGCTTATTTCAAACAGCTTATTCTTAATGGGCTTTTTGGCCCATAAAGATATAAGCTGATGCCATAAGCTCAAATTAGACACACAAGCTTCTATTGAGTTACTTAAGACTTCTGTAAAAGGAAATTTGAAAAAAGTCCAAGGAATACGCCTGAAAAAGCAATAAGCCACAAAACGACAAAATAGTCGTTTTCAAGTTCTAGGCTACCAAGAGCTGATTCAAGTTTTAAAAGCTTTTAAATGACTTAACTAAGCTTAATCAACAAAAAGTTTTCAAATAAGTTCACTCAATAAGCTGAAATAAGCAAATAAGCACTTCTTTAAAAGACAACTTTATGAGTTTTCTAGAAAAAAGTCAAAGTCAAAGTCTAATAAGCTCCAGTTCAAACAAATGGGTCAAATGATGAAGATTGATCACAAAAAGTCAGTTGTTGCAGGTCTGAATAAGCCAATATGGCTTATAAATAAGCTAACTGAAAATTAACACTAGAAGGGGCTAGTTTTTGTGTCTGAGCAGTGGAAACTTTTCCACTGCTTGACTTTCTTGACTTTTTGTCTTTAGTGACTTTTTTTGAGATTCAAGTTACAAAAAGGCACCCAAATGATCAGTGGATCATAAGGAGTCAATAACAAAAAAGAAATCACAATCACTAACAGCCAATTTGTACAGTTAATTCAATTAAGCACCAAATATAGCCCAAACATGAACAAATAAGCAGTTATGGTTCAATAAGCACTTATAGCACAATTCAGCCAGCCAAACTTAACCAAATGCATACACAAGCTATAATAAACTTAAATGAACAAGTTTAAATAGGTTTCATGCAATGATTCAAAGTCTAAGTCAAGATTAAAGAACAATAAGTTACTGATGAACACTAACACAAGCAGATTTTTACTTTTGTTGATGCACTTTACCAACAAGCCAAATTTAAACACTCAGATCTATCACATATGTTGTATAAACAATGATTTAACAACTTTCAACCCTAAGCATGCATATATTATGGATATTACCAAAATCCTAGGTCAAAAACGGTCAAAATCAATGAGATATAGCACAATGTTTGATTCAAGGTTTTAAACCCAATAACTTGGAGCAAATAGCTCTGAAACAAGTATATAGCAGATACAAAGCACAAACACAAACTTCCAACCACAAAATATCACACTATGATCTCAAACAGGTAATCCCAAACACCCCTTTAAATTTTCAAAACACAATTTTCAAATCAAAAGTGTATTCCAAGGTTACCCAAGCCCAAATCAACACAATAACATATGAGATATGCAGATTAGAACAAGATTAGACCACAAAATCAGCAAGAACACAAGCAACACACAAATTCACCAAAAATCCAAATTTTTAACATATTTTGAGTAGAATGGTGTGTACCTCATGGATGTACATCCACACCCACGAATTTTGAGCTTATGTGCTAGCAAGAACAATCACAAGCTTCCACAATAAAGCCTGCTAAGATTCAACAAGGTTAAGAGAAAAATATCATAACAGAAAAGTGAAAAATTCTTGATTAATGCAACCTTAGTTCCCCACACTTGATTATCCCCAAGTTATAGGCTTCACCACACCTTGATAACTCATTATTAGGATGCTATGATCAGCTTTATAGCCCAAGAATTCCAAGGTTTGAACTAGACTTAGCAAAATATCAAGAAAAGTGGAAAATGTTCAAACTTTTACACACTCCTTTGAAAACAGGTTTTAAGATCAAAGATTAGTAAACATCAAACAACAATAAACAGATAATAAGGTTGGCACTTGATTTTTCTTCACCAAATTCAAACACATTTCATTAACTGAATATATGATTTACAGATTTGTGAACAATGCAAAATTCAAGAGCAAAGCAAAAATGAAGCACCCTACGGCCTTTATATAGGCATACACGTGAACTATGAAAGCTAAAAAACGTGAAACCCAAGCTAATGAAGTTCCAGTTATGCCCTTGAGGGTTTGAACAATCTTGAGAATCATGTGACTATCCTTGGCGTTTTGTTGTAGCTGGCATGGTGTGATATCATCCAAGGGCTTGTAACAAGCTTAAAAAGTAAGCTTCAATGTGGATGGTTGGATTGATGTCCAATTTTGGCAGTATGCACAAGAGTGTAGCAGGGGAATCTCATGTGGGGTTGATGGGTGATGTGGCAAGTGATTTTAAGTTTGGGATATGTTTAAAGGATCATTAATCACTAATCTACACAATATTAAGGTTTAATTATAAGTAAATAACAAAACCCCAAATTGTGTTCTTGGTGAATAGTTGGGTGTTTGATTCGGATTAGAGTTTAAAAAAGTGTTAGGCGCCACTTTTAAATAAACTAATTAGATTAGTTTAAGTTAGTTATAAGTGGGAAGTGATGTGGCGCCATGGTGATCTCTGATTGGTTATTAACGGTGAGTGGGACACGTGTAAGGGAGGGGTTGGTCTAGGTAAGTTTGGTTGTCTGCCAATTTAAACCCCTTAACTTCCTTTTGCCTTTCACTTGCAAATAAATTCACCAAATCCGGATTTCCTTTGTTAGCCAAGTTTTACTTTTCACACTTTTGCCCCAAATGCTTTTCCAAAGTATTTTCAGGGGTATTTCTTGCCATTTCTTGATTCTTGAAGGACTGATTTGGCACTTTCTTCATTGATAATGGTCTTGACTTGTTTGTTTGACTTCTTAGAGGATTGAAATTGCCAAGTCATGATTAATAAGGGACCATTTTTGCCATTTCTTCAAAGTCAAGGGTCCTTTTGGTAATTTTGACATTTTCAAAGGACCAAACTTGTAATTTCTTGTAACTTAAAGTTCTTCATGGTATGTTTGACTTTGAGAAGGACTAATATTGACATTTTAGTTTTGTTGAGGGACTAAAATTTCCAATTCTTCAAAGTGGAGGGCCCTTTTTGCAATATTGACAAACTTTAGGGACCAATCTTGTAATTATGAGGATACAAGGGTATAAATTGTCAAATCTTCAATATTGGAGGACCCTTCTTCATAAATCTTCAAATCTTCAAGGGTTTTCTTTGGAAAATTCTTCATTAGGGCTTGGTTCAATGTGCGGCTTCGTTTCCCGTGTTCGTTTTTGCATGATTCTTGTGATCTTTTGTCATTTTCTCAATATCCGTACCTAAAATACACAAGCAACAAACACAAGCATATATTTGGCCAATTTCATGATATTTTATGCATTTAAATCCCTTTTTGGATGATGAGACTATGTATAAAAGCAGTCCTATCACTCCCCCATACTAAACCGTTGTCGTGCCCTCACGCAATGATAGAATAAAGTATCGTAGCACCTCCAAAATTCATTTTTATTCACTTTTATTGAACGATAAACTAGCTACACTACTACTATTACTACTACTTGCGTTTTAGACATAATGTATGATTTTCATCGCAAAATGGGACGTTTAGGTTCATAGAACAAGAACACATGAATGCTTTGTTAGAAATAATTTCATTGTCCTCGATTTTCACCCCAGTTCCATGCTAAGCGTGCAACGAGATCATTGTCATTATAAGTTAGTAATGCTAACACTACTCATATGCCCTAATCACGTAGTTATCCTCCCATTATCCGAAGTTGTATCTCTTATATTTGATTTTGTCTTGAATGTTTCACGAGGATACATTGTTTGACTTATGCGATAATAGAGATTTAGGTCTAAAAATAGAGTCCTAACGGTGTAACTAAGACCATCAAATCAATAACCCCTCCTAATAGACAACGATGTCAAAAAATTAAGTCAACAAGAAGGATCGTTAAACACAGTTTTATAAAGGTTTTGAACATGAGACTTATTACCAAGACTTTTATACGCCCCCTAACGGAAGGGCCTTATTATCATAGGTTTACCTCCATCTTTTATTCAACTTCGCCATGAAGCTTTTATTAAGACTTCGGTATTGCCTTGCCGTTTATTATCTACCTCATCGGTGGTTTTATTAGCCAAAGACGTATATCCTCACGCTAAGGCGAATTTTGGATCTTTAAAGCTTCAAAGATTAACGCTTGATTCACTTTCAGTTTTGCATACATTTTTCGGCATTGTGGGCTTCAAATTGTTTGCTTGAATTAGGTGAGCACTTGAAATCTTATTATTAGGTGAAGCTTTCGATTATTCGGGTGCCAATACTTCAAAACCGTGACGCTGGCGATACCTTAATGTCTTCCAAATTTAATTACACGGAAGCTACTAGAAAAGACTAGAAACCCAACAATCAACATTAAACCGCTAAATCAATATTTATTAAGCAAAAAATATTTACAAGCGAAGGGAGAATAAGCAAACAACGAGAACACATGAGTTTTTGAAAGAATACAAGTACTCTACGTTTAGCATAGTAACTTATAATTAACCCTATCATTTCTCGTCCTCATTTAAGAGACTTAGCCTAATGTGAAGTTAAGGAATCAAAGCTAAGTGCTCAACTCACACGGTCGAGTCAAAAATTACTCTTATTTTCGCCATCGGAAAATCTACATTCGTGTCTTCAAAAACTTATTAAACATGAGAAAATTTTTTAAATTTGGCCATTTTTAGCCTTATTTTGCAACAAAACGATAAACAAAAAGATAAACTTTGGAAAGCGTGAAGGTTTGGCAAGGCAAGTATCTATTCACCCCCCATACTAAAGTTAAACATTGTCCTTAATGTTTCGAATCTAGGGGTGCAAAACACCCCCATACTAGAGACATAGTCGAATGCCTAATCTAGCATGAAAAGGGTGTAACCGTTAAATTTAAAGCCGTTTATGAAGTGTGCTATAAACCTAAGGTTAGAACATCAAAGGATATATCATGGATATTGAGAAAGTCTTCAAAGCAAACGATCGAGTGCTCCCATAAACGAACACAAGAGGCTCCAATCGTGAAGATAATGATCATCTAAAATCCATAATTCACAAACAACCACGGAACAAAGGTTGGAAGGGCACAAATCCCCACACGTTACTACATTAGAAAGCGATTATATGTACATAGGATAAGCATGGGACTCCCCCACGAGGCACCTCGTTTTTGATTACCGAATCATGAGCTCGACTCGATCCCCTCAATACTAATTATCATTGGGGAAAGTGATTTGGTCGAGGTAGTTCAAGGATGGAACTTCCCCGCCAAAGTAGTGCTTCAACCTATGTCCATTCACCTTGAAATTGGGGCCATCATTTTGAGCTAGCTCGCTGGTCCCATATAAAAGAACTTGAGTCACGGTGAATGGACAGGACCAACGGGATTTCAACTTACCGGAAAAGATTTTCAAACGAGAATTAAAAAGCAAAAGTTGATCCCCAATGTTAAAAACCCGGTTTTTAATTTTTGAACCATGCAACTTTTTAGTCTTTCTTTATAAATCAATGAATTTTCATAAGCAATATCACTTAATTCATCCAATTCATTGAATTTCATTTTCCGGTGTTTTCCCGCGGTCTCCATGTCATCATTACAATGCTTTAGGGCCCAATAAGCCTTATGTTCGAGTTCAATTGGCAAGTGACAATTCTTCCCATACACTAGCTTATAAGGAGTGCACCCGATGGGCGTCTTAGGAGCGGTCCTAAAAGCCCATAAAGTATCGTCTAACTTATCCGACCAAGATTGTCGGTTTTCCCCTACGGATCTCTCCAAGATCCTCTTCAACGCTCGGTTTGAAACTCGACTTGCCCACTCGTTTGTGGGTGATAAGCCGTAGAAAGCCGATGTGTAACCCCATATTTCCTTAGGACCCTTTCGAATTGGTCTTTACAAAAATGGGTTCCACGATCACTTATGATCGCACGAGGGGTTCCAAACCGAGAAAACAAGCTTTTCAAAAACTTGACTACAACACGAGCATCATTGGTGGGTAAAGCCTTAGCTTCCACCCACTTAGATAGGTAGTCAACCGCGACAAGGATGTACTTATTACCACGAGATGATGGGAACGTCCCCATAAAGTCGATGCCCCAAACGTCAAAGATCTCACACACTTGGATGATACTTTGTGGCATTTCATCTTTTTGTGAGGCTTTTCCTTGCCGTTGGCATGAGTCACATGACTTCACAAGCTCATGTGCATCTCGGTAAATAGTAGGCCAAAAGAATTCGGCGTCAAACACCTTCTTAGCCGTGAGATTAGCACCATGGTGACCACCCGTAGGTCCCTCCTGGCAAGCTCTAAGGATGTTAGAAGCTTCGGTACCAATGATACAACGTCGAATAATTTGATCCGCATAAGTTCGAAACAAATAACGGTCGTTCCAAAAGTAGAACTTGACGTAACGAAATAATTTTTGTTTTTCTTGAGTCATCATACCCTTGATGATTAAGTTTCCCGCATGGTAATTTGCGATGTCCGCAAACCATGGGCTGGAAGAATCAAGCTTAGAATTCACTAAACCAAGTGTCTCAAGCGGAAATGTTTCAGTGATTTCCTTGGGCCCATAAACACTTTGGTGAGGATCTTCCAAACGAGAAAGATGATCGGCCGCTAGATTCTCGACTTCTTTTTGTCAATAATTTTGTGATCAAATTCTTGAAGGAGGAGAATCCAACGAAGTAATCTTGGCTTTGCATATTGTTTCGCCATAAGATACTTGATAGCCGAATGATCCGTATACACTATGCATTTAGTCAAGACGAGATAAGGTCATAATTTCTCAAATGCATACACCGCGGAAAGGAATTCCTTTTCCGTTGTAGTGTATTTTAGTTGAGCCTCGGTCATTGTCTTGCTTGCATAGTGAATAGTCAAGAAGTGTTTTTCATGATGTTGCCCCAGTACGGCCCCAATAGCATAGTCACTAGCATCACACATGAGCTCAAAGGGGAGATTCCAATTGGGAGCAACAAGAATGGGAGCTTCGGTAATTTTCCTCTTAAGGATTTCAAAGGCTCATACACAATTTTCGTCAAAGACAAAACGTGCATCTTTTTCAAGGAGATGTGTAATAGGTCGAGAGATCTTTGAAAAATCCTTGATGAATCGACGATAAAAGCCCGCGTGGCCTAGGAAACTCCTAACTCCCTTAACGGTTTTGGGATGAGGTAATTTGGTGATGACGTATACCTTAACTTGATCTACCTCAATCCCTGCTTTTGAAACCTTGTGCCCTAAGACGATTCCACTTTTAACCATAAAATGACATTTTTCCCAATTAAGCACAAGGTTGGTTTCCTCACAACGCTTCAACATTCTCTCAAGATTCGACAAACACGAAGTTCACGAACTACCAAACACGGAAAAGTCATCCATGAAGACTTCCATCGTCTTTTCGATCATATCATAAAAAATAGCCACCATGCACCTTTGAAAGGTTCCCGGTGCATTGCAAAGTCCGAATGGCATTCTACGATAGGCAAACATTCCATATGGACACTCTTGATCACGAGGATCGATGGGGATTTGGAAGTAACCGGAAAAACCATCTAAAAAGCAATAGAAATCGTTTCCCGCAAGACGCTCCAACATTTGGTCCATGAAAGGAAATGGAAAATGGTCTTTTCGAGTGGCTTCATTCAACTTAAGATAGTCAATGCACACTCCCTATCCGGTCAGGAGTCTAGTGGGAATTAATTCGTTGGCATCGTTTGGCACAACGGTCATTCCTCCCTTTTTAGGGACACAATGAATAGGACTCACCCAAGGGCTATCGGAAATAGGGTAAATCATTCCCGCGTCAAGGAGTTTAAGGACTTCCTTTTTGATGACGTCGTGAATTTTGAGGTTCACCTTCCTTTGACATTGGATTGCGGGCTTGTAATCCTCCTCTATTAAGATTTTGTAGGTACAAAATTTGGGATCGATCCCCTTAATGTCGGATAACTTCCACGCAATTGCCCCTTTGTGATCCTTTAGAACATCGACAAGTGCGGTTTTTTCATCATCCGAAAGTTCTTTCGCAATAATAACCGGCAACTTGTCGCCCTCCTCCAAAAAGACATATTCCAGATGAGGAGGTAAATCTTTCAATTCGAGGATAGGTGGTTCCTCAATTGAAGATTTGGGCTCGATACTCATAACGTCCTCGGGTGGAGGAAATGGGAAATCGTTAAGAAAATCCTTGATAATTGAGAAGTCCTCATCGTTGTCGAGGTCTTCGTTACAAGTACGTGGAACATCGAATTCTTCCAACGTAAAACCACCACCTTCAAATGGAGTGAAGGTTGGTGTCGAGTTATCAAGAATGGGATCTAACATAGTGGGATTGCCACTATTTTCATCGTCACCAAAACCAAGAACTTCTTGTGAAAATTCCTCGCAAACAACGTCGATCATATCAACGAGGTTTATGGTTGCAACGGAATAAACATGAGAAATTTGAGAGTTTTGAGTTGCGTTTATAACAAGTTCCTCGTCGTTGAAACGTAAGGTGATCTTTCTAGCTTGCACATCGATCAAAGACATAGACGTATCTAAAAACGAACGACCTAAAATGAGAGGAACTTGAGGATCCATGGGAATATCGACAACGATAAAGTCTACCGGATAATAGAACTTTCCCACTTTCACAAAAACGTCTTCCGCCAATCCACATACGGGAATCAGGGAATGGTCGGCCAACTCGATAGACATTAGTGAAGGAGTAAGATTAGGAGGATTGAGCGACTTGAAGATTGCAAGTGGCATCAAGTTAATGCTAGCACCAAGATCGGCCAAGGTATAACATTCCTCCATATCTTGGATTGCACAAGGGATCAAGAATTTACCGGGATCACCGACTTTTTGAGGTATGCGATTAAGATAAACCGATGAACAACTAGACAATTGTTGCAATTTCTCCTTGTTGTTCAACATACTCTTAAAGTTAGCGGCAAATTGATGCATCATGACCAAAGCATCGGCGAAACTCACATTAAAGTGTAAATCACGGAACATTTTTCATAAAAAGCTCAAATTGGTAATATCGCGCTCTTGACGTTTCTCCTTTCTAAGTCTCGATGGATAGGGAAAAGGTGGTGTGGGTTGAGGCATAGGCATAGCCTTTGGAATCTCGGGTTCCAATGTTGGTAATGGGTCAACCGTACGTGTGGCATGAGCGGTACTTCGTGGGATTTGGACATGCTCTTTTTCGACCATCACCTCGGGTTCTTCCTCAATTGCATCCTCCGTAGGAGCAATTGGTTGAGGAGTCAGTTCCTTAAGTGTCTTACCACTACGTGTGGTAATCACTTTCATCTCTCCCTTAGGGTTCGATATGGTGTTACTAGGAAGACTACTCGAAGACGGTTTGCACATAATTGCCTCAAACATAGATGAAATTTTTTCCTCAAACATGGATTTCCTCTTCTTGGCCTTAATCATTTCTTGCTTAATTTCATGTTGCCCTTGTTCCATTTTTTGTTGGTTTTGTTGTAACCTAGTTACATTTCCTTCCATTTTGTTTGTATGGATTTTAAGCTCATTTGCTAACTCATTTTTCAACTATTTCTTCAAGTCGTTCTTAAACTGGGTTCTTAGGCTAATGATTTCTCTTTGAATGTTTTCAAACCTAGCATCGTTCCCATTAACGTATCCAACAAATTCATTTGGAAGATCTTTCAAAGTTTGCAAACTTTTGTTGTTGTTTTGAAAATCACTTTGATTTTTGTTTGAAACTTGATTATTAGCCCCTTGATTACCATAGTTTCCTTTGTTGTAATTGTTTTTGAAACCAACTTGATTGTTTCGATAGTTGTTGTTAGCATTTTGATTTGAACCAACACCCGGTGGAGTCAATTGATTGGAGCGGGTAACTTGACTGTTTTGGTTGTAAGTTCCCGTGGCCGCGTAGGCACTCGAAGTGTTACCACCGTTGGTAATGCACTCGGAGAAATCATGACCTCCACCACAATACATACATGAAGCCTCAACCGCTTTAGCCGCAGCGGGAGCACTTTGTTCTCCAACTTTGAATTCAATTAAAAGTCCTTTAAGCTTATCAAAGATTTTGTTTTCCAAGTTAGCCTCAATTTGGCAAGCATCGATGGTATTAGACAACGAAGGTGAAGCCGAAGACGAATCCTTACGAACACTCGATGTGTTACGAGGACTATACACCTTAGATCTATTCTCAATTATTACCAAAGCTTCCTCAACTGTTTTACACAAAAATTACCATCCGCGGCGGCATTTAGATAATCCCTTTCATGATCATTAAGTCCATTATAAAACGTGTCAATTTGATGCAAGTCGGAAAAACCGTGATGAGGACACTCATGTAACATTTCCTTAAACCTATTCCAAGCCGTTGAAAAACTCTCATTAAATTCTTGTGAGAATTTTGAAATCTCGTTTTCAAATGCGTAGTCTTAGAGGCCGGAAAAAATTGGTTCACAAATTTTGAAACGAGATCCTTCCACGTCAATATAGAATTTGGTGGCTCTTTCTCAAACCAAATTTTAGCGGGCCACGCTAACGAATACGGAAAAAGCATCATCTTAATCGAGTCATTAGCAACATCCTTAAATTTGCAAGTGGCGGTAAGACGATTGAATTGGCGGATATGGTTGTGCGGGTTGTCCTTTTCATCACCACTGAATTTCTTGTTTTGGATCATCGACAACAAACACGATTTCACTTCAAAATTCTCCGCAAGGATAGCGGGAATTACAATAGCCTCTCCATAACCCTCGGTGGGTGCTTGAAGTAACTCCATCATAGTTCGATTCTCCATGGTTGGTTCCTCTCTTACAATGGGTTCGTCAATAGGAGACCCCTCACTAGAAAGATTAGGAGTAGATGTTGACTCCTTTCGGTTTCTTCGTTTACGTGCACGTCTTGCTTGGTTGCGAGTAAACATAAACGTCATGTACAACGTGGGGGGTGAGCAAAGAAGATTCTTTTTAGTGTTTTGTATTTTTCAATTTTTTTGTGGTTTTGAATTGTTTTTACTTTTTTTGGATTTTTGCGATTGTATTAAGTAGACCAAAATCTACAAATCTCCTCCTTAATTAAATCTCTTGATTAAAGAAGCCTCAAGGAATGAAAACGATCACGTGAAGTGAACGCCTTCGATGACTTTAGAACGTTGGTGGAAGACCAAAACGTTTAAGAGGGTTTAATCAAATGAAACCAAGAAAGAATATATGATACTTAATAATACTTTGGGCGGCAAAACCCTCGATTAGCTTTCAATCTCAAAATACTCACAAGCAAGCGGGGAAACGAGGCAGCGCGAAGCACTTAAGAGCATTTTTCCTTAGGGTATATTTTATAATACCAGCCTTATACCCACCTTATAGTTTGTATTTTTCAAAATCGAGCTTCACGAAAGTATTTATCTATTTTTGCCTTTTTCTTTTGGTTTGAGATTCGAATACAATGATTGGGTAATGACCTCCTAAGTCAAGGTTGTGTTTTCACACTTTTGGATTACTTGTGAATTTACTGTTCTATGTATACAATATAGTAATAGTATTCACACAAAAACGAAAACCGATAATACGTATTAGTAGAGTGCTACTAATACAAATAGATATTATGGCTATATATAAAAACAACAATTGCCAAATCAAAACACAACACGCCTCCCCGGCAGCGGCGCCAAAAGATAGTTGTAAAAATACGTCTTTTAGGAAAAAGAGCGTAATTAGGGTAAGTATTAACAAGTGATTTAGGAAAACCATGAGTTATGACCCAAAGTGGGGTTTGTTCTCAAGGAGGCATGGTGTGTGTGTTAAGAGATGATTAATTATGTGATTATATTTATGAGAAAAGAAAAGAAAATAGGCATGGTGTCGTACACGTAAAATCATAAAAAGTACCAAAATAAAAAATTTACTCTAAAAATTCTTAGATAATTGAAATAAATCCTAAATAATGTAATTAAAGTTTACAAAAAATCAAAAATCACTCAAACCTTCTATTTAATTAAATAATGATTTTTTAATGCTAATTAAAGCCCTAAAAATCAATTTATTTAACAAAAAGTCCAAGATGAGATTTTTTCAATTATAAACCTCTAAAATGACCTAACTTAATTTAAAACTATTTTTGAAAATTTTAAAATTAAAAAAACTATTTAAAAACAATTAAAAACTATTTCAACTTAAAAGAATTATAAAAGTTATTCTAATGACAATAAAAATATTCTAAAAATTGTTAAATTCCTAACTTAATGTATATAACCTATGAAAAATGTAAGAACTTGAAAAATCTAAATTTTAATTTTTAATAATAAAATAATAAAATAATAATAAAATAATATTAAAAATCCAAAATTTATAAAAAATTCTAAAAACTTGCAAACTAACTTAATTTAACCTAATTGACACAGAAATGAAGTTGAAATTACCTAAATACCCATAATGGGCCTTCAAATGGGCCAAAGTCCAAAACAGACCCTTATTGGGCCAAAATAAGCCCAATAAAAAAATGCTTATAAAAATGGCCCAAAAGCTCCTATCTGACTCAAAATTTGATTATGAACACAATTTTTCAAAGGCCCAAATGCTGAAAATGTGATATAAGCTGGCTTATTTAAAACAGCTTATTCTTAATGGCTTTTTGCCCCATTATGCTATAAGCTGATGCCATAAGCTCAATTTAGACACACAAGCTTCTTTCGAGTTACTTAAGACTTCTGTAAAAAGAAATTTGAAAAAAGTCCAAGGAATAAGCCTGAAAAAGCAATAAGCTATCTTCACAAAATGACAAAATAGTCATTTTCAAGTTCTAGGCTATCCCAAGAGCTGATTCAAGTTTCAAAAGCTTTTAAATGACCTAACTAAGCTTAATCAAAAAAAATTTCTCAAATAAGTTCACTCAATAAGCTGAAATAAGCAAATAAGCACTTCTTTAAAAGACAACTTTATGAGTTTTCTAGCAAAAAGTCAAAGTCAAAGTCTAATAAGCTCCAGTTCAAACAAATGGTTCAATGATGAAGATTGATCACAAAATGTAAGTTGTTACAGGTCTGAATAAGACAATATGGCTTATAAATAAGGTAACTGAAAATTAACACTAGCAGGGGCTAGTTTTGGTGTCTGAGCAGTGGAAACTTTTCCACTGCTTGACTTTCTTGACTTTTTGTCTTTAGTGACTTTTTTGGAGATTCAAGTTACAAAAAGGCACCCAAATGATCAGTGGATCATAAGGAGTCAATAACAACAAAGTAATCACAATCACTAACAACCAATTTGTATAGTTAATTCAATTAAGCACCAGATATAGCCCAGACATGAACAAATAAGCAGTTATGGTTCAATAAGCACTTATAGCACAATTCAGCCAACCAAACTTAACCAAATGCATACACAAGCTATAATAAACTTAAATGAACAAGTTTAAACATCTTTCATGCAATGATTCAAAGTCTAAGTCAAGATTCAAGCACAATAAGTTACTGATGAACACTAACACAAGCAGATTTTTACTTTTGCTGATGCACTTGACCAACAAGCCAAATTCAAACACTCAGATCTATCACATATGTTATATAAACAATGATTTAACAACTTTCAACCCTAAGCATGCATATATTCTAGATATTACCAAAATCCTAGGTCAAAAACAGTCAAAATCAATGAGATATAGCACAATGTTTGATTCAAGGTTTTAAACCCAATAACTTGCAGCAAATAGCTCTCAAACAAGCATATAGCAGATACAAAGCACAAACATAAACTTCCAACCACAAAATATCACACTATGATCACAAACAGGTAATCCCAAACACCCCTTTAAATTTTCAAAACACAATTTTCAAATCAAAAGTGTATTCCAAGGTTACCCAAGCCCAAATCAACACAATAACAGATGAGATATGCAGATTAGAACAAGATTAGACCACAAAATCAGCAAGAACACAAGCAACACACAAATTCACCAAACATCCAAATTTTTAACAGATTTTGAGTAGAATGGTGTGTACCTCATGGATGTACATCCACACCCACGAATTTAAGCTTATTGGCTAGCAAGAACAAGCACAAGCTTCCACAATAAAGCCTGCTAAGATTCAACAAGGTTAAGAGCAAAATATCAAAACAAAAAAGTGAAAAATTCTTGATTAACGCAACCTTAGTTCCCCACACTTGATTATCTCCAAGTTATAGGCTTCCCCACAACTTAATAACTCAATATCAGGATGCTATGATCAGCTTTATAGCCCAAGAATTCCAAGGTTTGAACTAGACTTAGCAAAATATCAAGAAAAGTGGAAAATGTGCAAACTTTTGCACACTCCTTTGAAAACAGGTTTTAAGATCAAAGATTAGTATACATCAAACAAAAATAAACAGATAATAAGGTTGGCACTTGATTTTTCTTCACCAAATTCAAACACATTTCATTAACTGAATATATTATTTACAGATTTGTGAACAATGGAAAATTCAAGAGCAAAGCAAAAATGAAGCACCCTAAGGCCTTTATATAGGCATACAAGTGAACTATGAAAGCTAAAAAACGTGAAACCCTAGCAAATGAAGTTCCAGTTATGCCCTTGAGGGTTTGAACAATCTTGAGAATCATGTGACTATCCTTGGCGTTTTGTTGTAGCTGGCATGGTGTGATAGCATCCAAGGGCTTGTAACAAGCTTAAAAAGTAAGCTTCAATGTGGATGGTTGGATTGCTGTCCAAATTTTGGCAGTATGCACAAGAGTGTAGCAGGGGAATCTCATGTGGGGTTGATAGGTGATGTGGCAAGTGATTTTAAGGTTGGGATATGTTTAAAGGATCATTAATCACTAATCTGCACAATATTAAGGTTTAATTATAAGTAAATAACAAAACCCCAAATTGTGTTCTTGGTGAATAGTTGGGTGTTTGATTTGGATTAGAGTTTAAAAATGTGTTAGGCGCCACTTTTAAATAAACTAATCAGATTAGTTTAAATTAGTTATAAGTGGGAAGTGATGTGGCGCCATGGTGATCTCTGATTGGTTATTAAGGGTGAGTGGGACACGTGTAAGGGAGGGGTTGGTCTAGGTAAGTTTGGTTGTCTGCCAATTTAAACCCCTTAACTTCCTTTTGCCTTTCACTTGCAAATAAATTCACCAAATCTGGATTTCCTTTGTTAGCCAAGTTTTACTTTTCATACTTTTGCCCCAAATGCTTTTCGAAAGTATTTTCAGGGGTATTTCTTGCCATTTCTTGATTCTTGAAGGATTGATTTGGCATTTTCTTCATTGATAATGGTCTTGACTTGTTTTTTTACTTCTTGGAGGACTGAAATTGCCAAGTCATGATTAATGAGGGACCATTTTTGCCATTTCTTCAAAGTCAAGGGTCCTTTTGGTAATTTTGACATTTTAAAAGGACCAAACTTGTAATTTCTTGTAACTTAAAGTTCTTCATGGTATGTTTGACTTTGAGAAGGACTAATTGACATTTTAGTTTTGTTGAGGGACTAAAATTTCCAATTCTTCAAAGTGGAGGGCCCTTTTTGCAATATTGACAAACTTTAGGGACCAAACTTGTAATTATGAGGATACAAGGGTATAAAGTGTCAATTCTTCAATATTGGAGGACCCTTCTTCATAAATCTTCAAATCTTCAAGGGTTTTCTTTGGAAAATTCTTCATTAGGGCTTGGTTCAATGTGCGGCTTCGTTTCCCGTGTTCGTTTTTGCATGATTCTTGTGATCTTTTGTCATTTTCTCAATATTCGTACCTAAAATACACAAGCAACAAACACAAGCATATATTTGGCCAATTTCATGATATTTTATGAATTTAAAGCCCTTTTTGGACGATGAGACTATGTATAAAAGCAGTCTCATCAGTGGCCAACATTTTGATTGGAATTAATTTTATACATGATCGTTTATGTTTTAAATGTCGTGATTTTTATATGTCATGTACTTTACACATTTATAATATTTACGTAACTACATGTTATTAAATACCGTGACACGTGAATTATGTTATAAATGGAAAGTTTTAATTTTACCGTATTTTCATGTGTGTACGGTTCATGTGTACTGTTCATGGTATTTTAATGCGGTTTTTACATACATGCTTATGCTTACATGCTTATGTTTACATGCTTATGCTTACATGCTTATGCTTACATGCATATGCTCACATGCTTAAACTTACTTGCGTTTAAGTCTAGGAGTGATGGAACTCCTTCCTTGTTTTTTCAAGCTTAGTTGAGTTTGGTTTTACTTTTTTTAATGTTAAGTAAACTGGCATCTCCTTTGTGTTGCATATAGGCATTTACTAGGATGTTTTCTTAAGTTCAATCCCTCGTCTATGATTACATTAGGCATTGCATGAATTATCCTATGTGCTTACTTTATTATGTGTTAGATTTTGTGCTAACTCTATCATGTCTTCTTGAACTTCTTTTGAGTTTCTTCTCTCGTTTTCTTTCGAGATTTCACTATCACCTTCTAAGGTATAGTATAACACCCCACTTTGATAACTGGACCGTTACGTGTATTTTTGGCATGTCATCAAAGCATGCAAGGTACTATGTACTAAAACATACATGAAAGAAAGGGATAACCGGAATCAAACATCGGTTCCCAAACATAATCAAAACATAAATAAAGTAAATGAATGAGGAGGACAAAACAAATGTCCAAACAAGCATAAGTATAAGAAGGCAAAAGGAGAACAAGTCTAACGCAGCTTCCATCCTATGCACGTACTCCAAATGGTCAAGTCTGTCCATGGGTACCTACCGTCTTGGGACATGGAAAGGAAAGTAACGGCTGAGCAATACGCTTAGTGAACGGATATATGACATAGTATAAATTACTGAAACATAAATAAGAGTGAAAAGCAACGGAAATGTATAAGTCGTGGAAAACCTGGTACACGTTTAATAAACTGGTTTTATAGTTTGAAAAGACATATGTTTTTATATGAAAACCGTATTTTAATTAGCCAAAAGCCCATATAGGTCATGAGGTTCACTGTCCATGAATACATAGAGGGGTGACCTCATCATGCAATTAGAGGGGTTGCCTCTAATTGTATAAGTCTGGGTAGGAGGGATCAACTCCTTGTGAAGGATGCCAGGCACACCGTATTTACCATGAAACTCCTGTAAAACATGTAACTAGGATTCACCCATACTCCTCACATGATAATATAAATAAAAGGCCAAAACTGAAAAGGGACGCCACGAACAATCACTACGCCTGGGGAAGTCATAACACTGGTGCCTCCATTGTTATGGTTATGGTACCAACATAACTAGATGCTGTGGCATGCATGTATATATAGCTTAGGCATTTAAAATAAAATTGTCGACGTATAGTCGTTATAGGCCCTACATAACATGTGCGCGACCAAGGAGGCCCGCAACCCAACAGGCCCGTGGCCCATACACCTTACTTATCTTTCAAGAAACCCTAGCACTATATAAACAGGGGCAGGGGTCTCATTCTACATCATCAGGTTATCTCCTCTAAACACACCTGTTTTACAATATATCATCACGATAATGACTTGACCATCGGAGGTGGACCCCGGGGCTCTGGCCTCGGGTCCACGTCTAACCGACTCTTTATTGTTTGCAGCATCACTCAGGACCTGGAAGCACGACGAGCGGCCTAGGAGAGTCGTTATACCGGTCTAGCCAAACTATGCTTCAACAAGTTGGCGCCATCCGTGGGACCCTGACTAAACTATATCTCGTGGTCTGGTATTACCAGAAAGCAGAATCAAATTTGTAACTCCGTAACTCTTAAACCGTATTTTTTTCTTTCGCTTAGGTTATCATACATTCTACCATGCGCAGAAATTCGGTTCGTTGGATCGAAAAACACTCCTTAATTTGATATCATATCGTTAATTAAATACAATCTAAGAAAAGATGTATCTCGTATGCGCACATTCTCTAAAAATCTGTTAGTGCTTTTACCATGCATGATTCAACATTTTTATATCAAGATGCATGTTAGGTAAAATATTGAAAACCTAATATTCATTAATTAATGATCTTATTTATAAATAAGAACATGATGTGATGATATATTCTAAGCAAATGTGGTATAATGATCTACAGGAAGGGTGAACGTCATTATTTAATGACTAGATATACTAGAATTACAACAAAATTTTAATCATACGTCATTATTTACTGACTTAAAGTCATGCCATCTTATCTCAAAAGTTACGGTTGCATATACGCGTCACATCAATTTATCAAATATGATTTTGAAGGGAACACATATTGCTATATATTTACATTGGTGTTTGCTAAGAATATTTTTATTTGGCTACACAAAAAAGTTACGCAGATTTTGTTATGATACGCATGTTTTATTATGATGCGCAAATCTAAGGTGTATATTCCAAACAGTTTTCTACACAAAAAGATACACCATCAAAATATTTTTTGATACGCGTGCATGTTCGCAAATAATATTTCAAATATCTTAAGGTTAATCCCTCGTCTATGATGACATTAGGCATTGCATGAATTATCCTATGTGCTTACTTGATTATGTGTTAGATTTTGTGCTAACTCTATCATGTCTTCTTGAACTTCTTTTGAGTTTCTTCTCTCGTTTTCTTTCGAGATTTCACTATCACCTTCTAAGGTATAGTGTAACACCCCACTTTGATAAGTGGACCGTTACGTGTACTTTTGGCATGTCATCAAAGCATGCAAGGTACTATGTACTAAAACATACATGAAAGAAAGGGATAACCGGAATCAAACATCGGTTCCCAAACATAATCAAAACATAAATAAAGTAAATGAATGAGGAGGACAAAACAAATGTCCAAACAAGCATAAGTATAAGAAGGAAAAAGGAGAACAAGTCTAACGCATCTTCCATCCTATGCACGTCCTCCAAATGGTCAAGTCTGTCCATGGGTACCTACCGTCTTGGGACATGGAAAGGAAAGTAACGGCTGAGCAATACGCTTAGTGAACGGATATATGACATAGTATAAATGACTGAAACATAAATAAGAGTGAAAAGCAACGGAAATGTATAAGTCGTGGAAAACCTGGTACACGTTTAATAAACTAGTTTTATAGTTTGAAAAGACATATGTTTTTATATGAAAACCGTATTTTAATTAGCCAAAAGCCCATATAGGTCATGAGGTTCACCGTCCATGAATACATAGAGGGATGACCTCATCATGCAATTAGAGGGGTTGCCTCTAATTGTATAAGTCTGGGTAGGAGGGATCAACTCCTTGTGAAGGATGCCAGACACACCGTATTTACCATGAAACTCCTGTAAAACATGTAACTAGGATGCACCCATACTCCTCACATGATAATATAAATAAATGGCCAAAACTGAAAAGGGACGCCACGAACAATCACTACGCCTTGGGAAATCATAACATTGGTGCCTCCATTGTTATGGTTATGGTACCAACATAACTAGATGTCGTGGCATGCATGTATATATAGCTCAGGCATTTAAAATAAAATTGTCGACGTATAGTCGTTATAGGCCCGACATAACATGCGCGCGACCGAGGAGGCCCGCAACCCAACAGGCCCGTGGCCCATACACCTTACTTATCTTTCAAGAAACCGTAGCACTATATAAACAGGGGTAGGGGTCTCATTCTACATCATCAGGTTATCTCCTCTAAACACACTTGTTTTACAACATATCATCACGATAATGACTTGACCGTCGGAGGTGGACCCCGGGGCTCCGGCCTCGGGTCCACGTCTAACCGGCTCTTTATTGTTTGCAGCATCACTCAGGACCTGGAAGCACGACGAGCGGCCCAGGAGAGCCGTTATACCGGTCTAGCCAAACTATGCTCCAACAAGTTGGCGCCATCCGTGGGACCCTGACTAAACTATGCTTCAAATATCTTTGTTTTATAGAATATTGGATACTAAGTAATATATGTGAGATTTATTCTTTTGTACAATATATTTGCTACTTTTTCAAATCGGTATTCGCGTTCCATTCTCGTGATAGTTCGCACGCTCGGACGTATGTTTTTTTTCTTTTTATCTGAGATTGTGGCATGTCTAGTCGCGGTCGTCTGCACCGTTTGAACATATTTTATTTTTTACTGCGCTGATAAGCCGCGTCTTTTGGAAATATTGCTTATATTAATGAAAAATATTGCAAATATTTTTTGAATTAATAAAAAGATATTATTTTTTATCTTTTAAATTGGCAAAGGTATATTCTGATATATACAAATTTATAAAAGTATTACGCGTATCTTTCTCAATAGGCACCAGGATATTGTCTATATTTCTTAAAATAATAAATGATATTTTTATATCCTTTATATTAAAAAATCAAGATATTTCTATTAATAAAATATTACATATATCTTTTAACTTGGTAACAAGATATTATATATATCTGTTAGCTTTGCGCGGATCTCTTTTATTGCGATATAAATGTTCGCATCTTTCAATACGTATCTAGATAGATAGTTTCATGTCTAATGTTAAGTGATTACTTATTATATATATATATATATATATATATATATATATATATATATATATATATATATATATATATATATATATATATATATATATATATATATATATATATATATATATATATATATATATATATATATATATATATATATATATATATATATATATATATATATATATATATATATATATATATATATATATATATATATATATGTATGTATATATATATATATATATATATATATATATATATATATATATATATATATATATATATATATATGTATGTATATATATATATATATATATATATATATATATATAAAAATATATATATATATATATATATATATATATATATATATATATATATATATATATAATATATATATATATATATATATATATATATATATATATATATATATATATATATATATATATATATATATATATATATATATATATATATATATATATATATATTATATATATATATATATATATATATATATATATATATATATATATGTATATATATATATATATATATATATATATATATATATATATATATATATATATATATATACATATATATATACATATATATATATATATATATATGCTAGTCCATACATGCGGACATCTTAAGCCTGACAGGCTGTACATGTACCTATCGTTCCCTAGGTGGAATAAGAGGAATGAGCCTACCCTACTAATTAGACTCGTCGAGTAAGTGGGATGCAACCCCATCGAACATGGATCGTGTATCCTTGTTAGGCCCCTTGCTAATCAAGACGTCGATAGCAAGTTTTACAGCCAGTATACTATGACTAAATAAAGACACGCTTGTGCACACCTAACAAGTGGTCAGCCTCACTTGGCCGTCCTTATGGTAGTAGCGGCAGGCCCGTACGTAATGAGTTCTGCCTCACCCATAAAGACCCTTTATGATATTACATTATTCATAAATAACATGTCGTGTTATAAATTTAATGCGAAACAAAGCGGGACTTGATTAAGTTTAATACTGCTAAATCGAGTGTAGCACCATCAAACTAGGGGGCTACCAGGGTATGATTATACTGCTATTCCGTGCAGGTCATGTGAATTATTTGGATATATTCATTTGCCGCAGAAGTCCACATTTTGTTGGTTTATTCCTTCGCCACGGAAGTATCTCTTTCGTTGGCTTATTCTTTCGTTGTGGAAGTATTCATCCACGGGCGCATTATCTTGGCCGTGGAAGTAATCTCTTCCACGTGCACATTATCTTGGTTGTGGAAATAATCTCTTCCACGTTCTCATTATCTTTCGCCGTGGAAGTATTTTTCCACGTGCGCATTATCTTCGCAGTGAAAGTAATCTCTTCCACGTGCGCATTATCTTACGCCGTGGAAGTATTCTTCCACGGGCGTATTATCTTCGATGTGGAAGTAATCTCTTCCACGTGCGCATTATCTTGGCCGTGGAAGTAATCTCTTCCACGTGCGCATTATCTTCGTCTTGGAAGTAATCTCTTCCACGTGCGCATTATCTTTCGCCGTGGAAGTATTCTTCCACGTGTGCGTCATCTTTCGCCGTGGAAGTATTCTTCCACGTGCGTATTATCTTCGCCGTGGAAGTAATCTCTTCCACGTGTGCATTATCTTTCTCCGTGGAAGTATTCTTCCACGGGCGTATTATCTTCGCTGTGGAAGTAATCTCTTCCACGGGCGCATTATCTTCGTCGTGGAAGTAATCTCTTGCACGAGCGCATTATCTTAGTCGTGGAAGTAATTCTTCCACGTGATGTGACAATCCGTCAATTTATGGTTGATATTTTATTCTAAAATATTATTTAAAAACATTATTTTAATGTTATATTATGAACTCACTTATTTTTGGGAAGAAATTTGGGTTTACATCTTGAAGTAGCATCGACTACGTTTAAACAGGAGGACTCTACGTTACGTGCATACGCTTACATACGTCGTTTTTGGTGACAGACCGACATTTAAGGAAATAAATTTATCCGTGAATATTAATTTGGAGTTTTAAATTTGTGTTGGTTCATAAACTCACAAATTAACGAGAAGAGATTAGGACTTACGTGAATAATTTAACGTCCTTTACGACTAAACCGGAAACCTTAGGATTACGTATTTACGTTTTTGAACTCCGTTTTTTATGAGACATTTTTTATTAGATTCGTTTTGTGCCGTTGATTCATAATTTATAAAAACGTTTTTCGTAAAATGACCCAAGGGCATGCAAATCGAGGAAACTAGAATCGAGGAGTACCCGTAAGTTAATAGGGATGGGACAAGTTTACACTTTCCTACCCCTATACAAGTGGCTTCCAAGAGTACACAACACACTCTTGATGTGTCAAGTTTACTTAAGTAAACAAGGACACTTGTCCTTTTTTCTTTCCAAACCACTAGCTACACAAAACTAGCTAAACCATGAAACCATTTCACATACATGCAAAAACTCCATTTTCTCTCTTCCTCTCTCTCTATGAGCGTCTACCACCACCACAATCATCATCATACACCAAAAATTTAACCACAAATCTTATGTATAAGTTACATATGATGATAACCTATTGAAGACATGAAGATTGGAGGTGATCTTAACAACTACAAAGGAGTTTCCATGGATCTTAGGGGATGATTTTCAAGAATATAATCATGCACATGAAGATCTCAAGGAGTTCATTTTCCAAGTTAATGATTTGATAACAAGAACCAAGTCTTGTTCATCCAAAAACTCATCATTTCATCACTCTGGTGGTATAGAGATTGTTCTTCCTATCCTTTTGTTATTTTGAATATGTAATCTTGTATTTTCTTTATTTATGTATATTTATATGATGATGAATGATGATTAAAAATATTATGTGGGGATTTGGTGTTGATAGATTTGTTAAACATGGGTAAAAAGATGGAAAACCACATGTAAAATGGTTAAAATCTTGCTAAATATGATGGCTGTATAAAAACAGTAAGTAACCAAATGATAAACTGATAAAATGGTAAAGTGGAATCAATATACAGTAAGTATTAGGTGTTATGCACATGTGAGAGTTGGCCATGCAATGGAATTATAAAAATGAGTGAGATATGATCAAAACAAGTTTAGAGTGCAAATCTGCCAATACTATTTTGGAAGAATTTTTTAAAATATTTAGAGGTTGATTCATCAGTAGCTATAAAGGAATAAAATGAAGCACATATGATAAATATTTGAGGTCGTATCTCATTATAGAACTCTAGATATGGACATTTTAGAGAAATTAAAATTTAGGACTGATTTTGTGAAATTAAAGTTTAATATTATTATATAAGCACTCAAATAAATATAGTATAAAATGTGAATTAAAACCCACTAACTTATATATTACATTTATATAAATATATATAAGGATAAATAAATGGATATTATATAAAAATGGTAGTTTGGTAAGTTTTATAAGCTACAAAAACTATAAACATGATTTTTATGTCTTTTCGGCTAGTACCGAAAGATTAACGTTTTTGTCAAATAAAACTTAGACGGTCGGACCCGTCTAATGTACACTTTTAAAAACTCACATACTGATGTATAAACTTATATAACAAGTAAAAACCGATAAAACCCGAGCTATACAACATATAGACATTAACGGGCCAAAGTAGCCTTATTGGACTATAAACCCGACTAGTTGGTAAAACACTAATAAACTTACTTATTGGGCTTAACCCATTTGGGCCCAACATAAAAATATAATATTGATATTAAAATTATAATTGGGCTAATGAAAATTATTGGGCTTGTAATAGGCTTATTGGGCCTAAAACATGTAAATACGTAAAACTAGTATAAAAATGTTACCAACACATAAACACTATAATGAATGAGTAAAAATGTATAAACCCACTTGATCATCATCATATATATAAAATCATCATATGTATACATAATTGTTATTTTAATAAAGTCATTGGACAAAAGTCTAAGACGAGTATTATTTGTCAAGGTTTCCGTGATTGAAGCACGTACCGTACATCTGAATTGCCGATAACCCGCTTTCCCACATCAACGTGAGTTCATAGCCTCGCACTCTTTTAAATATTTTTATGAAATGTTTTATAAACCCGCGAGGGAGATAACATGTTAGTTTTTATGAAATAGGACACTAGTTGTCCCGATTGTTTGTTTATTGATTTGGACCCGAATGATTGTATGACCCGATGAATGATTAAATGACCCGATAGATGAAATGAAATGGATTATTAAAGTTAGGTTATGTCACTAAAAGTCCCATTAGCATGAATTGTGAACTACCGGGATTTGGTAGACGTTTATGCATATAATAGTACTATTTGGGGACGATCACCCCAGTTCGCACCTTGACGGTTGATCCCCGTCGTGCTACATTGATTGGTAAGCGAATTTATGTATGAGAAGATTTACACAAGCGTGATTATTGTGACGATACGCTAATTTAGATGGGCAAATGAGTTTCGGGTTAGCTACCCGTTGTTTGGTATAGTAAGGTAACAATGTCATGCGGCTTATAATAATCCCAAAATAACGAAATACTGCTATACGCACTGAATTACAACGAATTGCCTGACTAGCAATACAGGGTCTTATTATTGATATTATGTTCGTGTTTTGGTTTATATAACCATATTCATATAACGGATTTTATTTAATCTATACAACGTTATAAAACGTATTGTATGATGTTTTTACGACAATGGTTCGTATAATGATTTTGAAGGCAAAAGCCTATATTATGATTTTTGATAAGGATTTGTATAAAATGACTTTGGCTATTTTATGGCCTATTACAATGATTTGTAAAAAAATGATTTTCGGTAATAATTATATACCGATGATATATTAGTGGTTTTATTAAACTCTTTGAATTCACTCGGCGTTTTCGCTAACCTTTTCTTTTAACATGTTTTGTCTCAGGTACTTGAAGGTAATTCTCAGGAAGACGACAAGAATTTATGGCCCGCACTTAAATAACAATTTCCATTCAAATGCTTTGTAAAATTTGTATGAAATAATATGACTTGGGACCTATGTAACTTTGATATTTATGAATGGAAATGCTTTACTATTAAACGACGCGATTTTTAAGCGTTGTCTATGATGTGAGTAATGTGCTATCCCGTAACACCAACGAGTCTTCTGCTGTATTGAATTGTGTAAATTTGGGGGTGTTACAGTTTGGTACCAGAGCTCTCGTTATAGAGAACGAAAGATTTTTAAAAAAACAAGGTTTTGAATAAAACATTTCAAAATCTTTTAACTATAAACATTTTTCACAAAATGTCTAAAAATCTTTTGACTATAACGGTGCCGAAGAATTCCCGAGTTACCGATAAGGCCAGACTGAGAAGTGTTATTTTAATATATATATAACTTGGATTATATATATATATATATATATATATATATATATATATATATATATATATATATATATATATATATATATATATATATATATATATATATATATATATATATATATATATATATATATATATATATATGATGTAATTTGATTACATGATGGTTTGATGATTATTTAATACTTATACGAGGTATTTATACGACGTAGATTGTCACAAGAAACCCTAACTCCCCTAGCAAATTAATCGAAGCTATTCCCGTAAGAATTTTAGCTATTCCAGATCTGAACCAAGTTGTGGATATTTATGATCCCAACAAAATGGTTGACACTCGTAGAGATGTAGATATTAGTTGATTGTGATACTGAAAAAGAATTGGCAAGATTAAACTGATATCGATGTCATGACGATCTTTCCTTATAGAGTGGAGTTTGACAAAACGTTACCACCTAGAAAGATGTCATCTGATTCGTTTTCATCCAATTCTTAAATTGAAATCGAAAGGGTGAATGTTGCACTTGAGGCTGTCATTAGAACCATTACCCAAAAGCCTCATGCCACTAGTACCTTTCCGAGAAGTCTAATTGAATGTGTGAGTCATTTCATAATAGTGACTTATTTGATAACTACTTTTATAAGTTATAGAATTGGAAATTAAGTGTTGTTCATATCGAGCTTTTATTGCCCTTTCAAGGTATAAGAATAAGGTTGAAAGTATTGGAAAATGAGGTAGGATATCGAATTGAGTATAAGTTGGTTGAAACTTAAATAAAGTAAAAATTTAACCCGTATTGAATATGAGATTGATAAGAGGAAGTCGTTAAGTTCTGTGATTGAATTATAAGGTTTTAATTAACTGTTGGTTCGTGTTAAAGGGTTATTCCTAGGCCATTGTCCAATAATGAGGATGCCCAGTGTCCAGGAAATAAATTAAAGAAATCTTCTTCTGAAATTGGGACCGATGGATCTTTCGGGACATGTGGAACACCTAATGACTCTTGTAGATTAGTATTCATTATGGTATCTTTTAAAAAAAATCCCTAACTAAACTGAGACATCAGTTGGTAGGATGAGTTCTTGGAATTGTATGACATAGTGACACGTAATATGTTACGGTAAAATTTTGACTTGTTTGTGATTAATGAAAAGACTACCTTTGATTGCAAAATCCTACATGTATTGATGTTATCTATCCTTTATTGCTTCATCCTAATGTTCTCATTAGTGATGCAACCATTGAACAAGTACTCATCTCGAATTGAGTTACGTTGTGGATTATTCTCTTTGTATTCCTGAGTTCCATCAAGGTCATGAACCTCATGATTAATTGGCTAAAGCTTATTTCCTATCATATTGTAGTTAGTTCTTGGTGAACAAGCTTTCATCACTCTTTTGCAGATCACTCATTGTTTTTGTAAGTTAAAACAGTATCCTTTGAGAAAAATTGGGTTTTCATCACCATATGGATTATTTAAAGTGAGACTTATAAATAATCGATATCGAAATGAAGTTGTTTATAAAACACCTTGGAAAACTTAATTGTTTTCATAACAAAGAAAATCTTTGTAAATTTATTTTTTATTCTTATTTAAGAATTAAGCATGAAAATGTGTTTATTATAAACATGATGATAAAATTTTGACGAACTGAGTATTGCATCGTTAATCTTGAAATTGTATATAGTTGCGCGCCTACATACAATTTGGAATGGACCATGCAATGCTGATTAGTAGTCACAATAAAACTGATTAATAAACACTACATTTTCTTTAAAGATTGTGAAAGATTAAATTTTATGAGATCTGCAAAAAGTGAAAAATAGGGACATAGTGTTAGGGACATCTACATATGTGCCTGTAGCATCTATTCTTCTGAGTCGAATTTACTCATATGTGGAAATTGTCTTATTTGACAATTGATAATTCTTTCTTGTCCAATTCTCCCATAGTGAGATTCTTAGGAAAAGTATCTGATTACCAAGAGTTGATACCCGACTGGATGTATCGACGTTCCTATCATTTCTTTTTATTTGATTTCATTTGAATGACCTGGGTAACGATCCGAGGAGCTTTAGAATGCGTACTCAAATTATGAAAACATGGGATATTCATATTCATTAAATGTTTTCGTCTGTATCTTATTTGAAATTCTCTCGCATAGATTATGCGTTGACCTTACTCTTTTAATGGTAGTTATGTCTCCTGATATCCTTGAATTTGTGAAGGATTATGAGTTATTATTAGTCTTTTGAGAAGTTCACATCTTATCGACGACAATAAAACTGAAAAGTTGGTAATGCCAATAGAATGGATTGATTAATTATAACATGACGACATTGTCTTAATTGATGGGAACTCGAATAGGATTCGCCTAGATGATAAAATGTTGATTATAAAAAGTGATCTAAATAATTCTTGATGGATGACCATATCCTACATTTAGACTTGAAATTATACCGTGAATGGTTGTGAATTAGTCATAGATATTATAATCTAGAAAGAACCTAATATGAATTTATTAAAAGATGTTTCTGTTATCTGAAACTTTAGGAAGTATTTGTTGATGAATTACCTAGACTTTCGCCATTAAGGAAAGTTGAATTTGGTATTGATTATATTCTCGGTGCTGCACCTGTGGCGTGTGCATTGTACGTCAGCACCATATGAATTAAAGGAATTACCGTACAACTGAGAGAGTTGTCGGAGAAAGCTTTTATTCTACCAAGCTCGTCATTATGAATAGCTATGCTATTATCATTCCTTATATTTATTAATTACCGTGAACTAAGTAAATTGACGATTAAAATATATATCTACTACCCAAGATGATAGATTGTTCGATCATTTACAAGGTTCTAGCGTATGTTCTAAAGATTTGATTCACGGCATGGTTATCATCAACTTCGCGTCCGCGAAAAAGATTATCTATTCCGATCACTATATCCATAACTTGTAATAAACATTATGAGTTTCATGTTATGTCGTTTGGATTGACTAATACACATGTAGCATCCATAAATTTGGTGAATCACGTGTGTAGGCTGTAATTTGATAAAATCATGCTTGTGATCATTAAGGACCATTTGTTTGTATATAAGAATAAGAAGGAGTTAATAATTATTTATAGATTGCCCTGAATTGGCCGAGTAGTGAAAACCTGTACCTTGTATAATTAACATGTGATTTAAGACTTAATCCTTTACATGATTTGACAGTGTGATTATTAAATAATGAAATCTATATTGACTCTTTAAAAATTTGAGCCATTTGAGACTTTGGGTTTTACCGAAAAGAAAGTGGAAATATGTTTTGACAAATAATTTATCAAATAAATTTGTAAGGGATTAATTCCTTATGCCTAAATCATTTAACTAAACTCCTGTTTAGGGGTAAATGTTTGTGCATACCTCAAAACAACCTAAAGGGGGATTGAGGAAAAAATTTAAACCATGACTTGAAATTTGAAGCGACAAATTTTTGCTTTTCAACTAAGAAAATTTTGACCAAAATGAAAACAAAGATTTTTCGAACATTTACGAATCTCACTAATTATTTTCAGTAAATCAAGAAAAATCGTGTTAATTAAATTCAAATTTATTCTTTTGAACATTTTCCTATAATTGGACGAACCGAGAAATTTAAAACTTTTTACGTTTACGTTTCATAAAATTAAATATCTATTATTTAATTACTAGCAATAGTTATCGACGCTTTAGACGTCGGATTGAGTAAAAAGGATAAAAAAAATGATAGTTGAGACGAAACTAGAACTTAGAAAATGTGAAGAAAGAAATTTTTAATGAATACGATCATGATAATTATTTCATCAGAAAGGTGAATATAATTACTGACACATTATGTACAAAAGATAAAGAACCAATTAGGACATGTTCCTTAATAATGAAGGTGCAAAATAAACTGCCGAACAATATAAAAATAAACAATGATTGTAAAAAGGATAATATAGATAATAAAAGGGGGGTTCGCGGCTAATGTGAACCATTAGAATTGAGAAGCCGATGGTGCTAAATGATTAAAAGGCCACTTGTTATTGTCTAAATATGGAGGATTGTGAGATATAATTATGTTGGAATCTTGTAAGTATAAGTTTTTTATTCATGACATTTATGATTTAATGTATTTTTATCTAAAGAAGTTGTACTAATGGAAAATTATGAAGGCAGGCATCGCCTCATACATTAGTAAACGTCTAACTATTGCAAATGTCATCATCTGAATTTGATTCGATTTGGGTCATTGTTGACAAACTGACCAAATCTGCTAATATCATTCATGTTAATGATAGATTCTTGATGAAGAAATTGACACTTTTGTATCTAAAGGAGTTGTGTAAACATGGTGTGCCTGTATCGATCATCTCTATCAAGATCCTCGCTTCACATTGAATTTCTAGAGATTTGCTCAGAAGTCATTAGGAACGAACCTTGATGAGAGTACTATTTACCACCCCAATCGAAGGGACAAGGCAAAGTAACGATACAAAACACTAGAAGTGTTGTTTTATGCTTGAATGATTGACCTTTGGTAATGAACGGGATAATCATTTTCCTTTGGAAATATTATCACTGATAATTATCGTATTAGGATCGAGATCGAATCTTGTTAGGATCTAAATAAAAGAGCATTTGTAAGCAGGAGTTGGGATAAAGACACCTGACATACACCCACTGTGAGTTGGACATGTCTTTTAGGTTTAAGCTTTCCTATGATGGCGAACCTAACCTTACAAAATACTCGACCCGAGAGACCTGAAATGATTGTTGAAAGGATCTGATTATTGACTGCCGGTAGTGGGCAGGAGGTTATGTGAATATGAAATGTAGATCTTGAAATGCCAGATGGGTAGCGAAGTTATGCCAAAATTTTAACCATGGAAAAATAAATTGATGATCTGAAAGATCATAGGATATAGGTCCCCGTTGTATGGGACCATTGAGATGATGTAAAAGATTGATTTGAAAGGCATATAGGCTGGATCTACCCTAGGACTTCAAGAGCTGTGTGAATTATGTTTCGTATATCGAACTTGATAAAATGTCTATCAAGTGAGAATCTGATCACTTCTTTATGAAGTTTAGATCGGCGAAAAGTTGCATTCATCAAAAACCCGTGAACATCATGGATAGAGAAAGTAAGTCAACATTAAGCCTGATCTTATTCCCGTAGTTATGTTTGATGAAACTCGCGTATTGTAATGAATTACACTTGTGAGAAAAGACCGAATGTGGAGGAAATACCCACATCGATTTAACTCTATAAGAAGCGAGTAGTAAGATAAGATGATGTTTGAGGACAAAGATCCTGTTTAGGGGTAAATGCTATGACAATCCGTTAATTTATGGTTGATATTTTATTCTCAAATATTATTTAAAAACATTATTTTAATGTTATATTATGAACTCACTTATTTTTGGGAAGAAATTTGGGTTTACATCTTGAAGTAGCATCGACTACGTTTAAACCGGAGGATTCTAATACGTGCTTACGCTTACATACTCCGTTTTTGGTGACAGACCGACATTTCAAGAAATAAATTTATCCGTGAATATTATTTTGGAGTTTTAAATTTGTGTTGGTTCATAAATTCACAAATTTAAGAGAAGAGATTAGGACTTACGTGAATAATTTAACGTCCTTTACGACTAAACCGGAAACCTTAGGATTACTTATTTACGTTTTTGATGAGATAATTTTTATTAGATTCGTTTTGTGCCGTTGATTCATAATTTATAAAAACGTTTTTCGTAAAACGACCCGAGGGCATGTAAATCGAGGAAACTAGAATCCAAGAGTACCCATAAATTAATAGGGATGGGACAAGTTTACACTTTCCCACCCCTATACAAGTGGCATCCAAGAGTACACAACACACTCTTGATGTGTCAAGTTTACTTAAGTAAACAAGGACACTTGTCCTTGTTTCTTTCCAAAACACTAGCTACACAAAACTAGCTAAACCATGAAACCATTTCACATACATGCAAAAACTCCATTTTATCTCTTCCTCTCTCTCTATGAACGTCTACCACCACCACAATCATCATCATACACCAAAAATTTATCCATAAATCTTATGTATAAGTTACATATGATGATAACGTATTGAAGACATGAAGATTGGAGGTGATCTTAACAACTACAAAGGAGTTTCCATGGATCTTAGGGGCTGATTTTCAAGAAGATAATCATGCACATGAAGATCTCAAGGAGTTCATTTGCCAAGTTAAAGATGTGATAACAAGAACCAAGTCTTGTTCATCCAAAAACTCATCATTTCATCACTTTGGTGGTATAGAGATTGTTCTTCCTATCCTTTTGTTATTTTGAATATGTAATCTTGTATTTTCTTTATTTATGTATATGTATATGATGATGAATGATGATTAAAAATATTATATGGGGATTTGGTGTTGATAGATTTGTTAAACATGGGTAAAAAGATGGAAAACCACATGTAAAATGGTTAAAATCTTGCTAAATATGATGGCTGTATAAAAACAGTAAGTAACCAAATGATAAAATGATAAAATGGTAAAGTGGAATCAATATACAGTAAGTATTAGGTTTATACACATGTGAGAGTTTGCCATGCAATGGAATCATAAAAATGAGTGAGATATGATCAAAACAAGTTTAGAGTGCAAATCTACCTATACTATTTTGGAAGAATTTATTAAAATATTTAGTGGTTGATTCATCAGTAGCTAGGAATAAAATTAAGCACATATCATGTAGTTTCTGTGATAAAAATTTGAGGTCCTATCTCAATATATAACTCTAGATATGGACATTTTAGTGAACTTAAAATTTAGGACTGATTTTGTGAAATTAAAGTTTAATATTGTTATATAAGCACTCAAATAAATATAGTATAAAATGTGAATTAAAACCCACTAACTTAAATATTACATTTATATAAATATGTATAAGGATAAATAAATGGACATTATATAAAAATGGTAGTTTGGTAAGTTTTATAAGTTACAATAACTATAAACATGATTTTTATGTCTTTTCGGCTAGTACCGAAAGATCAACGTTTTTGTCAAATAAAACTTAGACGGTCGGACCCGTCTAATGTAAACTTTTATAAACTCACATACTGATGTATAAACTTATATAACAATTAAAAACCGATAAAACCGAGCTATACAACATATAATCATTAACGGGCCAAAGTAGCCTTATTGGACTATAAACCCGACTTGTTGGTAAAACACTTATAAACTTACTTATTGGGCTTAACCCATTTGGGCCCAACATGAAAAGTATAATAGTGATATTAAAAGTATAATTGGGCTAATGAAAAGTATTGGGCTTGTAATAGGCTTATTGGGCCTAAAACATGTAAATAAGTAAAACTAGTATAAAAATGTTACCAACACATAAACACTATAATGAATGAGTAAAAATATATAAACACACTTGATCATCATCATATATATAAAATCATCATATGTATACATAATTGTTATTTTAATAAAGTCATTGGATAAAAGTCTAAGACGAGTATTATTTGTCTAGGTTTCCGTGATTGAAGCACGTACCGTACATCCGAATTGTCGATAACCCGCTTTCCCACATCAACGTGAGTTCATAGCCTCGCACTCTTTTAAATGTTTTTATGAAATGTTTTATAAACCCGCGAGGGGGATAACATGTTATTTTTTATGAAATAGGACACTAGTTGTCCCGATTGTTTGTTTATTGATTTGGACCCGAATGATTGTATGACCCGATGAATGCTTAAATGACCCGATAGATGAAATGAAATGGATTATTAAAGTTAGGTTATGTCACTAAAAGTCCCATTAGCATGAATTGTGAACTACCGGGATTTGGTAGACGCTTATGCATATAATAGTACTATTTGGGGATGATCACCCCAGTTCGCACCTTGACGGTTGATCCCCGTCGTGCCACATTGATTGGTAAGCAAATTTATGTATGAGAAGATTTACACAAGCGTGATTATTGTGACGACACGCTAATTTAGATGGGCAAATGAGTTTCGGGTTAGCTACCCGTTGTTTGGTATAGTAAGGTAACAATGTCATGCGGCTTATAATAATCCAAAAATAACGAAATACTGCTATACGCACTGAATTACAACGAATTGCCTGACTAGCAATACAGGGTCTTATTATTGATATTATGTTCGTGTTTTAGTTTATATAACCATATTCATATAACGGATTTTTATTTAATCTATACAACGTTATAAAACGTATTGTATGATGTTTTTACGACAATGGTTCGTATAATGATTTTGAAGGCCAAAGCCTATATTATGATTTTTGATACGGATTTGTATAAAATGACTTTGGCTATTTTATGGCCTATTACAATGATTTGTACAAAAATGATTTTTGGTAATAATTATATACCGATGATATATTAGTGGTTTTATTAAACTCTATGAATTCACTCGGCGTTTTCGCTGACCTTTTCTTTTAACATGTTTTGTCTCAGGTACTTGAAGGTAATTCTCGGGAAGACGACAAGAATTTATGGCCCGCACTTAAATAACAATTTCCATTCAAATGCTTTGTAAAATTTGTATGAAATAATATGACTTGGGACCTATGTAACTTTGATATTTATGAATGGAAATGCTTTACTATTAAACGACGCGATTTTTAAGCGTTATCTATGATGTGAGTAATGTGCTATCCCGTAACACCAACGAGTCTTCCGCTGTATTGAATTGTGTAAATTTGGGGGCGTTACACGTGCGCAATGTCTTCGCCGTGGAAGTAATCTCTTCCACGGGCGTATTATCTTTGCCGTGGAAGTATTCTTCCATGCGCGCATTATTTTCGCAGTATTCTTCCACGCACTCATTATTTTCGCCGTGGAAGTATTCTTCCATGCGCTCATTATCTACGCCATGGAAGTAATTCTTCTACGGGCGCATTATTACGCCACGGAAGTATCTCTTTCGTTGTCTCATTGTTTTCCATGGAAGCAGATCTTCCAATGGCTCATACTTTTTGACACGGAAGTACGTCTTCCGTTGGTTCATATCTTTGTTGTGGAAGTACGCCTTCCATGATAAAATACTTTGCCCGACTACGAAGTGATTTTTCTAAAAAAATGCATTGTTCGACCAAATTAGGCGTGGCCTGATCAACTGCGTTTAGTTCAGAAACAACCGTGAAATTATTTAAGTCATTAGCTAAGTCGTGGCCATAAGACGGATGTAAAATTCCGCATCACCTTGCCATAGATATACGCCTTCTGTTGGTCTTAAGTCGAATGCAATATTCGCAATATGCTGCATCATCAGTGGGTATAAGAAGTTCGCCTTCAAAGTATTCACGATGCAACATACGGGTTCCACCTCCAGTTTCACAAAACCTTCTTGTCATCCTCGCGTTAGCGATGAATAAGAATAAAACCTTACCAATGCCAGTGTTATCCGGCTAAAGAACAGGTTTCTTCTTACGGGGTCAGTACCGTCTATACACGGGAAACCAAGCATTCTAGCTGATAGGTGTGTAAACACCCATCCATTTACCACTTAATTATATTAATAACCAAGCCAAAACGTATATTTAATGTCGTAAAAGTCGGAATTATGGGTGGTTTGTGTGTTTTATTGTGTTTTAGGACTAAAAGGTGAAAAAGGAAGAAAACACGGGCTTTCACGGGCTTTTATCGAAGAAAAGACAAAAGAAGAAGTTAAAAGATCAAGATTGCAAAAAGAACGGATGTCCAAGGCCTATTCTGAAGATTTATCAAAGAAAAAGTCTAAAGACGGAAGTTTAACATAGTCGAAGAACCAAGTCTAATTAATGATGAAATTAGAAGACGAGTTCATTTTATTTATCGACAAATCCCGAGACAAAGTCGTGAATGACGAGTTTATTGTCAAAGACTAAAGACGAGAAGAAAGAAGAAAGCATCAACACATTTTACTCTTCCTATAAATACCCAACTAATGTGTCATTAGGAGGGGGTTAGATAATTTTTAGTTAGTTTTAATTTTTTAAGGTAATTAGGAGTAGCTTAATACTACTTTCTCTCTCTAGCTTTTCTTTCATGTTTTAAGCTTTTCCATTAATCTTGTATTTTGAATCTTTAATCTTAATCTTATTCAATCTTTTTATTAATCATTCTCATTCTACCTTTCTTTAATTTTAATCTTGTTTAAATTTGATAATTATGTAGTTTGTTAATCGTTTTCTTTGTTTGATTGATGTTTGTGTTTGATTGTGCTTATTGGTTTTGATGTGCTTGATTTTTATAGCTTATTGTGTTTAGTGCTTATTGTGCTATTTTTCTTATTTTTCATTAAGTGCTTATTAGTTTATTTTTATAAAAAGTTAATTTTAAATATTTTAATTATTTAGTGTTTTTAAAAGTTTTTAAATTTTGGCTTATTGGCTTGATTTGAAAGTTGATTTGGTTATGTTTTTAGATAAGTGCTTATTTGGTTTTTAGCTTATTTTTTGTTTTTGCTTAATGCTTCTTGTTAGGATTATGGTAAAACCCTAGTATCCCAAACTAGGTTCCAGATTTCATTTATTCCGACTTGTTTCTAGTACAACATTTTGAACTAGGTCAGTCATTAGGATTCCGGATTGTATTTGTGACATGTTTCCCCAATTATGTGTAGGATCACATTCCGGATTAAGTGCAGGTAAGCAGATTCCGAATTAGGTCAAGTACAAGCATTCCGGATTGTGTCTAGAACACACATTCCGGATAACACCTAGAACTAGCATTCCGGATTAGCTAAACAACACACACATTCTGAATTGTGTGTAGATTACACATTCCGGATTACATATAGCATATACATTCCGAACTAGGTGTGGAATATATATTCCGGGTTATTTGAAGGATTAGGATTCCGAACTACTTGCTAGTCTTGTATTCCGAATTAAGTGCACCATTTACATTCTGACTTACGTGTAGGATTATATTCCGATTTAGGTTAAAGATTTACATTCCGACTTATGTTTCTCGAATTAGTTTTTTTTAAACATTATTTTTCCCGCCATTTTTCTTAAAGTGTTATTTTAAAATTGTTTTAACTTAGAATTATTTCAAGTTTGTATTTTTATTTATGTTTCCAATTTTACTTTTTGTGAAGTTTTAAATTCTCGTCATTTGTTTTTATTTCTTAATTTTTAGTTTAAAATTTAAAGCTTCCATTTTTACTCAACGACATTTACATTTACATTTTTCATCTTTAGTTTAAAATAGATCATCATTTTACTTTCTTTTCACCAAGAACGACTGAGTCACACTTTCAACTGTAATCAATTCGATAAGACCGATTTCAACGAATTTTTTTCATACGAGGTAAATCCTTGTATTAAATGGCGCCGCTGCCGGCTCTTTTCGTAAATATTAACGGTTTTCTATGAGAGACGCGTTGGATTTTGGGATCCGTTCACTCGTGAACGTTATTTTTCGTGTCAAAAATTTTAAAAAATTCTAAAAATAAAAAATTTTCGAAAATCCAAAAACATTTAAAAAACTCATAAAAAGCATTTCTTTTTCAAAGTTTTGCACCAAAAAGATTTTATTTTTACGTTAACCATTATTGTCTATTTCTTTGCTATCTTTTTCTTTTGTAGGTGTATGCGTACTCGTTCACGCAAAAGGAAGTCCATTCAAGCCGCTATTATTGATCCTCCTGTTGTAGAGCCTCGCGTTGTCAACACAATGGAGAACCGTCCAATGATCAAGCTCTTGCAATCACACGTCGAAGGCAACGATGATGCGATTGTGGTGCCGGCTATTGACGCCAACAACTTCGAGCTCAAGTCCGGTTTCATTCAAATGGTTTCCGCAACACCTTTCTTAGGTCGTACTCATGATGATCCACACGATCACATAAAAAGGTTCGTACACTTATCAAATACTGTTAAATACAATGGGGTTCACAAGAGGCAATTCGTTTGATCCTCTTTCCTTTCTTCCTCGAGGGACAAGCCCGGACTTGGCTTAATAAGGAACCACCCCAGAGTATTGTCACATGGATGGACCTTGAGACAAAGTTTATCAATTACTTTTTCCCACCCTCACGTACTACCGCTTTGCGGAATGACATTATCAACTTTGAACAAAAGTACGGTGAGACATTTAGTGAATCTTGGGATCGTTTTAAGGAACTTTCAAGAAAGTGTCCACAACACGGTTTTACAAAGGTACACCAAATTAATACTTTTTATAATGGATTTACTTTGAGTGACCAAGATTCACTAAATAGTTCTTCGGGGGGTAATATTCTTGTCAAAACTATGAATGAAGCTTGGGCTATCATTGAGAACAAGGCCAAAGTCCAAACCAAGAGTGTTAGGGCTACTATGGCTAGTGGCAGTTAGAGTGACTTGACCAATCATCTTAAAGAACTTACTTCAGCTGTAAAGCAACTTGTTCTAAGAGATTACCCTCCTAATCAACATGCCCATGCCCTCAATATTACTTGTGAAACTTGTGGTGGGCCACACTCTTATGCTAATTGTGATAAAGCTTATGATCAATCTCACGGGGAAGTGTATGCTTACAACAACACCGAGAGAGTTCATTTCAAGCCTAATGTCGATGTTAATCATTTTTCTTACAACTCGAAAAATGACTTGGCTCCGCCCGGTTTTCAACAAAGACCTCACCCACCCACCCATAACAACCAAGGGCCGCCTAGAGAAAATGTTAAAAAAAATGCAAATGTGAGGGGCTACAATGGAAACCAAGGTAATTATCCAATGCAAAACCAAGGCTTTCAAAACCAAGGTTTCAATCCTCAAGGTTTTACACCATATAACCAATACCTAAACAAAGGTTTTCAACAACAAGGGTTCAATTTACCTCATCCGCACATGGATTTGATTCTACAAAAATTAACCGATCTAAGAAAACCATGAAGGAAATGCAAGAGTCCACGGATAGGAAATTCGTTCAAATGTTTCAAACCCTTCGTCCCTAAGGCACTCTTCATTCCACAACTGAAACAAACCCTAGAGCGAATGTGAGTGCTATTATTACACGCAGTGGAGCAACTCTAGTAGGACCTTCTACCCCTCCTCCCGTTACTCCATCTACACATCCTCCTCCTCCATTTATCCCTCCTACTTCCACGCCTAGTACTAGTTCTCCATTACCGTCTCCACCTCTCACGGAAGAAGTACCAAAGAAAAACCCTTCACCAACCCCACCTACCCACCTCTAAACCATCAACATCTCAACCGTTACCTGCTACACCGACACCACCTAAACGCAACATCCCTTATCCTTCTCGGTTAGAAAAGTGCAAATTGCTTACTAAAGAGGATGCTCAAGTTACTTCCTTTTTGAAGATGATTACACAAATGAACTTCAACATTATCCTTGTTGAAGCACTTGTCCAAATGCCAAAATTTATGAATGTAATAAGTGTGTAAGCACTTATCCTTTTACCACTAAAATCAATGAAAAACAAGACCTAATCATGTGTTTAATAATGTAAAAGTCCGAATTATGCGTGGTTTTGTGTTTTTGTGTGAAATAGGTACAAAAGATCAAAAGTAAAGAAAACACGGGATTTCACGGTCAATTGTTGAAGAAAAGTCAAAGAAAGAGACAAAGTCAAAGTCAAAGAACAAAAAGTGTACCAAAGATCACTTAAACCGGAAAAATCAACAGGGGTTTAAAGGAAAGATCAAGGAAGCCAAATACAAGCTTGATTTTAGTGGATTTAATCTTAATGAAGTTATTTGGGCCTTGTGGGTCCCACATTAGATAAATGGGCCCAAAGGCCCAATTATGGAAACAAGTTATCTACTTTAATCCACAAGCCTAATACAAGCCCAATTTGCCATATCTATGAGACGGATGAGTTTATTGGGTCACAAACCCAATATTAATTCATGTTAAGAACTAAGGGACGTTCATATGGGCTTCAAAAACCATTTTGGTTGACTAGTCATGGACGGTTAAAGTAAATCATATAAACGACTTAGTCAAACATAACCATTTACCACACACACATTTTCACTTTTCGTTACAAACAAAGCAAAGTCTTTTCTCTCCTACTTCACCAAAACAAACGCAGCCACCCCCTTTTTTTTTAACCCTGGATCAAGATATAAATTTGGGGCTTTTCTATTCTGTATCAAGTGTAACACACGCGCCCTAATTAAATACCCAACTATTTCAGAGGTTGAAGATGGAGTAATCTATTGACGTGGCCCTTTTCCTTGTACCTGATTGGGTGATACACATCACCATCACCATCCCTTCAATCATCTAAAGCCACATCAGCAGAGAACTAGCACAAGAGACACAAACCCATCCACGGTGGCAATCCGTGTGATGGGTAAATGTTTTTGAGCCGTAGATCAAGAAACAGAAGGAGAAAAGAAGGATTAAACGGACAAGATTTCAAGATGTGCTCACCAAGTCTTCATCAACAGTTTTAGGGTTTGCCTATAAAACCCCCTTCATTCTGTAATTTTCATTAGTCCAATTTTTATTTTTATTTTTATTATTATGCAAAAATAGATTAGGTTTAAATTGTAATTTTCTTTTTTAGTATTTGTAATAAATTTTGATTATTAATAAAATTTATTTTAGTTTAATCTCGTCTTAAATTTTCTGTTAAAGTTTCCTGCGATTTATATTTAAATCTGTTTTAGTCATAATAATTTTTATTTGTTGATTTAAGCTAAGTGATAGTTTAAATTAATTAATTAAAGTAAGAGTGTGTAGAAAACTTCCCCACTGGAAGTTTTTATAAAACTTGATCGAATAGGTGTTTCATGGTGATGGGTTCGATGGTGATGTTTGGGTGATAGGTGGTCTCGAGTCGGTTAATAAGACGGCTCAGCGCCGCATCTTCTTCACAAAGGAATTCTTCATCAGGTTTTATATCTCTTTTTATTTTTTTGTTAATTTTAGATTAATTTTAATATTTGTTTAAGTTTCTGTTATTTAGTCTGCTAGTTATTAAGATTAGTTTTATGTAGTGGATTTTTATGTGTTTAGTTTTGGAAATTAATCTTAACTGCTAGTTTATTTGGTTTTGAATAGTCTGAATTATTGTTGAATCTGATTTAGTTTGAGCTGCTACTATTGAGTATATTGTCTATTTTAAGTTTGGTATTTTGAATAGTCTGATTTAATTGGTATTTTAAGTTTGGCTAATGTTTCTGTTTGCTTGATAGTTGCTAGTTTTTTATGTCATTTTAACTGACTAGTTCGTTTAATCTGTTTAGTTTGGTATTGTTGAATTCGTTTTCATCATAGATGAGTAATATTGGATTGGTATTGTTAAGTTTGATAGTTGCGTTTTGGATATTTGAGTTAGCAGTGTGCTTATATTACTGGTGTTTAGAATTGCTTATTGTTTAGGTTTTATTTGCTTATATTCAGTGCTATTGATTCTAATCTTGCTTTTGCTGATTTTGGTTATTTTGCTGATTACTTAAGCTATCAAACTCACTTGGTTTGATAGAATTTAAACTGTCAAAAAAATTTAATTCCCAAAAATATATTATCCAAATTTGTCCACTCAGGGACTCGAACCCGTGACCTGCCGTTTATAACCCCAACGTGTTTACCATCTCCTCTAGTTGCTTATTTGTGTTTAGTTACAACTTTTATATTTAATATAGATTCATTTTAATTAGCTGCCAGTTTTATTAATTAGTTTAAATACAAGTTTTTATTTTTAATAATTTCAAAATTTACTTCTAGTTTTTAAATAGTTTCAAAGTATAAAAAATAAAATAAAAATATTTTATAACTTTTAGAAATTTAAAATACTTTATAAATAGATTAGTTTTTAATTAATTTTGTTTTATTTAAAATTAGATTAATTTTTGTTTAAATTTTCAATAGTTTTTAAATAGTTTAAATTAATTTATAATTTTTAAATAGTTTTGTTTTTAATTTGTTTAATTAGAATTTTTATTAGTGAAAAAGTATTTTTAATTAAATAATTTCTTTTTAATTAGATTTAATAGTTTTTAGTTTTTAAATACTAAACAAAGTACTATTCACCGAAAACAATTAATCTACATCAAAATTGTAAATCAATTCGAGTGAGTCGAGGAACGAAAAATAGACATAAAAAGAATTGCAAAATTCATACATTAAATTGGCGCCGTTGTCGCTTCGCTCGTTGCGATTGACGATTTTTCGTGACGAGCTTTGGATTTTGGGATCCGTTCATTTTGAATGTTATTTTTATTGTTAAAAAAAAAATCAAAAACATAAAAAAATCCAAAACTTAAAAATACAAAAAAAATAAAAAATCATCAAAAGCAAACTCTTTCCTAAGATTTGCACCAAAAAAATTAAAAAATCCAAAAGTAATACTTTTCCTAAAGTATTACACCAAAAATATTACGTATTATTGTTATTTTTCTTATTTCGATTTCTTTCGCTTTTTATTGTGAATATATATTTTCCTAAAAAATGCAAAAAGAATTTTCTTTTACTATATTGTATTACGTAGAACAATTAATTTACCTACTTCCAAATAAGACCTTAGTTTGGATTTCATCACCTACCTATTGTATTCGAATCCAAAACGAGAAAAAAGGGCAAAATAGATAAATACTAGTAAAAAGTTTGAACTCGATTTATACAAACTATAAGGTGGGTATAAGGCGACGAGCTATAAAAGGCCGTCTAAGGAAAAAGGTTTTTAAGTGCTTTGTGCCACCTCGTTTCCCCGCTTGCTTGTGCGTATATTGAGAGGGACGACCGATTATTGGTTTGCCAACTCAAGTAGTATTACGTATATATTTTTTGTAGCTTTTTAATATTGAACCTCGAGAGGGATAATCCCTTTCCTCTCAAATTCGACCCAGGTCACCTACCTCATTCCTCAAGTTTAGTTGTATGCGCACTCGCGCGCGTGCACACATACCGAGTGGTGTACCAAATATTTCTAATTCTTCCAAAAAGAAGAAGAAGAACAAAAAGATCGTCAATCAAGCCGATCCCGAGAATCGAGGTTTGAACAACACGATGGAAACGGATAATCGACCAATGATTGAGATTCTACAATCTCACGTTGAAGGAAATGATGACGCGATTGCGGTGTCGGATATTGGAGCGTATAATTTTGAACTAAAAACGGGTTTTATTCAAATGGTTTCCGCTACACCATTTTTAGGCCGTACTAATGATGACCCACACGCTCATATAAAAAGTTTCATACAAGTGGCAAACACCGTCAAATACAATGGGGTGCCACAAGAGGCCATTCTACAACTCTTTCCTTTTACCCTCGAGGGACAAACCCGGATTTGGCTTGATAAGGAACCACCCCAAAGTATCACTACATGGATTGATTTAGAGACCAAGTTCATTAACTAATTTTTCCCACCATCACGGACCACCTCTTTAAGGAATGACATCATTACCTTTGAAAAATAATATGGGGAAACGTTTAGTGAGTCTTGGGATCGTTTTAAGGAGCTTTTACGAAAATGTTCACAACATGGTTTTACAAAAGTGCATCAAATCAATACGTTTTACAATGATTTAACTCTTAATGATCAAGACTCACTTAATAGTGTCGCGGGGGTAATATTCTTGTGAAGTCCATGAACGAGGCTGGGGCAATAATTGAAAACAAGGCAAAAGTACAAACGAAGAGTGTTAGGGATACTATGGCAAGTGCTAGTACTAGTGAGAGCGACAAGAGAATTGATAAGCTTACTTCGCTTGTTGAAACAATTTCTCTACAAACCGCTAACAATACCAAAGCCATCAATGTGCAAGTAAATGCCTTAAAAGAGACTTGTGAAACGTGTGAGACTTGTGGTGGACCACATTCGTATTATAATTGTGACAAGGTTTACAATCAACAACAAGAAGTTTATGCTTATAACAACAATGAAAATGAGCGGGTTCATTTCAAACCAAATGTTGATGTTAACCATTTATCTTATAAGTCTAATAACTATTTGGCTGCCCCGGGTTTTGTAGCTCCACAAAGACCACCCCCACCCGCCCAAAATAGGAACCAAGGTCCTCAACGGGGTAATTTTCAAGGGAATTCAAATACAAGAGGTTTTAATCAAAATCAAGGGAATTTTCAAGGGTAAAACCAAGGGTTTAATAATCAAAATCAAGGATTTAATAACCAAGGTTTAAAAAATCAAGGATTTAATCAAGGTTTTCAAAATTATAATCAATATCAAAACCAAGGTTTTCCTAATCAAGGTTTTCCAAATCAAGGGTATAATCAAATGAACATGCATAATCCTCAAATGGACTTGGTTCTACAAAAATTAACCGAACATGAGCCAATTATGAGAGAAATGCAAGAATCGCCCGATAAGAAATTTTTGCAAATGATTCAAACCCTTCGTCCCCATGGTGCCCTCCCTTCTAACACCGTGACCAATCCTAGGGCTAACGTTAATGCCATCACTACTAGGAGCGGTAAGACAACCGTAGAACCTTCTTATACCCCACGTAAACAAGGACCCGAGAATCCTTCTTCTTCTACCCACCCTCCTTCACCTTCTACTTGTGACATACCACCCGTTATGCCTTCGTCTACACATTATGATCCACCTTTACCTAAATATTATACCGCACCTTCGGTTCCCAAACCGGTTCCTTCACCTTCCATTTCTACCCCTCCTCCACCAAAGGATGTGAGTGAGCAATCTACTCCAAATCCTTTATCTCAACCCAATATACCTTATCCCTCAAGGTTGAGGAAAGAAAATTGAAGAATAAGGATGATATTCAAGTTTCGAACTTCCTAAAAATGTTCAAACAATTGAACTTTAATATCACCTTTGCCGAGGCACTCGCTCACATGCCTAAGTATGCTAAGATGTTTAAGGACCTTTTAAGTGATAAGGAAAAGTTGCTCGATATTTCCAATACCCAGTTGAATGAGAATTGTTCCGCGGTTCTTTCGAGAAAATTACCGGTTAAGTTAGTAGATCCCGGTCGATTCCTTATTCCTTGCAATTTTCCGGGTGTTGAGAGTTGAATGGCCTTGGCGGATCTCGGAGCGAGTATCAATCTTATGCCATTGTCCGTGTGGAAACAATTATCTTTAACCGAGCTAGTCCCCACTCGTATGACCTTGGAATAAGCTAACCGTACGGTTTCTTATCCCGTGGGGATAGCCGAGGATGTTTTTGTAGGATTCGACAAATTCACTTTTCCCGCCGATTTCGTTGTAGTCGACTATGAGATGGATCCCGTGTTCCCTTAATTGTGGGACGACCCTTCTTGAGAACCGGGCGTACATTGATTGATGTAGCCGCGAGTGAGCTTATCATGAGGGTAGGGGATGATAAAATCATCTTTAACATGGGTAAACTTTCCAAACTTCCCGATGAGCCCGAATCCGTGAATTACATCGATGTGCTTGACGAAGCATGTGAAGAAAATTTTCACGAGGCTTGTAAGAGCGGGATTTCTCATTTACCTCATGTTGAGACCGTAGCTTCTATTGCTCCTTCATTGACTCCATTTGGAGAAAGTGACTTTCCTTTACAAGATTTTGAAGCAAGTTTAGGGGATGTGGATTTAAAATATGACGATTCTCCTACCGATTGGGAATAATACATTCGTACCATTGAGAGACTTCTCAATGAGGACCATATTTCTCCACCTACTCCTAAGGAAGTTACAAACGATGATCCAAATTTGACTAAGCCTTCCATCGACAATCCACCAGATTTAGAGCTTAAGGATTTACCGTCTCATTTAGAATACGTTTTCTTAGAAGAGAATGATAAGTTACCCGTCATTATTGGTAAGGACTTAAAACAAGATGAAAAATCTCGCCTAATCGAAGTGCACAAAAATTATAAGAAAGCCATTGCTTGGAAAATCTCCGACATCCGCGGAATTGATCCTAACTTTTGCACTCATACAATTCTCATGGAAGATGACTTTAAACCCGCAATCCAAAACCAAAGAAGGGTTAATCCAAAAATTCATGAAGTCATTAAGAAAGAAGTTATCAAACTTCTAGATGCCGGAATGATTTACCCTATTTCAGATTCACCATGGGTTAGTCCCGTCCATTGTGTGCCTAATAAAGGCGGAATAACCGTTGTTCCCAATGAAAACAACGAGTTGATTCCTACTCGACTCGTAATAGGTTGGCGAGTTTGCATGGACTATCGTAAGCTCAATGATGCCACTCGTAAGGATCATTTTCCTCTTCCTTTCATGGATCAAATGCTCGAGCGTTTAGCGGGTAATGACTACTATTGCTTCTTAGATGGTTTTTCTGGATATTTTCAAATCCCTTTCGATCCAAAAGACCAAGAGAAAACCACATTCATTTGTCCTTATGGAACATTTTCTTACAAAAGAATGCCTTTCGGCTTATGCAATGCTCCCAGGACTTTCCAAAGGTGTATGATGGAAATATTTCATGACATCATTGAAGAAACTATGGAAGTCTTTATGGACGATTTCTCGGTCTATGGTGATTCTTTCTCTTCTTGCCTTGCCAATCTAGAATGTATGCTTAAACGGTGTGAAGACACTCGTCTCGTTCTTAATTGGGAAAAATGCCATTTCATGGTAAAAGAAGGCATCGTCCTTGGTCATAAAATTTCAAAAGTCGGTATCGAAGTCGACCGTGCTAAAGTTGACGTTATTGCTAAGTTGCCTCCACCTAGCACCGTCAAAGGAGTTAGAAGTCTTTTAGGCCATGTGGGATTTTATCGACGTTTCATCCAAGATTTCTCTAAAATAGCTCGTCCAATGACTCATCTCTTAGAGAAAGATGCTCCTTTCATCTTTTCTCAAGATTGTCTCGAATCTTTCGAACTTCTTAAAGGTAAATTAAATGAGGCACCAGTCTTAGTCTCTCCAAATTGGGAGTTACCTTTCGAGCTAATGTGTGATGCTAGTGATTTCGCGCTAGGAGCGGTTTTAGTTCAACGAGTTAATAAACATTTCCAACCCATTCATTATGCTAGTAAGACAACGACGGGGACTCAATTGCATTATACCACTACCGAAAAAGAACTTTTAGCTATAGTGTATGCTTTTGAGAAATTCCGCCCATAGTCTTGTGCTTTCCACCACAATCGTTTATACCGACCATCCCGCCTTGAAATACTTGTTGACCAAGCAAGATGCTAAACCGAGACTCCTTCATTGGGTTTTGCTCCTACAAGAATTTAAAATCAAAATTCATGATAAAAAGGTAGCGGAAAACCTAGCCGCAAATCATCTTAGTAGACTTGAGGATCCGTATCAAGGGGAACTTCCAAATCAAGAGATTAATGAATCTTTTCCCCTTGAGACCTTAATGTCTATTAATTCCACTCTTGATGATACCCCATGGTTTACGGACATTGCAAACTATTTGGCGGGTGGTGTTCTTATCGAAGGGTTAACATCTTAACAAAAGAAAAAATTCTTTAAAGACGTAAAAACGTACTATTGGGACGACCCTTATCTTTTCAAGCAATGTGCGGACTTAATCATTCGTAGATGTGTTTATGGGCCAACGGATTTACAAATCCTTGAAGCTTGCCACAAAGGACCCACCGGGGGTCACTTTGGTCCTAACTACACCGCTAAGAAAGTTTTCGACTCCGGATTCTATTGGCCCACTATTTATCATGACGCGCATGAAATGGTTAAGCATTGTGATGCTTGCCAAAGACAAGGAATGATCACACATAAAGATGAGATGCCTCAAAATTTCATCCAAGAGTGTGAAATCTTTGACGTATGGGGCATCGACTTTATGGGGCCATTTCCATCATCCAAAGGGAACAAATACATCCTCGTAGTCGTTGACTATGTATAAAAATGGGTTGAAGCAAAGGCTTTACCTACTAACGATGCGAGGGTGGTTGTGAACTTTTTGAAACAATTATTTGCTCGATTCTATGTGCCTCGTGCTATTATTAGTGATCACGGGACTCATTTTTGCAATGATCAATTCGCACGAGTCATGGCTAAGTATGGTGTCAATCACCGACTTTCCACCGCGTATCATCCACAAACAAATGGTTAAGCCAAGTTTTCCAACCGTTGACTTAAGCAAATCTTAGAACGTACCGTGGGAGAGCATCGTGCCTCATGGGCCGATAAATTAGATGATGCTTTATGGGCTTTCCTACCGCTTATATGACACCTATAGGTTGTACTCCTTATCGCCTTGTGTATGGAAAGGCGTGCCACCTCTCCATTGAGTTCGAGCATAAGGCTTATTGGGCCTTGAAATAGGCTAATTTTGACATAAACAAAGCTGGTGATCTTAGGAAAATCCAACTCAATGAACTCAATGAACTTAGGAATGAGGCTTATGAGAATTCATTAATCTACAAGGAGAAGACTAAGCTCATTCATGATTCCACGATTAAGAACCGAGAGTTCCACGTTGGTGATCAAGTTTTACTCTTTAACTCTCGGTTGAAAATCTTTTCAGGTAAACTTAAGAGCCGTTGGTCCGGTCCGTTCACCGTGGCCCAAATCTTCCCTTATGGCACCATTGAGTTATCCCAACCAAATGGGCCCAATTTTAAGGTGAATGTCCAACGGGTTAAGTTGTACTTGGAGATGACATCTCTCACGAGATGATTCCATCCCTCTCCACTTTTCCCTTGAATTAATTCGGGAAATCGAGTCGAGCTAGAGACTCGTGATAAATAAATCAAGCATCGTATAACTAGGTTAGATTTTTACCTTTTCCATCCTTTCCACCCTTGTTCACCTTCACCCATTTCCACCAATAAGTGTAGGGGAGCCAAGTAGGTTGTTTGTGTTGTGATGTTGTGTAGGGACATGTCCTTTAATGAGCCACTTTTGGTGTTTTTGACGCGACCCGTGATCCCGTGTTCCCGTGTACCCGGTTCTATCAAAACTATTGTGATTCATACATGTATATAAATAAGATGAATAAATGTAATCACTTTTGTTGTCTCTTCCTTAGCTCGATTTAAACAACGTAAATATCCTAAGTGTAGGGGAGTTTATTCTCCCACATGCTTAAACATTGAGGACAATGTTTATATTAAGTGTAGGGGGGTTTCTATCGAATTTTAGTAGGCTTTTCCATGAATTTGACCTCATTTAACCAGAAAATTAAATTTTTTTCAACGTTTTTCAAATTTTTGATCTATTTTGGTCTAGTAGTATTTCCATTTATTTTCTTTTATTTTCTTTCCATTTTTCATTGCATCGTATGAATAAATTCCATTTCAAGAATACAGTAAAAAATAAATAAATAAATGAATAAAATGGTTTTACCAGGTTTAGATGTCTTTGATATATTAGGCCCGTCGTAAATATTTTGACTCAACCTGAGTTTACTTATCCAAGCTTACTTTAGCTTGTATCCTTAACGATATGGACCTTAATTGGTTTATTAGGCTAAGCATCCACGAGTCTCATTCCTTGAGATTTTAAATTGGGGAGAACGAGAGATGATAGAGTTGATAATAAGTTTAAGGGTTAATTCTTGCTTATATGAGTTTTTGTGGCTCTTTCTTCCCGCTTGAATATTTAACTGCTTAATAAATGAGGATTTTTGCGGTGTAGATTCGATATCTTAGCTCTTAGTCAAATCTTTTATCTCCTTGTAATTAAAGCATGAACACATTGAGGGTGCCAGCGTTGTGGACTTCCGACTAAGGTGGCTCATAAACCACTAAGTAGGAGGTATTCAGACCATGGGACCGCGGAATTTGGCCTTCTATATATATCATAAATAAGAAAGAATAAAATTAAAACATGACCTCAAGGAGCCTTAGGGTCACGAACCATGTCATTAGAGCCTTAGTGTGTATAGCATGGTAAGTGTTGAATAAAAACTGATAAAAAAAATCAATTCCCTTGTTTATCGTTCAAGGAGCCTTAGGGTGTGGAAAATAGATGAGGAGCATTTTTACATCTTAAAGAGCCTAAGGTTATATGATGTGAATTTGCTAAACTTCACATAAAGTCAACATGACTTTGGAGGAATAAATAATAAGTAGTACTATTGGCCAAATTTCGGATCCGAGAATTTATTCCCCAAATCGTGTTAAATTATCCTTGATGTGGGCTTACTTTAGTGACAACATTTTTGAGGACGAGGTTAGGTTTTGAGTGTCGGGTTTGCACCGTTTTGCCTTCATTTTTAGACTAAAGAATATTAAATAAGTCAAATGAGCCTACGGGTGAATGACAATCTTTAAAATCTAGAGATACAACTTAGAAATTGGAGAAAGAGTGTTACACAATTGTCTTATATAAGTGGTTTTAACTTAAGAACTTATGGTAAACAATGATCTCGTTTTTAACCTTGGTATGGGGAACGTGAAACTTGAGGATGATTAATATTCATGACACTAAAGCCCTAATTTAAGTCTTAGATTTCTTTACGAGGTTCTTCCATCAAATAATTTCCAAGTTAATAAATTGTTATAACTTTTGTTTCCATTAAAGTTTTTATCTTTTCATCGTAGTAGTAATAGTATATCTTAATAAAGGCCAAAATGGATTAACTATGAGGAAAATGTAACTTTATGCTTTAAAATTATGCATTGCATGGGGTCATTACAATGGTCAAGTGTAGGGGATTTAATAAGTGTGTAAACACTTATCCTTTTACCACAAAAATCAATGAAAACAAGACCTAATCATGTGTTTAATATCGTAAAATTCGGAATTACGCATGGTTTTGTGTTTTTGTGTGAAATAGGTACAAAAGATCAAAAGTAAAGAAAACACGGGATTTTCACGGTCAATTGTTGAAGAAAAGTCAAAGAAAGAGACAAAGTCAAAGTCAAAGAACCAAAAGTGTACCAAAGATCACTTAAACCGGCAAAATCAACACGGGTTTAAAGGAAAGATCAAGGAAGCCAAATACAAGCTCAATTTTAGTGGATTTAATCTTAATGAGGTTATTTGGGCCTTGTGGGTCCCACATTGGATAAATGGGCCCAAAGGCCTAATTATGGAAACAAGTTATCTACTTTAATCCACAAGCCCAATACAAACCCAATTTGCCACATCTATGAGACAGATGAGTTTATTGGGTCACAAGCCCAATATTAATTCATGTTAAGAACTAAGGGACGTTTATACGGGATTCAAAACCCATTTTGGTTGACTAGTCATGGACGGTTAAAGTAAATCATATAAACGACTTGGTCAAACATAACCATTTACCACACACACATTTTCACTTTTCGTTACAAACAAAGCAAAGTCTTTTCTCTCCCACTTTACCAAAACAAACGCAACCACCCCCTTTTTTTAACCCTAGATCAAGATATAAATTTGGGGCTTTTCTATTCTGTAGCAAGTGCAACACACGCGCCCTAATTAAATACCCAACTATTTCGGAGGTTGAAAATGGAGGAATCTATTAACGTGGCCCTTTTCCTTGTACCTGATTGGGTGATACACATCACTATCACCATCCCTCCAATTCTCTAAAGCCACATCAGCAGAGAACTAGCACAAGAAACACAAACCCATCCACGGTGGCAATCCGTGTGATGGGTAAATGTTTTTGAGTCGTTAGATCAAGAAAGAGAAGGAGAAAAGAAGGATTAAACGGACAAGATTGCAAGATGTGCTCACCAAGTCTTCATCAACAGTTTTAGGGTTTGCCTTTAAAGCCCCCTTCATTCTGTAATTTTTATTAGTCCAATTTTTATTTTTATTTTTATTATTATGCAAAAATAAATTAGGTTTAAATTGTAATTATCTTTTTTAGTATTTGTAATGAATTTCGATTGTTAATAAAATTTATTTTAGTTTAATCTCGTCTTATATTTTCTGTTAAAGTTTCATGAGATTTATATTTAAATCTGTTTTAGTCATAATAATTTTTATTAGTTGATTTAAGCTAAGTGATAGTTTAAATTAATTAATTAAAGTAAGAGTGGATAGAAAACTTCCCCACTGGAAGATTTTATAAAACTGGATCGAATAGGTGTCTCATGGTGACGGGTTCGATGGTGATGTTTGGGTGATAGGTGGTCTCGAGTCGGTTAATAAGACGGCTCAGCGCCGCATCTTCTTCACAAAGGAATTCTTCATCAGGTTTTATATCTCTTTTTATTTTTTTGTTAATTTTAGATTAATTTTAAGTTTCTGTTATTTAGTCTGCTAGTTATAAAGATTAGTTTAGTGTAGTGGATTTTTATGTGTCTAGTTTTGGAAATTAATCTTAACTGCTAGTTTATTTGGTTTTGAATAGTCTGAATTATTGTTGAATCTGATTTAGTTTGAGCTGCTACTTTTGAGTATACTGTCTATTTTAAGTTTGGTATTTTGAATAGTTTGATTTAATTGGTATTTTAAGTTTGGCTAATGTTTCTGTTTCCTTGATAGTTGCTAGTTTTTTTATGTCATTTTAACTTATTAGTTCGTTTAATCTGTTTAGTTTGGTACTGCTGAATTCGTTTTCATCAAAGCTGTGTAATATTAGATTGGTATTGTTAAGTTTGATAGTTGCGTTTTGGATATTTGAGTTAGCAGTGTGCTTATATTATTGGTGTTTAGAATTGCTGATTGTTTAGGTTTTATTTGCTTATATTCAGTGTTATTGATTCTAATCTTGCTTTTGCTGATTTTGGTTATTTTGCTGATTACCTAAGCTATCAAACTTACTTGGTTTGATAGAATTTAAACTGACAAAAAAAAGTAAATTCCAAAAAATATATTATCTAAATTTGTCCACTAAGGGACTCGAACCCGTGACCTGCCGTTCATAACCCCAACGTGTTTACCATCTCCTCTAGTTGCTTATTTGTGTTTAGTTACAGCTTTAATATTTAATATAGATTCATTTTAATTAGCTGCCAGTTTTATTAATTAGTTTAAATACAAGTTTTTATTTTTAATAATTTCAATTAAATTTACTTCTAGTTTTTAAATAGTTTCAAAGTAAAAAAACATAAAATAAAATTATTTTATAACTTTCAGAAATTTAAAATAGTTTTTAAATAAATTAGTTTTTAAATAATTTAGTTTTTAAATAATTTAGTTTTATTTAGATTTAAGTTTTGTTTAAATTTTCAATAGTTTTTAAATAGTTTAAATTAGTTTATAATTTTTAAATAGTTGTGTTTTTACATTGTTTAATTAGAATTTTTATTAGTGAAAAAGTATTTTTAATTAAATAATTTCTTATTAGATTTAATATTTTTTAGTTTTTAAATACTAAACAAAGTACTATTCACCGAAAACAATTAATCTCTACGTCAAAATTGGAAATCAATTCGAGTGAGTCGAGGAACGAAAAATAGACATAAAAAGAAATGCAAAATTCATACATTAGAAAGCATTCAAGGAATTGCTTAATAAGAAGGAAAATATGGCTGAGTTTGTCAACACACGCTTAAATGAAAACTGTTCTGCAGTCATTCTTAAAGAACTTCCGGAAAAACTTGGAGATTGATGAGACTTCAATTATACATAGTCTCATCGTCCAAATCGGGCTTAAAACGCTTAAAATATCATCAAAATACCCCAATATATGCTTGTATTTGTGCATTTTGAAGATTTGGCAATTTATACCCTTGCAATATTCACTATTTGCATTTGGGTCCCTATATTATCAAAATATTACAAGATTAGTCCTTAAAGAATGCAAAATTGGCATTTTTAGTCCTTGATACAAGCTTGTAAACTTGTTGTGCCATTTATGACAAGTGAGGGAAACTTTTAACAAAGGAAAAAGGGATTGTAGCTGATTATTACCAAGTACAAAGTTTAAAGGATTTGAGGGACTTAATATGACCAGACAAGAAACCTTTCCCTACCAACCAGAAGCTTACACGTCACCCCACTTCCCAAACTAACCAATGAAACCCCTCCCATTGCCCACGTCACACATCCACTACTTAATCTTTTTAAACTGATTATTAATCAGTAAAAAGTTACGTGTGAAACAGATTTTTAAAATCTAATAAACCTTAAACCTAATCTAATCATCACTGTTTAGCACCTTCATCCCCTAAACCCTAATTAAACCCCAGTATCAATCACACGAATTATCAACCCTAATCCTAATTAACCATATGGTTATTCATCACAACCCCACTCCCAACAAACCCCACAACCCAGACAACGACCCTTGTACCTTTTGTCCCCTCCCCTGCTACACCCATCACATGATACTTGACCAAATGAACGCCCCACAAGCTTTCCTTTGTCCCAAAGATATAACCAACGCTCAAGATTGCAATATCAACAGCTGTCCATTTCAAGATTCCTGCAAAGTCACATGGTGCGCCTTTTTGACCAAATTCGAATCCAAGAGACCAAGGGCAAGGATGGAAATTCAGTTAGCTAGGGTTTTAGTTTCTAGAATTTTCTTTATCTTCTATAAATATGGGACGTATGTGTCCCATATCACTTGTTCCAGATTTTCTTCAAGTTTTGTAATCCCTTTTTATATAAATGAAAGTTGGTATTTTTTTGAGTAAATTGTAATTCCTTTTCAGCTTGTAAAAGTTGGTAATTTGTCTTGAAGTTAATCTGAGTTCCACCCCTTATCATACTTTGGTTCTAGTTTTTCAAATATTAATTCCTTTTTCATATTTTCTGAAAAATTGGTAATTTGTAAAAGCTTTATTCCAAAATTCCAAATCTTGTTTATGCTTGAAAAGGTTTGTTTCAAGAAGTGGATTTGTATTCCCTGAATTTCAGATTAGTATTCTTGTTTAGTTTAAATCCTTGTTTATTGGTTTCCAAAGGTTTGATTTCCAAAAATTTTCTAAAAGGAAAAATCATTTTTGTTACTGATTTTGGTCTTACTGTTCATATAAGTGCCCCATAAGTTGCTTGACAAACAGCTTATTGGGGACTTATTGGACTTGAAGTTTGTTTTCTAGTTTTGTGGTGATTGTGCAGCAAAGTCTCTTATATCACAAGAGATTGGAAGTGTTGTTACTTAATCAACAACCTCATCCAACTAGTTCAGCTCAGGCCCGAGCCTGAAAGGAGATGGCTTTTCAGCCATAGTGAGGGCCGGATGTGGGTCCCACAAGGTAACTCCCTATAAGGCTTGAACCCTCTATTACTTGCTTAGGAATTGAGAGCTTGCAATGTGTATGTGATTTTAGTGATTGTGAGTGTTGCCTGATATTTTTGTTGGAATTCTTGTTTGTTCATGCTGTTTAGGGTTTTGTATGCATTTGGTACATTAATTTTAGTTTCTGAAAATTAAGGGGTGTTTGGTATTAGTTTTTAAAACCAGTAATTAACAACTACTGGTGTTTAAAACCTGTTAGATACACTCCTTAAGTTAGCAATAGGTGTTGGCAAGAGTTTATTTCAGTTTGGTAGGATAATATTGATGTTTGAATGCTCACACTTTGGTAAATATCAGCCATGGTTAATCAGTAAGTTCTCATAGGGTGTTCAAGTGCCTTGTTTTCTTTGAAATCTTGAATCTAGCTAGTTTAAATGTGGATTTAAGTTTGCTGATAGTTTAATTTCTATTTGGGAGTAAATTGATTAAGATTTGACAAGTTGAAATCCATTTTATTGCCAAGATTATCAGTCACTGTTCATCAGAAGCCTTCTTAGCTTATTAGATACTTATTTGGCCATTTTGTGTGATATTCTTGTGAAGAATCTTGTGTGTTTTATTGCTCTACTAGACTCCCTACACTCCACTGAGTGTAGGGGTGCCCCATTGTCCAAAGAAAAGCATCACATAAGCTTTCCTAAGCTTAATCAGTCACCAGACCTGTTTTTAACACTAGCAATGGGAACGAAGTTACCCCTGCTAGTATTAAAGTCCCCCTGCTTTGCTACTGGACAACACAAAGGTCACTGTCAGCATTTAGGATTTTTGTCTTTAGTGGGCAAAAACAAGAATTAGGACTTGTAACCAGTTTCATTTTTTTTTATTTAGTTTCTGATTTTTCTGTTTAATTAGATTTTTTGTTAATGTTCATCTGGTATTTTTTAGATTAAATAGCTATTTTAATTACTTTTTAATATTCTGATTTTTGTCTTTTAATGGTAAAACTAAATATTTTTCAGTTTTAAAATTTTTCTTAGATTTAGAAATAGATTTTAAGATTTTTAGTTAAAAATTATTTCACTGTTCACTTTTTAATTATTTTTTAGAATTAATTTAGCTTAATTAGGGTTTTAATTAATTTCAGTTTTGTCTTTTAGTGAAAAATTTTACATTTTTCAAACTTTTTCATTTTTCTACTATTCTTTAGTATAAATTAGGATTTTTAAAATTGTCAAATTATTTTTAGCATTATTTAATTAATTTTTATGATTATTTTAGTTTAAAAATAGTTTTAAGTGTTTTAAAAATAGAAAAATAGTTTTTTTAAATTTTAGGAAAAACACTTTTTAGTCTTTAAATAATATAAGCAACTTATTAGTTCAATAAAATAATATTTTGAACATTTTGTTAATTATATTTAATTTTAGGGCTTTAATTAGCATTAAAAATTGAATATTTAATTAATAAAAGGTTTTAAAATATTTTTGTTTGATTTTTATTCTTATTTATATTATTTTAGACTTAGTTTTAACTTTTAATCAATTTTTAGGTTTAATTTTTTTAATTTGGTGCTTTTTACGGTTTTACGTGAACGACCTTTTCGTCTTAGTGTAATCCGTCATCGTAACCGTCATTCTCTTCGTACCCCATTTCTATTTTCTTTTCGCTAACAATAAAATCACAAAGATAATCATTTCATTACACAACGCACTAGCCTCCTTGAGAACGAACTCACTTTAGGGTCATTTACACACGGTCTTCCTAAATCGTCGTGCTTACCCTATTTTTGCTCTCTTTTCCTAAAGAGTAGTAAAACCACTACATCATTTTGGCGGCTGTCGGGGAGGCGTGTTGTGTTTTGATTTGAACAATTGTTTTTTTTATACTAGCCATAATAGTATTTGTATTAGTAGCACTCTACTAATACGTATTATCGGTTTTTCGTTTTTTGTGAATACTATTACTATATTGTATACGTAGAACAATAAATACACAAGTACTCCAAATACGTGAGAAATCACAACCATGACTTGGGAGGTCATTACCCAATCATTGTATTCGAATCTCAAACCAAATAAAAAAGGCAAAAATAGATAAATACTTTCGAGAAGCTCGATTTTGAAAATACAAACTATAAGGTGGGTATAAGGCGGATATTATAAAATATATCCTAAGGAAAAAGGCTCTTAAGTGCTTCGCGCCGCCTCGTTTCCCCGCTTGCTTGTGAGTATTTGATTTTGAGAGCTAATCGAGGGTTTTGCCACCCAAAGTATTATTAAGTATCATATATACTTTCTTGGTTTTATTTGATTAGACCCTCTTGAACGTTTTTGTGTTCCACCAACGTTCTAAAGTCATCGAAGGCGTTCACTTCACGTGATCGTTTTCATTCCTTGAGGCTTCTTTAATCAAGAGATTTGATTAAGGAGGAGATTTGTAGATTTTTGTCTACCTAATACACTTCCAAAATCCGAAGAAAAGTAAAAACAATCAAAAATCCAACAAAAATTGAAAAAGTTAAAAACACCAAAAAGAATCTTCTTTGCTCATCCCCACGTTGTACGTGACGTTTATGCTTACTCGTAATCAAGCAAGACGTGCACGTAAACGAAAAAAAACAAAAAGGAGGCAACACCTACTCATAATCTTTCTAGTGAAGAGACTCCAAGTGAGGAACCTATTGTAGAACAAGAAGCTATCATGGCTAATCGTACTATGATGGAGTTGCTTCAAGCACCCACCGAGGGTTTTGGAGAGGCCATTGTGATTCCCGCCATCTTTGCGGAGAACTTCGAGATCAAGACGGGTTTAATGTCTATGCTTCAAGCCAACAAGTTTTGCGGACACGAAAAAGACAACCCACATTATCACATTAGGCAATTTAATCGTCTCACCGCGACAAGCAAGTTTAAGGATGTACCACACGATGCCATTAAGATGATGTTGTTTCCATACTCGTTAGATGGACCCGCCAAGATATGGCTCGAGAAAGAACCCCAAATTCGATTTTGACGTGGGGTGATCTCGTTTCGAAATTTGTGAATCAATTTTTTCCACCATCTAAAACAACACATTTGAAAAATGAGATTTCACGATTTACACAAAGATCTAATGAAAGTTTTTCAATGGCTTGGGAAAGGTTTAAAGAAATGTTACATGAATGTCCACACCATGATTTTTCCAAATTGCATCAAATTGACACTTTTTATAATGGGCTTAATGATCATGAACGAGATTACTTAAATGCCGCCGCGGGTGGTAATTTTTTGTGCAAAACGACCGAAGAGGCTTTAAAAATCATTGAGAATAGGTCTAAGGTTTATAGCCCTCGTAACACACCGAGTGTTGCCAATTTGGGTTCGTCATCGTCTCGTAGCATTAATGCCTTGCAAGATGAAGCAAATGAGGAGAATCGGTTTTTCGATAGGTTTTCGACTCTTATGACTCATTGGAAAGCACAAGATGCTTTGAATTCTGCATCGGTTAAGGCGGTTGCCAAGAGTTGTATTTCGTGTGGTGGAGCTCATGATTTTTCCGAGTGCATTACCGCGGATGGTAACACTTCGAATGCTTATGTAGAAACGGGAACTTATAACCAAAACGGTCAAGGTTCCCGCCAAAATCAAGCTCCACAAAATCAAAATGCTAACAACTATCGAAACAACAATCAAAGTGGTGCTTATCAAGGAAATCAACGTAACTACAACAAGGGTAATTATCAAAGTGGAAATGGGCAAATTTCAAACCAAAACCAAAACCGTGATTTTCAAACTACCACACAAGGTTTTCAAAATGATCACACCAAAAATCTTCAAGGAGAATTTTTGAATTATGCTAAAGCAAACTATGCTAAGTTTTATAATATGCAACGTGAAATGGTTAGCTTAAGATCCGAGTTGAAAAACGAGCTTAAAAACGAACTTGCTAATGAACTTAAGACTCATGCTAATAAAATGGAAGGAAATGTTCAACGTCTCCAACAAAACCAACAAAAAATGGAGCAATGTCAACATGAGATTAAGCAAGAATTGTTAAAAGCGGATGCTAGGCAATCTAAGTTTGAAGACCGAATGGAAAAAATGTTTGAAGCTATCATGTGTAAACCTTCTTCTTCGGGTGGTCTTCCTAGTGATACCTTCTTCTTCGTAGTGGTAAAACTTTCAAAGAACCCATTTCTCGTCCAAGTACTTCTACGGAGAAGGAAAAAGAGAAAGAACCCGAGGTGGTGGTAGAAAAGGAGCAAATTCCAAGCCACGAAGTACCGCTCAAACCACACCTACGGTTGAACCAATACCAATAGTGGAACCCGAGATTCCAAGGCCTTTGCCTATGCCCCAACCCACACCACCCTTACCTTACCCTTCAAGATAAAACAAGGAAAAGGCACAAGAACGAAATAATTATCAATTTGAACTTTTTATGAAAATGTTTCATGACTTGCATTTTAATATAAGTTTTGCCGACGCCTTGGTCATGATGCCTTGATTTGCCGCAAACTTCAAAAGTATGTTGAATAACAAAGAGAAATTGCAAAAGTCGTCTAGTTGTTCTTCGGTTTTTCTTAGCCGCATACCTCAAAAAGTCGGTGATCCCGGCAAGTTTTTAATCCCATGTGCAATACAAGATATGGAAGAATTCTACGCCTTGGCCGATCTTAGTGCTAGTATTAATTTGATGCCTCTTGAGATCTTTAAGTCGCTCAATCTTCCCAATATCACTCCTTCAAGAATGTCAATCAAGATGGTCGATCATTCTACGTTTCTAGCTTGTGGAGTAGCCGAGGACGTCTTCGTGAAAGTTGGAAAGTTCTACTATCCCGTGGACTTTATTGTTGTAGACATCCCCATCGATCCTAAAGTTCCTCTAATTTTAGGTCGATCATTTTTGGATACCTCGAGAGCACTTATCGATTTGCATGCTAGGAAAATCACTCTTCGTTTCAACGAGGAAGAACTCGTCATAAATGCAACTCAAAACTCCACACTTTCTCATGTGTATTCTATCATGTCTTTGAACAATGTTAATCCCATCAAAAACATTTGTAAAAGGATTTCAAAAAGAGTTTTAGAAGTTGATGATAAAAACGATTTTCCGTCCCCTCCGCCGGTGGAGGTTAAGAGTGTTAAGCCTACGATTCTAATCACGAATGATTCTTCGGATGATGAATATGTTGATCCCGATGGGGAAGTTTTCTTTGTTGACAAACGTTTTGAGAACTTACCACCACCTAAACCAAAACGGTTTTCAAATGTGTGAATTTTTAGTGTGACTAATATTGCTTTAGAAATGCCAAATATTTTTGACATAATTAAGTCGGGTTTTCATAAGGAGAGTTTAAAAGATGAAAAAGGGAAAGATTTTAAATTGGATTTAAAAGATTTTTCTACAATGCTAACTCCGTCATCACCTCGTGTTTTGAGTGCTACAAGCTCGTCTTCTCCTTTTGACGATGCTTTGTGTGGACTTAGTGTGGGGGAAGCCCCTTATTTTCCCTCCCCTTTCTCCATCGAGAACGAGATATTTGATCCCGGAATTGCTTATAAAGGGAAATATCGGTCTTCCACTGATGCAATAAATGGAAAATCTTTCTATATGATTGGTGTGAGTCTACCTCGAGTAGCTCATGGTTTTTATGACTTACCCATTGTCCCACCCTTCTATTTCTTCTCATCTATTTTCTTGAAACCCTTTGGGTTTGTGTTGACACATGATGAAGTGGCGTTGATTTGTTTTTCCAATGAAAACGAGAACGCCATCTTCGATCCCGGTATTTTGCACCATCAAAGGACTTAGTCCTTAATACCGGTTGTTTTTGGGCCTTGTTTATCATGTAAGCCCCACTAAAAAATTGACCATACCAAGATAATCCCTAAATGATCACATTTATGGGGATTCGAGACGAGCTTTTGACTCAGTTATCAAAAACAAGGTGCCTCGTGGGGGAAACCCATGCTTATCCATGTACATATTATTGCTTTCTAATTAGTTTAATGTGAGGGGATTTGTGCCCTTCCAACCTTTGTTCCGTGGTTGTTTGTGAATTGTGGTTTTTAGATCATGATCTTCACGATTGGAGCCTCTCGTGTTCGTTTTATGGGAGCACTCGATCGTTTGCTTTGAAGACTTTCTCAATATCCAAATGATATATCCTTTGATGTTCTAACCTTAGGTTTATAGCACACTTTATAAACGGCTATTACTTAACGATTACACCCTTTCCATGCTAGATTAGGCATTCGACTACTTCTCTAGTATGGGGGTGTTTGCACCCCTAGACTCGAAACATTGAGGACAATGTTTAACTTTAGTATGGGGGGGGGTGAATAGATACTTGCCTTGCCAAACCTTCACGCTTTCCAAAGTTTATCTTTTTGTTTATCATTTTGTTGCAAAATAAGGCTAAAAATGGCCAAATTTTAAAATTTTTCTCATTATTTATAAGTGTTTGAAGACACGAATGTAGGTTTTCCGATGGCGAGAATAAGAGTAATTTTTGACTCGACCGTGCGTGTTGAGCACTTAGCTTCGATTCCTTAACTTTTTAGGCTAAGTCTCTTAAATGAGGACGAGAAATGATAGAGTTATTTATAGGTCTCGTAATCGTCACGATCTCATGTGTAGTAATTATTAGCTTATTCTCCCAACGCTTTTGATAATAAATTGTTAATAAATATTGATTTAGCGGTTTAGTCACTATTGTTGGTTTCTAATTTGTTTTAGTAGCTTCCATGTAATTAAATTGGGAAAACATTAAGGTATCGCCAGCGTCACGGTTTTGAAGTATTGGCACCCGAATAATCGAAAGCTTCACCTATTAATAAGATTTCAAGTGCTCACCTAAATTAAGCAAATATTTGAAGCTCACAAGGCCGAAAAATCTATGCCCAAATTGAAAGTGAATCAAGCCTTAATCTTCGAAGCTTTAAAGATCCAAAATTCGCCTTAGCGTGAGGATATACGTCTTTGGCTAATAAAACCACCGATGAGGCGGATAATAAAAGGCAAGGCAAGACCGAAGTCATAATAAAAGCTTCATGGCGAAGTTGAATAAAAGATGGAGGTAAACCAAAGATAATAAGGCCCTTCCGTTAGGAGGCGTATAAAAGTCTTGGTAATAAGTCTCATGTTCAAAACCGTTATAAAACCGTGTTTATCGATCCATCTTGTTGACTTAATTATTTGACATCGTTGTCTATTAGGATGAATTATTAACTTAATGATTTTGGTTACACTGTTAAGACTCTATTTTTAGACTTAATCTCTATTCACGCATAAGTCAATGATGTATCCTCGTGATCATTAAGACAAAATAAAATATAAGAGATACCAAGTAGGAATAAGGGAGTTTAGGTTCGTAATTAACACTCATGAGAAGTGATCGTGTTTCTAACTTATAATAACAATGATCTCGTTACACGCTTAGCATGGAATTGGGTGACAATCGAGGATGACGAACTTATCTCTATGAGGCATTCACGTGTTCTTATTCTTTGACCCTAAAAGTCACTTAATCGTGATGAAAACAATACATTATGTCTAAAACACGTGTAGTAGCTTATTTAAAATTATGTCTTCAATAAATGTCACCTAAAAATGAATCTTGGAAGTGCTATGATACTTAATTCTAGCATTGCGTGGGGACACGGCAATGGTTTAGTATGGGGGAGTGATGAGACTGCAATTTTACATAGTCTCATCGTCCAAATCGGGCTTAAAACGCTTAAAATATCATCAAAATACCCCAATATATGCTTGTATTTGTGCATTGTGTATTTTAGGTACGGATATTGAGGAAATGACAAAAAGATCACAAGAATCAATCAAAAACGAACACGGGAAACGAAGCCGCACAATGAACCGGACCCGAATCATGAGTTTCCAAAAATGACCTTGAAGAATTGAAGATTGGCAAGATTGGTCCTTCATCTTTTGAAGATTTGGCAATTTATACCCTTGCAATACTCACTATTTGCATTTGGGTCCCTAAATTATCAAAATATTACAAGATCAATCCTTAAAGAATGCAAAATTGGCATTTTTAGTCCTTGATACAAGCTTGTAAACTTGTTGTGCCATTTATGACAAGTGAGAGAAACTTTTAACAAAGGAAATAGGGATTGTAGCTGATTATTACCAAGTGCAAAGTTTAAAGGATTTGAGGGACTTAATATGACCAGACAAGAAACCTTTCCCCACCAACCAGAAGCTTACACGTCACCCCACTTCCCAAACTAACCAATCAAACCCCTCCCATTGCCCACGTCACACATCCACTACTTAATCTTTTTAAACTGATTATTAATCAGTAAAAAGTTATGTGGGAAACAGATTTTTAAAATCTAATAAACCTTAAACCTAATCTAATCATCACTGTTTACCACCTTCATCCCCTAAACCCTAATTAAACCCCAGTATCAATCACACGAATTATCAACCCTAATCCTAATTAACCATAGGGTTATTCATCACAACCCCACTCCCAACAAACCCCACAACCCCGAAAATGACCTTTGTACCTTTTGTCCCCTCCCCTGCTACACCCATCACATGGTACTTGACCAAATGAACGCCCCACAAGCATTCCTTTGTCCCAAAGATATAACCAACGCTCAAGATTGCAATATCAACAGCTGTCCATTTCAAGATTCCTGCAAAGTCACATGGTGCGCCTTTTTGACCAAATTCGAATCCAAGAGACCAAGGGCAAGGATGAAAATTCAGTTAGCTAGGGTTTTAGTTTCTAGAATTTTATTTATCTTGTATAAATATGGGACGTATGTGTCCCATATCACTTGTTCCAGATTTTCTTCAAGTTTTGTAATCCCTTTTTATATAAATGAAAGTTGGTATTTTTTTTGAGTAAATTGTAATTCCTTTTCAGCTTGTAAAAGTTGGTAATTTGTCTTGAAGCTAATCTGAGTTCCACCCCTTATCATACTTTGGTTCTAGTTTTTCAAATATTAATTCCTTTTTCATATTTTCTGAAAAGTTGGTAATTTGTAAAAGCTTTATTCCAAAATTCCAAATCTTGTTTATGCTTGAAAAGGTTTGTTTCAAGAAGTGGATTTGTATTCCCTTGAATTTCAGATTAGTATTCTTGTTTAGTTTAAATCCTTGTTTATCGGTTTCCAAAGGTTTGATTTCGAAAAATTTTATAAAAGGAAAAATCATTTTTTTTACTGATTTTGGTCTTACTGTTCATATAAGTGCCCCATAAGTTGCTTGACAAACAACTTATTGGGGACTTATTGGACTTAGTTTGTTTTCTAGTTTTGTGGTGATTGTGCAGGAAAGTCTCTTATATCACAAGAGATTGGAAGTGTTGTTACTTAATCAACAACCTCATCCAACTAGTTCAGCTCAGGCCCGAGCCTGAAAGGATATGGATTTTCAGCCATAGTGGGGCCCGGATGTGGGTCCCACAAGGTAACTCCCTATAAGGCTTGAACCCTCTATTACTTGCTTAGGAATTGAGAGCTTGCAATGTGTATGTGATTTTTGTGATTGTGAGTGTTGCCTGATATTTTTGTTGGAATTCTTGTTTGATCATGTTGTTTAGGGTTTTGTATGATTTGGTGCATTAATTTTAGTTTCTGAAAATTAAGGGGTGTTTGGTATTAGTTTTTAAAACCAGTAATTAACAACTAATGGTGTTTAAAACCTGTTAGATACACTCCTTAAGTTAGCAATAGGTGTTGGCAAGAGTTTATTTCAGTTTGGTAGGATAATATTGATGTTTGAATGCTCACACTTTGGTAAATATCAGCCATGGTTAATCAGTAAGTTCTTATAGGGTGTTAAAGTGCTTTGTTTTCTTTGAAATCTTAAATCTACCTAGTTTAAATGTGGATTTAAGTTTGCTGATAGTTTATTTGCAATTTGGGAGTAAATTGATTAAGATTTGACAAGTTGAAATCCATTTTATTGCCAAGATTATCAGTCACTGTTCATCAGAAGCCTTCTTAGCTTATCATATACTTATTTGGCCATTTTGTGTGATATTCTTGTGAAGAAGCTTGTGTGTTTTATTGCTCTACTAGACTCCCTACACTCCACTGAGTGTAGGGGTGCCCCATTGTCCAAAGAAAAGCATCACATAAGCTTTCCTAAGCTTAATCAGTCACCAGACGTGTTTTTAACACTAGCAATGGGAACAAAGTTACCCCTGCTAGTATTAAAGTTCCCACTGCTTTGCTACTGGACAAAACAAGTTCAAAGCTCACTGTCAACATTTAGGATTTTTGTCTTTAGTGGGCAAAAACAAGAATTAGGACTTGTAACCAGTTTCATTTTTTTTCTTATTTAATTTCTGATTTTTCTGTTTAATTAGATTTTTTGTTAATGTTCATCTGGTATTTTTTAGATTAAATAGCTATTTTAATTACTTTTTAATATTCTGATTTTTGTCTTTTAATGGTAAAACTAAATATTTTTCAGTTTTAAAATTTTTCTTAGATTTAGAAATAGATTTTAAGATTTTTAGTAAAAAATTATTTCATTGTTCACTTTTAATTATTTTTTAGAATTAATTTAGCTTAAGTAGGGTTTTAATTAATTTCAGTTTTGTCTTTTAGTGAAAAATTTTACATTTTTCAAACTTTTTCATTTTTCTACTGTTCTTTAGTATAAATTAGGATTTTTAAAATTGTCAAATTATTTTTAGCATTATTTAATTATCATTAAAAATTGAATATTTAATTAATAAAAGGTTTTAAAATATTTTTGTTGGATTTTTATTCTTATTTATATTATTTTAGACTTAGTTTTAACTTTTAATCAATTTTTAGGTTTAATTTTTTTTTAATTTGGTGCTTTTTACGGTTTTACGTGAACGACCTTTTCGTCTTAGTGTAATCCGTCATCGTAACCGTCATTCTCTTCTTACCCCATTTCTATTTTCTTTTCTCATAACAATAAAATAACAAAGATAATCATTTCATTACACAACGCACTAGCCTCCTTGAGAACGAACTCACTTTAGGGTCATTTACACACGGTTTTCCTAAATCGTCGTGCTTACCCTATTTTTGCTCTCTTTTCCTAAAGAGTAGTAAAACCACTACATCAGAGATCCTGGTCGTTTTGTGTTGCCTTGCATTTTTAACAAAGTTGAATAATTTACTGACTTAGCCGATCTCGGGGCAAGTATTAATTTGATGCCTTTAAGTGTTTGGAAAAAGCTATCATTACCCGACCTTACACCAACAAAGATGACGCTAGCAAATCGAACTCTCGCTTACCCCGTTGGTATTGCAGAAGATGTTTTCGTTAAAGTTGTTACCTTTAATTTTCCGGTTGATTTTGTTGTTGTTGATTATGAAATGGACCCTCGTATTCCGTTAATACTTGGACGACCATTTTTTAGAACCGGAAAAGCTTTAGTCGATGTTGCCGAAGGTGAATTAATCTTAAGGGTCGGGAATGATGCCCAAGTTTTTAAGATGGGGAAGATTACAAGTAAATCAAATGGAAAAGAATCAGTGAAAATGATTGATGTGCTCCAAGAAGAGCTTACTAATACTCTGGAAAGTATAAAGCTTGATGATTTTGTTGTATATGACAATCCTCTTTTCGAGTCTTACTATGATAATCCACTTTTCCAAGACGATGTAGATGATTCTAATGATTCACTCTCCAATTTGGATCCACCACCAATTTATGATTCTCCACCGATCTATGATGCTTATGATGATAATTCTAGTTCCGATGGGGATGATTATGATGATTTTGCTTCAGAGTATAAAGACATGCCAACTTATGATGATTTTGATGATGTTGATACTCTCTCGAGTGATTCTTCACATGATGAACCTGCTCCTACTTTTAATGAAGATCCTCCACCAACAATGCTTGATCCTACTTTGGATGATTACTCATTTGAGGAAGATTTTGCTACTTTTCTCAATACATACTTCCCCAATGAGAATGATTCTCCTCCTTTGGACTTTGATTTTTGTCTTTATCCTCCTTCGGATATTAAGAAACCCGTTCCAAAGGAGAAGAAAACAGAACACACCGCCATTCATAGTACCTATGTCTTAACACCTCTCTTTCAACCTTCTGAGGATGAGATTGTTCGGTTTATGGGCGAATCTTCAAGGTCTACTGAGTCTAAGTCTTATTTTCCCCTAAAGGAAAAGGTGTTCGATCCGGGTATCACGATTTTCAAGCCATCTTAGTATCCATCTGATGAAATAAAAGGAAAGATTTTTGGAAACAATGGAGCTATGCTTGCACATCATCCTACTTTCTACCACCATGCTCAACAACTGCTTAAGGGAACCTTATCAATTCTTCTTTGGCTTTCCTTGTTCACCTTAAGCTTATGCTATTTGATAGACAAAAACCATGTACTTGATCCCGTTGGATGTTCTTCAAGGTTCTTACCATTGTAATCAAGGTCGAGTCAGGCTCACGACTCGGTGAACAAAAACAAGCGCTCATCGGGAGGCAACCCGAGTATCTATCCTTTTTATCCGTTTTATAATAAGTGTAGGGGGAGCCCTAGTATTGTTGTTTTCTTTCTTATCATGTGCAGGGATTCGAGCTATCAAAGATCCACTCTTGATGACTTTTAACGACCCGTGATTCTGTGTACCCGTCTTCCCGGTTTTATCCTAAACTCTTTTGATTCACTAGTTTATATTCTTCAATATTAAAATAGGAATCACTTTAGTTGTCTCTTCCTTAGCAATATTTAAACAACATGCACAATGTCCTAACTGTAGGGGAGTTTACTCCCACATGCTTAAACATTAAGGACAATGTTTATATCCAGTGTAGGGGGACTTCTATCGAAGTTAAGTGGACTTTTCCTTGTATTTCTCCTCATTTTAACCGGAAAATTGATTTTTCGACATTTTTCAAAATTTTTGATCAATTTTGGCCTAGTTGTATTTTCCTTTGTTTTCGTTATTTTCTTTCATTAGAATAAATTTTAATAAAATAGTTTTAATAAGTTTAGATGTCTTTGATATATTAGGCCTGTCATAAAGTTTGTTGAAGGCCTCACTTTATTCCTACCTCCACACTCATTTAACACTCTTCGTTTAGCAACTTTAGTGGCATTTTCAATAATATTCTCCTTCCCACTTGCAATTTTATCATTAAGTTCAGCTATATTATTCTTAAGAGCATCTTCCGTAGAAATCACATTAACATTACATTCCCTCCATTTCTTTTCATAATACTCAATCTCTCTAATAGACCACCTCCTTCTAGTATCCTCACTAACCGCCATCCCAGCATCACACATAGTGTCAATTTTTTGACAAAAAGACTTCCAAATAGCTAGATCTTCCGAATCATCTTCACTGGCCAAAACATTAAACCTATTATCTGAACTCAAAACATCCACACCCTTACCTTTGTTAACCTTATTACTTTGAACTCCTTTCTTCTGAGACCCAACTGTATCATTACTCTTATCATTATTAATCTTAACACCACTTTTCACCGTGTTATCATTCACACCCTGTTTAGCTCCAATATCACCTTGTACATTAATCTTCATAGTATCAGCTTGCTTACTAACACTGTTCCTACCTCTCCCTCCATTGTTAACATATCCACCTCTACCACTTGAACCTCTACCCCCATTACCACTACTCCCTCTTTCGCCATTAACAGGACCACCTCTACCAGCATTACTGAAACCTCCCCTTATATAATTCACATTCCTCCATCTATTTTCACTAAAAGAGTTATCACCATACTGACGAACACTAGCATTAACACTAGGGCCAGCATAAGCAGAATCAACCTTTTTACCCTCCCCCTTCTCTCGAATAGACAACTCATTATCTTGACAGCTTTTTGAAGAATGGCCAAAAATCTTACAATACTCACAAATAGGCGGCTTCCAAGCGTATTCAACCTCAAGTAACATAGATCTCTTCAAACTCTCATACCAAACCTCTACTTCCTCAACTAACCCCTTATCAACATCAACTTCAATCAGCACCCTAGCAAAACTCGCTCTACCATACGCTTTTTCACTCATATCCATGCTAATCGGATTTCCCACCATACTTGCAATTCTTCTAATTCCTTCCACATTCCATGCCTCCAATGGAACATCAAAAATTTTAACCCATAACGGAACTTTAGATAACCTAGGTTTTGCTAAGTATAGACCAGGTTCCCACTTTTGAACAAAAAATGGTTTGCTATCTACTAGCCAAGGACCATTTTCCAAAACATTTTGCATACCATCTACAGATTTGAACTTACAAAAGTATAAACCACTGTTATTCATAATTATGTAATCAAGCGCATATGGCCTCCACATTCTTCTCAAATTTCCCATAAGTTCTCTATAACTCATACGATACCCCACAAAATGACCAATCAATGTTAATCCCCATCTGTCATTAACATCTACCATCACGGAATCCAAAACTACTACCTCTTTACCCTCACTATTAACCATACTAGGGATATAAGATAACTTGCTACTCCCCGTGACCGAACCACCCATGACCACAGTAAGAAAAGAAAACGGTTTCTTCTTAGCATTCTCACTCTCACTCATATTCACATCACTAGCATTACTACCCTCCCCCACTTCAAAATTAGACACCGATTTAACACCACTAGTACCATTCATCTCACTTATCTTAAACATCCCAGGCTTACTAACTCCACCAAAACTCACTTTAGGGGGACTTCTAGGCTTAACAGGGACAGAAACCTCAGGATTTAGCACACGATTCTCATTAAAAGGAATAGGCATCTCACTAGGAACACTATTAAGTTTATCATTTAGTTCCTTATAATTACTAATTAAAACCTTGTCAAAAAAAACACCAAATACATTATTAGATAAATTACTTACCCCTTTCATACCCACAGACTGATTATTATCCCCATTCCCCTTACCAGCAATATTCTCCTTGTTTGGTCCCCAAAAAAGCTCAGCCTCCTCCCCTGAGTTAACTGAGTCATTTTTGCCCAAATTTCCATTACCAACATCACCACTCACCTCATCCATATAATCAACATCATCATTTACCTCCATATCATCATTAACCCCAACAACCTTATCTCATTTTGAACTCGAACGTGTAACAACCTTCTTAAACTTAACACCAAAAGATTTACCCAGTAAATATGTGTGTTTCATCGTATTACCAGCATCAGGATTCATAGTTCTTATCGTCTTCATGATCTCGCTTGAACATCCGAGTAATACGAAAGTATTTACAATGAAGATGGAAATCCTTCTTGATCAAATGTCAAAAAGCTCATGGTAGGTGACTTGTGCGATTCTTTATGAATCAAGCTTGTGATAACTGGAAAGCAACAGTGGTTTAATTCTTAACCGAATTTAAACACGTTCCAGGCCTCTATGCAATATTTTATTGATCTTGCCAGAACACTAAGAGTGATACCTTAGTGTTCATAGTGATGAGTGGAAATCCTTCAAGTGTTAACATCAAACAGCACTTGGTTGGTAACTTGCAAGATGCTATACGAATCAAGCTCGTGATAACTGGAAAGCAACGATGGTGCGATTCTTAATTGAACTTCACTTGTTCCAGGAACATGAATTGACGGCTTCAAATCATGCGGATAATATTATCCAAATGATTCACTCTTTATGTTCGCAATCAGCTTTGGACGGTCGAATAAAGAGAACGAGTTTACCCACGAAATCTTGTCCAGGAGGTTCTTAATTGAATCTACCTGCCACAAGTACGATATTTTATATCGTCCAACGGTCTTCACCGACCGGAGGTAAAATGCTACCGAATTAGAATGAAATGTTTAAGGCCATTTCATCCGTGTATATGTTTTGTTGCTAACTGTCTTATGTAGCGTAACAAGAAGGTGGCATTGCGGTATAAATTCCATAAGAAGTCATCAACACATGATTATACTGTATGCACTTAATAATTCAACAAATTCAAGAAAGTCTAAAAGTCAAGTCTTCCGTTGTATCAAACTTTGAAGCTTTCAAGAATTTATAAAAGTATAAGTATGTGGAACATGAAGTCACGAGGAGGCAAATTTCACAAGTGATAAATGCACAAGGTCAAGTCAAGGAAACAAGCTCAAGACTAAAGTCAAAGAACTCATCTGCATATTCACAAGAACAATATCAAAGACTCAAGCATAGTATGCTAGGTTTAAGATTTTGTAAAATGGTGTGACCTCCCTTAGGGGGAGATTGTTGGAAATACGTTTTTCCAAGGAAAGTCTCGGTCACATCATTATTAGCATAGATCACGAGCTATAGACTATTTAGTACATTGTAACCTGGAGTGACCTCCCTTAGGGGGAGATTGTTGGAAATACGTTTTCACGTATTTAGAAAGGATCGGTCACTCCAATGATATATTCAAGTATTGGGCTCGTGATCCATTATGTAAACATATAGTCCATATAGCCCACATGTAGGGTGGGCTATATATACCCCTCCTAGCATGTTAGGAGGGGTTGGTCATTTGTTTCATTTCACATTTTCACTTAGTCAACCATCTTTCTCTCATTCCCTCCTTTCTCTCTCTAGCTTTCTCTATCTAGTTCTTTCTTCTCCATCTCATATTTAGATAAATCAAACAAATCTATAATCCTAAGAATATATGATTCTACAAAACATAATATCGGCTCAAGACGCAGTCAAATACATGAAAAATCCTATCATGGACATGTATAAGTGAACATTGACAAGGGGATCAAGCTCATTCGTAAGTTTGACCTTGGTAACCTCATATGGTGTTGTTGCTGATCTAAGAGGTTCCAAGTCAAACTTTTAAATGATATCATGAACATACTTTTCTTGACTAATAAAGCTTACATCCTGCTTCTGCTTGACTTGAAGTCCAAGGAAAAAGGTAAGTTCACCCATAGCACTCATCTGAAACTCACCCTTCATTAATAGTTCAAACTCATCACACCACTCCTTCTTGGTAGAACCAAAAAAGATGTCATCTACGTATACTTGGACCAGAATGATGTATTTGAAATTCTTCTTAAGGAATAGTGCTTTGTCGATGGTACCTCTTCTATAGCCATGCTTTAACAAGAAAGTAGATAGGCGCTCATACCAAACTCTAGGAGCCTGATGAAGACCATATAGAGCCTTGAAAACCTTATAGACCTTCTTAGGATGAAGAGGGTCCACAAAGCCTTTAGGCTGAGTGATATGTAACACCCCCAAATATACACAATTCAATACAGCGGAAGACTCGTTGGTGTTACGGGATAACACATTACTCACATCATAGACAACGCTTAAAAATCACGTCGTTTAATAATAAAGCATTTCCATTCATAAATATCAGATTTACATAGGTCCCAAGTCACAGTATTTCATACAAGTTTTACAAAGCATTTGAATGGAAATTGTTATTTAAGTGCGGGCCATGAATTCTTGTTGTCTTCCCGAGAATTACCTTCAAGTACCTGAGATAAAACATGTTAAAAGAAAAGGTCAGCGTTAACGCCGAGTGAATTCAAAGAGTTTAATAAAACCATTAATATATCATCGATATATAATTATTACCGAAAATCATCTTGTACAAATCTTTGTAATAGGCCATAAAATAGCCAAAGTCATTTTATACAAATCCTTATCAAAAATCATAATATAGGCTTTTGCCTTCAAAATCATTATACGAACCATTGTCGTAAAAACATCATACAATACGTTTTATAACGTTGTATAGAGTTAAATAAAAACCGTTATATGAATATGGTTATGTAAAACCAAAACACGAACATAATATCAATAATAAGACCCCGTATTGCTAGTCAGACAATATATCGTAATTCAGTGCGTATAGCAGTTTTTCGTTACTTGGATTATTATAAGTCGCATGACATTGTTACCTTACTACAACAAACAACGGGTAGCTAACCTGAAACTCAATTTGCCCATCTAAGTTAGCGTGTCGTCAAAAAATCACGCTATGGAAATCTTCTCATACATAAATTCGCTTACCAATCAATGTGGCACGACGGGGATCAACCGTCAAGGCGCGAACTGGGGTGATCGTCCCCAAATAGTACTATTATATGCACAACCGTCTACCAAATCCCGGTAGTTCACAATTCATGCTAATGGGACTTTTAGTGACATAACCTAACTTTAATAATCCATTTTATCTCATTATCGGGTCATATAATCATTCATCGGGTCATACAATCATTTGGGTCCAAATCAATAAACAAACAATCGGGACAAATGGTGTCCTATTTTATCAAAACTAACATGTTATCTCCCTCGCGGGTTTATAAAATATTTCATAAAAACATTTAAAAGAGTGAGAGGCTATGAACTCACGTTGATGTGGGAAAGCGGGTTATCGGTAATTCGGATGTACGAAACGTGCTTCAATCACGAAAACCTAGACAAATAATACTTGTCTTAGACTCTTGTCCAATGAGTTTATAAAAATCATAACTATGTATATATATGATGATTTTATAAATATGATGATGATCAAGTGGGATTGTACATCTTTATTCAACATTATAATGTTATGTGTTGGTAATTTTCATGACTAGTTACACTAGTTTAACTTGTTTACATTTTGAGACCCAATGGGCCCATTACAAGCCCAATATATTATATTAGTCCATTTTACACTTTTATTATCAGTATTATACTTTACATGTTGGGCCCAAGTGGGTTAAGCCCAATAAGTAAGTTTATAAGTGTTTTACCAAACTAGTCGGGTTAATAGTCCAATAAGGCTACTTTGGCCCGTTAATGTCTATTTGTTGTAAAGCTCGGGTTTTATCAGTTTTTACTTGTTATATAAGTTCAGTATGTGAGTTTATAAAATTTTACATTAGACGGGTCCGACCGTCTAAGTTTTATTTGACAAAAACGTTAATCTTTCAGTTTTAGCCGAAAAGACGTAAAACTTAGGTATATAGTTTTATAACTTGGAAAAACATTTATACTTGTAATTTATATAACATGTCCCATTTTAATATCAATATATATATATATATATATAAATATATATATATATATATATATATATATATATGTATATATATATATATATATATATATATATATATATATATATATATATATATATATATATATATATATATATATATATATCTTTAATTATGATTATTATTAACTAGTGGGTTTTATATATGTATATTTTATATAAAATTTTTGAGTGCTTATATTATATACTATTTATTTACAAAATCAGTCCTAAATTATAAGTCCACTAAAATGTCCATATATGGAGTTATATAATGAGATAGGACCTCAAATTTTTATGACAGAAATTACACGATATGTGCTTCATTTTACTTTTTTATAGCTACTGATGAATCAACCTCTACGTATTTTAATAAATTCTTCCAACACAGTGTAGGAAGATTTGCACTCTAATCTTGTTTTGTTCATATCTCACTCATTTTGATGATTCCATTGTATGGCCAACTCTCACATGTGTATAACACCTAATACTTACTGTAAATTGATTCCACTATGCCATTTTATCAGTTTATCATTTGGTTCATTACTGTTTTTATACAGCCATCATATTAAGCAAGATTTTAACCTTGTTACGTATGGTTTTCCATCTTTTTAACCATATTTATCAACACTTGATCCCCACACAACATTTTTAATCATCATTAATCATCATATACATATACATAAATAAAGAAAATACAAGATTACATAATCAAAATAACAATAGGATAGGAAGAACAATCTCTATACCACCAAGATTAAGTAGTTTATGATCAAGGCTTGGATTTTTGATGGCAAAACTTGTGATAGATCAACACCAACTTTTAAGACCACCAATATTTGTAAACTTCTTGTAGAAATCAGCCCTTGGACATCACCAAATCACCTACTTGGATGTTATAATCACCTCCAATCTTCAAGGCTTCAAAGGAGCATCATCATGTGTATGAATAACACATGATTTTATGGCTAAAATAGATCAAATAGGGGTGTACGATGATGGTTTTGGGACGAAATAGAGAGAGAGGGAGGAGAGTATGAGTGGTTTTGCATGTGTAAATGAAGAAATGGTTTGTGTTAGATGGTTTTGTTGGTTTGATAGCTTACTTGTTAAGCTTAGGCTAACAAGTGTAGCTTGTATGCTACAAACTTGACACCTCATGGTGTTGTGTCATGGTTTTGGCCGTTCCCTTGAGTGGGATGGGGCAAAACTTGTTTTGTCTCATCCACTAATTTACGGGTATTCCTTGATTCTAGTTTCCTCTATTTGCGTGCCCTCGGGTCTTTTTACGAAAAACGTTTTTATAAATTATGAATCAACGGCACAAAACAAATCTAATAAAAATTGTCTCATTAAAAACGGAGTTCCAAAACGCAAATACGTAATCCTAAGGTTTCCGGTTTAGTCGTAAAGGACGTTAAATTATGCTCGTAAGTCCTAATCTCTTTTCGTAAATTTGTGAGTTTATGAACTAACACAAATTTAAAATTCCAAAATAATATTCACGGATAAATTTATTTCCTGAAGTGTCGGACTGTCACCAAAACGATGTATGTAAACGTAAGCACGATATAGAATCCTCCGGTTTAGACGTAGTCGATGCTACTTCAAAACGTAAACCCAAATTTCATCCTATAAATGAGTGAGTTCATAATATAACATTAAAATAATGTTTTCAAATAATACTCTAGAATAAAATATCAACCATAAATTGACGGATTGTCACAGCATTTACCCCTAAACAGGATTTTTGTCCTAAAAGATCAATTTATCTTACTACTCGCTTCTTATAGAGATAAAGCCATGTGTGTATTTCCTCCACATTCGGTCTTTTCTCTCAAGTGTAATCCATTACAATACGCGTGTTTCATCAAACATAACTACAGAAATAAGATCAGGCTTAATGTTGACTTACTTTCTCTATCCATGGTGTTCACGGGTTTTTGATGAATGAAACTTTTTGCCGATCTAAACTTCATCAAGAAGTAATCAGATTTTCACTTGATAGATATTTATCAAGTTCGATTTACGAAACATAATTCACGCAGCCCTTGAAGTCATAGGGTAGATCCAGCTTATATGCCTTCAAACCAACTTTTACATCATCTCAATGGTCCCATACAACGGGGACTTATTTCCCATGATCCTTCAGATCATCAATTCATTTTTCCAAGGTGAAAATTTTAGGCATAACTTCGCTACCCATCCTATACTTCAAGATCTACATTTCATATTCACTTAACCTCCTGCCCACTACTGGTAGTCAATAACCAAATCCTAATTTCAACAATCATTTCAGGTCTCGCGGGTCGGGTATTTTGCAAGGTTAGGTTCGTCATCATAGGCAACCTTAAACCTAAAAGACATGTCCAGCTCACAATGGGTGTATTGTCTGATGTCTTCATCCCAACTCCTGCTTACAGATGCTCTAATATTTAGATCCTAACAAGATTCAATCTCGATCCTAATACGATGATTATCAATGATAATCTTTCCAAAGGAAAGCGATTATACGGTTTATTACCAAAGGTCAATCATTCAAGCATAAAACAACACTTCTAGTGTTTTGTATCATTACTTTACCTCGTCCCTTCGATTGGGGTGGTAAACAGTACTTTCATCAAGGTTCATTCCCATTGACTTCCAAGCAATTCTCTAGAAATTCGATGCGAAGCGAGGATCTTGATAGAGATGATCGATACAGGCACACCATGCTTACACAACTCCTTTAAATACAAAAGAGTCAATCTCTTCATCGAGAATCTATCATTAACGGAAATGATATTAGCAGATTTGGTCAGTCTGTCGACGATGACCCAAATCGAATCAAATTTAGATGATGACCTTTGCAATAGTTAGACGTTTACTAATGTATGAGGCGATGTCTGCCTTCAAAATTTGCCATTAGTACAACTTCTTCAGATAAAGATACATTTAGTCAAAAATGGCATGAATATAATACTTATACTTACGATATTTCAACATGACTAAATCTCAAAATCCTCTATACTTAGGCAACCACAAGTGGCCTTAAAAACATTTAACACTATCGGCTTCTCGATTGTAATGGTTCACATTAGCCGCGAACCCCTTTTATTATCTATATTATCCTTTCTATATAATGTGTCAGTATCTACATTCTTCCTGATGAAATAAATATCATGACTGTATTCATTCAAAAATTCTTTCTTCATATTTTCTAAGTTTTAATTTCGTCTCAACTATTATTTTATTAGTTTTACTCAATCCGACGTTTAAAGCGTCGATAAACATTTCAAGTAATTAAATAATAAATATTCTATTTTTATGAAACGTAAACGTAAAAATTTTAAATTTCTTAGTTCAACCAATTATATAAAAATATTCAAAATAAATTTGAATTTAATTAACAGGATTTTTGTTGATTTATTGAAAATAATTAATAACATTTGTAAATGTTTGAAAAAAGAAAAAAAAAATCTTTGGTTATATTTTGGTCAACAATTTCTTAGTTGACAAGCAAAATGTGTCGTTTCAAATTTCAACTCATGGTTTAAATAGTTTCCTCAATCCCTCTTATGTTGTCTTGAGGTATACACAAACATTTACCCCAAAACAGGAGTTTAGTTAAATGATTTGGGTATAAGGGTATGATTTCTTAAAATTTCCTTTGATAAAACATTTTTGCAATTACTTTTTAGTATAACTCAAAGTCTTAAATGGCTCTAATCTTTGAAAAGTCAATATAGATCCCATTTTCTTATTAATCATACGGTCAAATCATGTAAAGGATTAAGTCTTAAATCATATGTTAAATACTCAAGGTATAGGTATTCAATGTTCGGCCAATCAGGGCAGTCTATAAACGATTATTAATTCCTTCTTATTCTTATAAACAAACAAATGGTCCTTAATGATCACGAGCATGAATTTATTAAATTACAGCCTCCACACGAGATTCACCAAATTTATGGATACTACATGTGTATTAGTCAAACCAAACGACATCACGTAAAACTCATAATGTTCATTACAAGTTATGGATGTAGTAATTGGAATAGATAATCTTTTTTGCGGACGCGAAGTTCATGATAACCATTCCGAGGATCAAATCTCCAAATATACGCTAGAACCTTGTAAATGATCGAACAAATCTATCATCTTGGGTAGTGGATATAGATTTTTAATCGTCAATTTACCTAATTCACGGTAATCAACAAATATAAAAATTAAAAACACCATAGCTCTTCATGATGACGAGCTTGGTATAATAAAAGCTTTCACCGACAACTCTCTTAGTTGCACGGTAATTCTTTCGATTCAGATTGTGCTGACGTACAGTGCACATGCCACAGGTGCAACACCAGGAATCTAATCAATACCAAATTCAACCTGCGTTAATGACAAAAGTCTAGGTAATTTACCAACAAATACCTCCTAAAGTTTCAAATAACAGAAACATCTTTTAATAAAGTCATATTAGGTTCTTTCTAGATTACAAGATCTATGACTAGTTCATAACCATTCACAATATAATTTCAAGTCTAAATGCAGGATATGGTCATCCATCAAGAATTATTTAGATCACTTTTGATAATCAACATCTTATCTTTTATGGGATTTCTACACGGGTTCCCATCAATTAAGACAATGCCATCATGTCATAATCAATAAATCCATTCTACTGGTACTATCAACTTTACAGTTTCATTACCGTTGATAAGATGTGAACTTCTCAAAAGACTAATAATAACTCATAATCCTTCAGAGATTCAAGGATATCTGGAGACATAACTACCATTAAAAGAGTAAGGTCAACGCATAATCTACGCAAGAGAATTTGAAATCAGATATAGCCGAAAACATTTAATGAATATGAATATATCCCATGTTTTCATAATTTGAGTACGCATTCGAAAGCTCCTCGGATCGTTCCCAGGTCATTCAAATGAAATCTAATCAAAAGAGATGATAGGAACGTCGATACATCCAGTCGGGTATCAACACTCGGTAATCAAATACTTTTCCAAAGAATGTCACTACAAGAGAATTTGGCAAGAAAGAGTTGTCAATTGTCAAATAAGACAATATCCACAGATGAGTAAATTTGACTTAGAAGAATAAATGGTACGGGCACATATGTAGGTGTCTCTAACAATATGTCCCTATTTGCACTTCTTGCAGATCTCATAAAGTTTAATCTTTCACAACTTCAAAGAAAATGTAGTGTTTATTAATACTTTCATGGTGACTACTAATCAGCCTTGCATGGTCCATTCTAAATTGTATGTAGGCGCGCAACTATATATAATTTCAAGATTAACGATGCAATACTCCGTTCGTCAAAACTTTGTTATCATGTTTAAAATATGTATTCATGCTTAATTCAAAATGTATTTACAGATATGTTCTTTATTATGGAAACAATTAAGTTTTCCAAGATGTTCCATAAACAACTTCATTTCGATAACGATCATTTATAAATCTCACTTTAAATAATCCTTATGGTGATGAAAATTCAAATTTTCTCAAGGAATATTGTTTTATCTTATAAAAACAATGAGTGATCTGCAAAAGAGTGATGAAAGCTTGTTCACCAAGAACTAACTACAATATGATAGGAAATGAGCTTTAGCCAAATAATCATGAGGTTCATGACCTTGCTGGCGCTCGAAAAGAATAATCCGCAATGTAACTCAAATCGAGATGAGTACTTGTTCAATGGTTGCATCACTAATGCAAACATTAGGATGAAGCAATAAAATATAGATAACATCGATACATGTAGGATTTAGCAATTAGAGGTAGTCTTTTTATTAATCACAAACAAGTCAAAATTGTACTGTAACAGATTACGTGTCACTATGTCATACAATTCCAAGAACTCATCCTACCAACTGATGTCTCAGTTAAGTTAGGGATTATTTTTAAAAGATACCACAATGAATACTAATCTACAAGAGTCATTAGGTGGCCCACCTGTCCCGGAAGATCCATCGGTCCCAATTTAGAAGAAGATTTCTTCAATTTATTTATTGGACACTGGGCATCCTCGTCATTGGACAATGGCCTAGGAACAACCCTTAACACGAACCAACAATCATTTAAAACCTTTTAATTTAATCACAGGAATTAACGACTTCCTCTTAACAATCTCATATTCCATACGTGTTAAATTTTACTTTATTCAAGTTTTAATCAACTTATACTCAATGCGACATCCTACCTTATTTTCCAATACTTTCAACCTTATTCATAAACCTTAAAAGGGTAATAAAAGTTCGATATGAACAACACTTAATTTCCAATCCTATAACTCCTTTATCAATAGTTATCAAATGATTCACTAGTATGAAATGACTCACGCATTCAATTAGACTTCTCGGAAAGGTACTAGTGGCATGAGGCTTTTGGGTAATGGTTCCAATGACAGCCTCAAGTGCAACATTCACCCTTTCGATTTCAAATTTAAGAATTGGGTGACAATGAATCAGATGACACCTTTCCAAGTGGTAACATTTTGTTGAACTCCACTCTATAAGGAAAGATTGTCATGACATCGATATCAGTTTTAATCTCGCCAATTCTTCTTCAATATCACAATCAACTAATATCTACATTTCTAAGAATATCAACCGTTTTGTTGGGATCATAAATATCCGCAACTTGGTTTAGATCTAGAATAGCTAGTATTCCTACAGGAATAGCTTCGATTGATTTGCTAGGGGAGTTAGGGTTCGTTGTGACGATCTACGTCGTATAAATACCTCGTATAAGTATTAAAATAATCATCAAACAATCATGTAATCAAATTACAACATATATATATAATCCAAGTTATATATATATATATATTAAAATAACACTTCTCAGTCTGGCCTTGTCGGTAACTCGGGAATTCTTCGGCACCGTTATAGTTAAAAGATTTTTAGACATTTTGAGAAAATGTTTATAGTTAAAAGATTTTGAAATGTTTTATACAAAACCTTGGTTTTAAAAATCTTTCTTTCTCTATAACGGGAGCTCTGGTACCAAACTGTAACACCCCCAAATATACACAATTCAATACAGCGGAAGAATCGTTGGTGTTACGAGATAGCACATTACTCACATCATAGACAACGCTTAAAAATCGCGTCGTTTAATAATAAAGCATTTCCATTCATAAATATCAGATTTACATAGGTCCCAAGTCATAGTATTTCATACAAGTTTTACAAAGCATTTGAATGGAAATTGTTATTTAAGTGCGGGCCATGAATTCTTGTTGTCATCCTGAGAATTACCTTCAAGTACCTGAGATAAAACATGTTAAAAGAAAAGGTCAGCGATAACGCCGAGTGAATTCATAGAGTTTAATAAAACCATTAATATATCATCGATATATAATTATTACCGAAAATCATCTTGTACAAATCTTTGTAATAGGCCATAAAATAGCCAATGTCATTTTATACAAATCCTTATCAAAAATCATAATATAGGCTTTTGCCTTCAAAATCATTATACGAACCATTGTCGTAAAAACATCATACAATACGTTTTATAACGTTGTATAGAGTTAAATAAAAACCGTTATATGAATTTGGTTATGTAAAACCAAAACACGAACATAATATCAATAATAAGACCCCGTATTGCTAGTCAGGCAATATATCGTAATTCAGTGCGTATAGCAGTATTTTGTTACTTGGATTATTATAAGCCGCATGACATTGTTACCTTACTACAACAAACAATGGGTAGCTAACCCGAAACTCAATTTTCCCATCTAAGTTAGCGTGTCGTCACAAAATCACGCTATGGAAATCTTCTCATACATAAATTCGCTTACAAATCAATGTGGCACGACGGGGATCAACCGTCAAGGCGCGAACTGGGGTGATCGTCCCCAAATAGTACTATTATATGCACAACCGTCTACCAAATCCCGGTAGTTCAAAATTCATGCTAATGGGACTTTTAGTGACATAACCTAACTTTAATAATCCATTTTATCTCATTATTGGGTCATATAATCATTCATCGGGTCATACAATCATTCGGGTCCAAATCAATAAACAAACAATCGGGACAAATGGTGTCCTATTTCATCAAAATTAACATGTTATCTCCCTCGCGGGTTTATAAAGTATTTCATAAAAACATTCAAAAGAGTGCGAGGCTATGAACTCACGTTGATGTGGGAAAGCGGTTTATCGGCAATTCGGATGTACGGTACGTGCTTCAATCATGGAAACCTAGACAAATAATACTTGTCTTAGACTCTTGTCCAATGACTTTATAAAAATCATAACTATGTATATATATATGATGATTTTATAAATATGATGATGATCAATTGGGATTGTACATCTTTATTCAACATTATAATGTTATGTGTTGGTAATTTTCAAGACTAGTTACACTAGTTTAACTTGTTTACATTTTGAGGCCCAATGGGCCCGTTACAAGCCCAATATATTATATTAGTCCATTTTACACTTTTATTATCAGTATTATACTTTACATGTTGGGCCCAAGTGGGTTAAGCCCAATAAGTAAGTTTATAAGTGTTTTACCAAACTAGTCGGGTTAATAGTCCAATAAGGCTACTTTGAGCCGTTAATGTCTATATGTTGTAAAGCTCGGGTTTTATCGGTTTTTACTTTTTATATAAGTTCATATGTCAGTATGTGAGTTTATAAAAGTTTACATTAGACGGGTCCGACCGTCTAAGTTTTATTTGACAAAAACGTTAATCTTTCGGTTTTAGCCGAAAAGACGCAAAACTTAGTATATAATTTTATAACTTAGGAAAACATTTATACTTGTAATTTATATAACATGTCCTATTTTAATATCAGTATATATATATATATATATATATATATATATATATATATATATATATATATATATATATATATATATATATATATATATATATATATATATATATATATATATATATATATATATATATATATATATATATATATATATATATATATATATATATATATATATATATATATATATATATATATATATATATATATATATATATATCTTTAATTATGATTACTATAAACTAGTGGGTTTTATATATGTATATTTTATATAAAAAATTTTAGTGCTTATATTATATACTATTTATTTACAAAATCAGTCCTAAATTTTAAGTCCACTAAAATATCCATATCTAGAGTTCTATAATGAGATAGGACCTCAATATTTTATGACAGAAACTAAATGATATTTGATTCATTTTATTCCTTTATAGCTACTGATGAATCAACCTCTAAATATTTTAATAAATTCGTCCAAAACAGTGTAGGCAGATTTGCACTCTAATCTTGTTTTGATCATATCTCACTCATTTTGATGATTCCATTGCATGGCCAACTCTCACATGTGTATAACACCTAATACTTACTGTAAATTGATTCCACTATTCCATTTTATCAGTTTATCATTTGGTTACTTATTGTTTTTATACAGCCATCATATTAAGTAAGATTTTAACCTTGTTACCTATGGTTTTCCATCTTTTTAACCATATTTATCAAAACTTGATCCCCACACAACATTTTTAATCATCATTAATCATCATATACATATAAATAAATAAAGAAAATATAAGATTACATAATCAAAATAACAAGAGGATAGGAAGAACAATCTCTATACCACCAAGATTAAGTAGTTTATGATCAAGGCTTGGATTTTTGATGGCAAAACTTGTGATAGATCAACACCAACTTTGAAGACCACCAATATTTGAAAACTTCTTGTAGAAATCAGCCCTTGTACATCACCAAATCACCTCCTTGGATGTTAGAATCACCTCCAATCTTCAAGGCTTCAAAGGAGCATCATCATGTGTATGAATAACACATGATTTTATGGCTAAAATAGATCAAATAGGGGTGTTTGATCATGGTTTTGGGACGAAATAGAGACAGAGGGAGGAGAGTATGAGTGGTTTTGCATGTGTAAATGAAGAAATGGTTTGTGTTAGATGGTTTTGTTGGTTTGATAGCTTACTTGTTAAGCTTAGGCTAACAAGTTTAACTTGTATGCTACAAACTTGACACCTCATGGTGTTGTGTCATGGTTTTGGACGTCCCATTGAGTGGGGTGGGGACAAACTTGTTTTGTCTCATCCCACTAATTTACGAGTATTCCTCGATTCTAGTTTCCTCGATTTGCGTGCCCTCGGGTCGTTTTACGAAAAACGTTTTTATAAATTATGAATCAACGACACAAAACGAATCTAATAAAAATTGTCTCATTAAAAACAGATTTCCAAAACGCAAATACGTAATCCTAAGGTTTCCGGTTTAGTCGTAAAGGACGTTAAATTATGCTCGTAAGTCCTAATCTCTTCTCGTAAATATGTGAGTTTATGAACTAACACAAATTTAAAATTCCAAAATAATATTCACGGGTAAATTTATTTCCTGAAGTGTCGGACTGTCACCAAAACGATGTATGTAAACGTAAGCACGTAACGTAGAATCCTCCGGTTTAGACGTAGTCGATGCTACTTCAAGACGTAAACCCAAATTCTTCCCATAAATGAGTGAGTTCATAATATAACATTAAAATAATGTTTTCAAATATTACTTGAGAATAAAATATCAACCATAAATTGACGGATTGTCACATGACATATAATTGTTCTTCAATCTTGCCATACAGAAAGGCACTCTTGACATCCATTTGAAACACTATAAAGCCTATGTAAGAAGCAAAAGCCAAAAATAATCGTATTGCCTCAATTCTGGCAATAGGAGCAAAAACTTCATCATAATCAATTCCTTCAAGCTGAGTGTGAACTTGTGCTACTAGCCTTGCCTTCGTCCTGACCATAATGCCCCGAGCATCTTTCTTGTTTTTGAGAATCCATTTGGTGCCTATGGTTGATTTCCCATCCCGCAAATCAACCAAGATCCTTACATTCTGAAACACGAATTGTTTCATTTCCTCCTACATAGCTTCTACCCAACTTTGATCTTCAAGTTCATGTATGACAGACCTAGGTTCAACCTGAGAAAGGAAACAAGCAAAAAAACAGTGAAGAAAATATGTGTGATTATTCCTCTTATGGTCTTCAATATAGCTCACAAGAGCATGATGACCAGAAGTAAATTTCTTAAGCATGCTTCTAGTCTTTACTATAGAACTAGGATCCCCAATAAATTGATATGTAGGGTGCACTGATTTAATCCGCTGAGTATGATTAGGAGCTACTTCCACTGTTGGTTCCATGTTTTTAGATCAAAAACAAGGTCATCATCATAGGATGCAAAATTGAAGATGCCTGACGTGGGTTGCTTATGAATGTCATCCAACTTAGTAAGAGACTTCTTATTGTAGTTTCCTAAGTTAGAAGGACCAGAGAACCTAGTTGTGGAAGTAGGATCACTAAGTGGACTTCCAGCAGAAGAATGACTTTCACTAGAAGGGATGTGAGCATCACCAGAAGGAACTAGGACAGCAGGAGTATACATGGGGAAACTCAAACCCTCCCTTTTTAGCTTCAATAGTAGCATCTTGTTGTTGCTTGAGCAAAATGTCAAGGTCTACGTGTGAGCCAGAGTTTTCCTGTGAAGTGTCACCAGTAGTAGTAGGAGTAGTGTCCGGTGTAGCAGATAAAGAATATGATGGGATAACAATGATATCATCATCCTCTTCTGAGTCCGAGAAGCTTGAAGAAGCACCTGCATTAGAAGGGGTAAACTCTTGTATAACTTCATGTTGGTTAGTTTTGAAGCGAAAATATCCTAATGAACCCCTAAGATAATCAAGATCAAAATACCACTCAGGACATTTTCCTTGACGATTTGACTTCTCTTCAAAATACCTTAAGTTGATTGTTTCAATGACACGCTTGGCAGTAAGATTATAGACCCTATAGGCTCGAAAGCGAGCTAAATATGCCACAATGAATCCTTCATCAGCCTTGCCATCATATTTTCCCAAATAGTCACTAGTGTTGAGAATGGTAACACGACAGGCAAAAGGTTTCAAATGATTAATGTTAGGTACTTCTGTTGTGAGTAGCTCATAGGGAGTCTTCTGATGAGGATTTGTAATGGAGACCTTATTCAACATGTAGCAAGCAGTGTTGACCACTTCTATCCAAAACATAGTCGGAAGCTTTGAGTCAGCAAGCATGGCTCTTGCTGCTTCTATCAGAGTCATGTTCTTCCTTTCGGCAACACAAGTCTGTTGAGGAGTTCGTGCAGCACTAGAGTTTCTTTTAATACCCTTGGAATTGCAAAGTGCTATGAGTTCTACATTCTTGAACTTAGTGCTATTATCACACCGAGTTCCTTTGACTTTCTTTGATAAACGATTTTCAATCAATGTAATAAAATCTTTGATAATGGGGTAAGTTTCACTCTTAGTAGCAAGAAAGAAGACCTATGAGAACCTGTTATACCCGTCAGTCACCACTGGCCAATATTGTTTATGATCAATGCTCCTGATTGATGTATGACCAAAGAGATCCATGTGAAGGAGTTGCAAAGGTTCAGTGATAAGACTAAGAGCAATATAGGCCTTGAAGGATGCTTTGTGTTGTTTGCCTTTGCTGCAAGCAAGACAATTGATGTCATTCTTGAAGGTTTTGGCAGGTAACCTAGAAACCAGGTTCATATTTGACAGCTTATGAATTGTTTTAAAGTTGACATGTTCCATCCTTCTATGCCATTTAGTAGCTTCATCTTCTGAGGCTTTGGCAACCAAACAAGTCAATTGACCAGTAGGATTGACTTCATTCAACTTGATACTGTAAAGATTATGTCTTCTTGGGACTTTGAGTAGTACTTGTGAGTCATCCGAAATATGAAATTCTTTGGACGACACCAGGCAATCTGTATCCGTGAAGAGGACAAATTGCATCTTATCACAAATCTGAGAGATAGAGAGCAAGTTGAAGTGTTGGAGTGACTCTACATAGTACACCTACTCAAAGTTTAGTTTAGGAGTCTAAATGGTTCCTTTGCCTGTAATACGTCCTTCATCCCCACCAAATTACACCTTTCCACCTTGAAATGGGAAAAAGTTAGTCAGTATTTCCTTGTTCCCTGTCATGCTTCTAGAACCACCACTATCTACAATGCCAAGAGATGGATCTTGGTATGGATTAATCTACAATAACAAGAAACATATGTAACAGTTAGTGTCTTAAGGGGACCCAAGCCATTCCCGATTTAATCCCGCCTTGTGGATCATTGTAAGATACCCATTATGATTGAGGAGATCCATTGTTGTTCTTGTATATCCTTTGCATCATTGGGGTTTTATATTGAGTCCAAGAACAACCTGTTGAGGGCTTAACAGCAGTGCCCAAATGTCCCATGCCAAAATTCATGTGGCCAGTTATATGATTGTGATTAGCAACAGACTTTTGAAAGTTTTGAAAGTAAGTGATTGTTGGTATGTTGGTTTTACTGTGTTTGTTTCTCCAATTAGTAGAAGCTGAAGGAGAGTTCCTTCTGGTAGTATGAAAAAGTCGAGCACAAGGGTTTAGCCTACTATAATAGATACCTATGCTAGTAAGATTAACTGTTGGTGGACCAGACGGACCATATGGATGTTGGCCAGTGGGCAATTGGTCATAAAAATCACAATCTTCTATAGATAGAAATCTACTACCACACACAAAACATGTTTTAGAAGACAAAGACCTTTTATTCAAATGACAATGTTTTATATTCTTATTACACATTTGTCTAGGAGAAACAACATTCCTATAAGACATATCACTAGAATAAAAAACAATGGAAGTAGAAGCAGTAGCAACTTTCTCATCACTAGGCTTAGCACTAAAATGAGGAGAAACATATGTGTCATTTGTCTTGGGGCTTGAGGGACTAGACTTTTCACTTGAACCACAAGATGCATAATCACTGGCCTTGTCACTAAAAGTACAAGAGACAAACTCATTAGAGTTAGTATTACTTTTAGGGGACTCATGCATCTGTGATTCATCTTAGTCTGTATGGATAGGTATGGGCATAAAAGTTCCTGCAAGAGGCGGAGGAACAACATGCATTTCTGCAGCTGGTTTAAACCTGTTGTAGCGAGGTTTTCCCTCCTCCTCCTTATCAGGATCAAATACACTAGAAAAAGATGAGTCAAAAACATCATCTGGTCCAATGTAGTTGTCAAAACCTAATCCCGTTTTTGTTCTCCCAGTCATGCTGCTATCTATAAGTTTAAACAGATTTTTGGGTGCATTTTGCGTTTTATCAAATCTAATTAAAGTAGCATCTAATCTAACCTGCATTTCTTTTGTTTTTATTTGATACTTTATGCATTAAGTTTTTCAGTATATTTAATTAAATTAGATGTATTTCCTAAATCAATACTCAATACTCTAATTTTATGCTTATATTCTAGCTGAGCATTTTGTAACCACTTCTTTTGTTGTTCTAAGATTTTTGCGAACTTTTGTATGCTTGAACTTCTAAAAAAAATTTATCCTTTTCAGCATTAAGTTCATCATGTTGTTTCATGAGGTCAAAATATTTAGCATCATAGCCAAGAGGGCAATTTTGTACCTGAGGAGTAATTCCCATTAATGCAAATTGCTCTGCTTTCTCTGTGACAATCCGTCGATATTTTATTCTCAGGTATTATTTAAAAACATTATTTTAATGTTATATTATAAACTCACTCATTTATGGGAAGAAATTTGGGTTTACGTCTTGAAGTAGCATCGACTACGTCTAAACCGGAGGACTCTACGTTACGTGCTTACGTTTACATACACCGTTTTTGGCGACAGTCTGACATTTCAGGAAATAAATTTATCCGTGAATATTATTTTGGGATTTTAAATTTGTGTTGGTTCATAAACTCACAAATTTACGAGAAGAGATTAGGACTTACGTGCATAATTTAACGTCCTTTACGACTAAACCGGAAACCTTAGGATTACGTATTTACATTTTTTAACTCCGTTTTTGATGAGACAATTTTTATTAGATTCGTTTTGTGCCGTTGATTCATAATTTATAAAAACGTTTTTTGTAAATCGACCTGAGGACACGTAAATCGAGGAAACTAGAATCGAGGAGTACCCGTAAATAATTGGGGATGAGAGAAAACAAGTTTTGCCCCACCCACAATATGGGACGGCTAGACTTAGCTAACCACACCATGAGGTGTCAAGCTTACAAGATAAGCTAAGACACATGTCTTAGTTTACTTAAAAACTTACAACTCCACCTCAAAACTACGCATCTTAAACCATTTACTCATTTACAACATGCAAAACCACACACTTCTCTCTCACCCTCTACCCTTGCCGTCCAAACTCAACACCAAAACACCCCGTTGATCAAATTTCAACCACAATATTTTGTGTTATACACACATATGATGATGTCCTTTTGAAGACTTGTTGATTGGAGGTGATTTTAACAACTAGCAAGGAGTTTCCATGGAGATCAAGGGCTGATTTTTAGAGAAGTCTACAAATATTTGGTGATCCTAGAAGTGTTTTTTATATCTCATAAGATTGGTTAACCAAAACCAAGTCTTGTTCATCATCAATCCCCTCTTTTCATCACTTTAGTGGTATAGAGATTGTTCTTCCTATCCTTTTGTTATTTTGAATATGTAATCTTATATTTTCTTTATTTATGTATATGTATATGATGATGAATGATGATAAAAATATTTTGTGGGGATCATGTATTGATAAACATGGATATTGAAAACTATATGTAAAATGGTTAAAATCTTGCTTAATAAGTTGGTTGTATAAAAATAGTAAGCAACCATATGATAAACTGATAAAATGGAAAATTGGAATCAATATACAGTAAGTATTAGGTCTTGTACACATGTGAGAGTTAGACATGCAATGGAATCATTATAATGAGTGAGATATGATCCAAACAAAATTAATGTATCAATCTGAATAGTCTGTTTTGTGAGGACTGTTAGGGATACTTAGACTTGGATTGAGCAGTAGCTAAAACTAAATTATTTGTAGAAAATAATATGAAGTTTATGTCATCCAAAAATGAGCGTCTATCTCCTTGTAAAACTCAGGATATGATAAAAATGGTGAAAGTGAAACTAAAAATTAGATTTTGTGAAATTAAAGTTTAATAGTATTATAATATCACTCAAATAAATATAGTATAAAATGTAAAATTAAAACCCACTAACTTATATATTACATTTACATAAGTATGTACAATAATAAATAAATGGGACAATTTATAAAAATGTTATTATGATAAGTTTTATAAGTTATAAAACTATAAACATGATTTTTACGTCTTTTCGGCTAAAACCATAAAATTAACGTTTTCGTCAACTGAAACATAGACGGTGGACCCGTCTAATTGAAGCTTTTTATAACTCATATACTGATATATAAGTACATATTACAAGTAAAAACCGATAAAACCCGAGCTTTATAACATACGGACATTAACTGGCCAAATTAGCCTTATTGGACTATTAATCCAACTAATTTGGCTAAATACTTATGAACTTACTTATTGGGCTTAACCCACTTGGGCCTACCATGTATGTATAAGACTGATATTAAAAATGTAAAATGGACTAATATAAGGTAATGGACTTATAATGGGATTATTGGGCCTAAACATGTAAACAAGATAACTAGTATAAAAAGTTACCAACACATAACAGTATAATGAATGAGTAAAGATGTACAATCCCACTTGATCATCATCATATTTATAAAATCATCATATATATACATAGTTATGAATTTTTTATAAAGTCATTGGACAATAGTCTAAGACGAGTATTATTTGTCTAAGTTTCCGTGATTGAAGCACGTACCGTACATCCAAATCGCCGATAACCGCCTTCCCACATCAACGTGAGTTCATAGCCTCGCACTATTTTAAATGTTTTTATGAAATGTTTTATAAACCCGCGAGAGAGATAACATGCTAGTTTTGATAAAATAGGGCACCATTTGTCCCGATGGTTTGTTTATTGATTTGGACTCGAATGATTGTATGACCGATGAATGATTATATGACCCGATATATGAAATAAAATGGATTATTAAAGTTAGGTTATGTCACTAAAAGTCCTATTAGCATGAATTTTGAACTACCGAGATTTGGTAGACGCTTATGCATATAATAGTACTATTTGGGGACGATCACCCCAGTTCGCGCCTTGACGGTTGATCCCCGTCGTGCCACATTGATTGGTAAGCGAATTTATGTATGAGAAGATTTCCATAGCGTGATTTTTTTGACGACACGCTAACTTAGATGGGAAAATTGAGTTTCAGGTTAGCTACCCGTTATTTGTTGTAGTAAGGTAACAATGTCATGCGGCTTATAATAATCCAAATAACGAAAATACTGCTATACGCATTGAATTACAATATATTGCCTGACTAGAAATAGGGGGTCTTGTTATTGATATTATGTTCGTGTTTTGGTTTTACATAACCATATTCATATAACGGTTTTTATTTAACTATATACAACGTTATAAAACGTATTGTATGATGTTTTTACGACATTGGTTCGTATATGGTTTTGAAGGCAAAAGCCTATATTATGATTTAGACAAGGATTTGTATAAAATGTTTTTGGCCTATTTTAGGGTCTACGACAAGGAATTGTATAAACTGATTTTCGGTAACAATTTTATACCGATGATATATTAATGGATTTCATTAAACTCTATGAATTCACTCGGCGTTTTCGCTGACCTTTTCTTTTAACATGTTTTATCTTAGGTACTTGAAGGTAATTCTCGGGACGAAGACAAGAATTTATGGTCCGCACTTAAATAAAAATTTCCATTCAAATGCTTTGTAAAACTTGTATGAAATACTATGACTTGGGACCTATGTAAATTTGATATTCATGAATGGAAAATGCTTTATTATTAAACGGCGCGATTTTTATGTGTTGTCTATGATTTGAGTAATGTGCTATCCCGTAACACCAACGACTCTTCCGCCGTACTAAAGTATGAATATTTGGGGGTGTTACAGTTTGGTACTAGACCTCTCGTTATAGAGAACGAAAGATTTTTAAAACCATGTTTTTGAATAAAACATTTCAAAATTTTTTAACTAAAAACATTTTTCACAAAATGTCTAAAAATCTTTTGACTATAACGGTGCCGAAGAATTCCCGAGTTACCGACAAGGCCAGACTGAGAAGTGTTATTTTAATATATATATATAACTTGGATTATATATATATATATATATATATATATATATATATATATATATATATATATATATATATATATATATATATATATATATATATATATATATATATATATATATATATATATATATATATATATATATATATATATATATATATATGATGTAATTTGATTACATGATTGCTTGATGATTATTTTAATATTTATACGAGGTATTTATACGACGTAGATTGTCACAAGAAAACCCTAACTCCCCTAGCAAATCAATCGAAGCTATTTCCGTAGGAATTCTAGCTATTCTAGATCTAAACCAAGTTGTGGATATTTATGATCCCAACAAAATGGTTGATATTCGTAGAAATCTTGATATTAGTTGATTGTGATATCAAAGAAGAATTGGCGAGATTAAATTTGATATCGATGTCATGACGATCTTTCCTTATAGAGTGGAGTTTGACAAAACGTTACCACCTGGAAAGGGGTCATCTGATTCGTTTTCACCCAATTCTTAAATTTGAAATCGAAAGGGTGAATGTTGCACGTGAGGCTGTCATTGGAACCATTATCCAAAAGCCTCATGCCACTATTACCTTTCCGAGAAGTCTAATTGAATGTGTGAGTCATTTCATACTAGTGACTCATTTGATAACTATTGTTGTAAGAAGCTATAGGATTGAAAATTTAGTGTTGTTCATATCGAACTTTTATTGCCCTATTAAGGTCTAAGAATAAGGTTAAAAGTATTGGAAAATGAGGTAGGATATTGGATTGAGTATAAGTTGGTTGAAACTTGAATGAAGTAAAATTTAACTTGTTTGGAATAAGAAATTGTTAAGAGGAAGTCGTTAAGTCCTGTGATTGAATTGTAATGTTTTAAATGATTGTTAGTTTGTGTTAAGGGTTGTTCCTAGGCCATTGTCCACTAACGAGGATCCCCAGTGTCCAAGAAATAAATTGAAGAAATCTTCTTCTGACCTGGGACCGATGGATCTTCCGGGACAGGTAGAACCCCCATGATTCTGATAGATTAGTATTCATTGTGGTATCTTTTAAAAATCCCTAACTTAACTGAGACATCAGATGGTAGGATGAGTTCTTGGAATTGTATGACATGGCAACACGTAATGTGTTACGGTACAATTTTGACTTGTTTGTGATTAATGAAAAGACTGCCTTTGATTGCTAAATTCTACATGTATCGATGTTATCAATCTTTTCTTGCTTCTTCCTAATATTCGCATTAGTGATGCAACCATTGAACAAGCACTCATCTCGGTTTGAGTTGCGTTGCAAATTCCTCTCTTGGTATTCCTGAGTGCCATTGAGGTCATGAACCTCATGATTAATTGACTAAGCTTGTTTCCTATCATATTGTAGTTAGTTCTTGGTGAACAACTCTTCATCACTCTTTTGTAGATCACTCATTGTTTTTATAAAGTTCAAATAGTATCTCTTGATAAAAATCGAATTTTCGTCACCATATGGATTATTTAAAGTGAGATTTATGAGTAATCATTATCGAAATGAAGTTGCTTATGAAACAACTTGGAAAACTTAATTGTTTCCATAACAAAGAACATCTTTGTAAATTTAGTTTTGGTTCTTTTTTAAGAATTAACCATGAAAATGTTTTTATTATAAACATTATGATAAAATTTGACGAACTGAGTATTGCATCGTTAATCTTGAAATTGTATATAGTTGCGCGCCTACATACAATTTGGAAGGGACCATGTAAGGCTGATTAGTAGTCACCATGAAATTATTAATAAACACTACATTTCTTTGAAGTTATGAAAGATTATATTTTATGAGATCTGTAAGAAGTGCAAAGATAGGGACATATTGTTAGAGACACCTACATATGTGCCCGTACCATTTATTCTTCTGAATCGAATTTACTCATCTATGGAAATTGTCTTATTTGACAATTGATATTCCCTCATTGTCCAATTCTCCCGTGGTGAGATTCTTTAGAAAAGTATCTGATTACCGAGTGTTGATACCCGACTAGATGTATCGACGTTCCTATCATTTCTTTTGATTAAATTTCATTTGAATGACCTGGGTAACGATCCGAGGAGCTTTCGAATGCGTACTCAAATTATGAAACCATGGGATATACTCATATTCGTTAATGTTTTCGTCTTTATCTGATTTGAAATTCTCTCGCGTAGATTATGCGTTAACCTTATTCTTTTTAACGTTAGTTATGTCTCCAGATATCCTTGAATTTGTGAAGGATTTCGAGTTATTTTTAGTCTTTTGAGAAGTTCACATCTTATCAACGGTAATGAAACTGGAAAATTGATAGTGCCAGTAGAATGAATTGATTCATTATGACATGACGACATTGTCTTAATTGATGGGAACTCGAGTAGAAATCCCCTAAAAGATAAGATGCTGATTATCAAAAGTGATCTAAATAATTCTTGATGGATGACCATATCCTGCATTTAGACTTGAGATTTTACCATGAATGGTTATGAACTAGTCATAGATCTTGTAATCTAGAAAGAACTTAAAGTAAATGTATTAAAAGATGTTTTTGTTATCTGAAACCTTAGGAGGTATTTGTTGGTGAATTACCTAGACATTCGCCATTAAGGCAGGTTGAATTCGGTATTGATTATATTCCCGGTGCTGCACCTGTGGCATGTGCACTGTACGTCAGCACCATCTGAATTAAAAGAATTACCGTATAACTGAGAGAGTTGTCGGAGAAAGCTTTTATTCTACCAAGATCGTCATTATGAAGAGCTATGGTGTTATCATTCCTTATGTTTATTGATTACCGTGAACTAAGTAAATTGATGATTGAAATCGATATCCATTACCCAAGATAATAGATTTGTTCGATCATTTACAAGGTTCTAGCGTATGTTTTAAAAATTTGATCCACGACATGGTTATCATCAATTTCGCATCCGCGAAAAAGATTATCTATTCCAATCGCTACATCCAAAACTTGTAATGACCATTATGAGTTTCATGTTATGTTGTTTGGATTGACTAATGCACATGTAGCATCCATAAATTTGGTGAATAACGTGTGTAGGCTGTAATTTGATAAATTCATGCTCGTGATCATCAAGGACCATTAGTTTATTTATATGAATAGGAAGGAGTTAATAATTATTCATAAACTACCCGGAGTTTTCCAAGCAATGAAAACCTGTACCTTGAGTATTTAACATGAGATTTAAGGCTTAATTCTTTACATTATTTGACCATGTGATTAATAGATAATGGAATCTATACCGACTCTTCAAAGATTAGAGCCATTTAAAACTTTGAGTTATACCAAAAGGAAAATGGAAATATGTTTTGACAAATAGTTTATCAAAGGAACTTTTAATAAATCATTCCCTTATACCCAAATCATTTAACTAAACGCTTGTTTAGGGGTAAATGTTTGTGTATACCTTAAGACAACCTAAGAGGGATTGAGGAAACCATTTAAACCATGACTTGAAATTTGAAATGGCAATTTTTGCTTTTCAACTAAGAAAATTTTGACCAAAGTATTAACAAAGATTTTTCGAACATTTACGGATCTTATTAATTATTTTAATTATTTTAGATAAATCAACAAAAATCTTGTTAACTAAATTCAAATTTATTTTGAACATTTTTATATAATTGGTCGATCGAAGAAATTTAAAATTTTTACGTTTACGTATCATAAAATTAAATATTTATTATTTGATTACTTGTAATAATTATCGACGCTTTAAACGTCGGATTGAGCAAAACTGATATAAATAATAGTTGAGACGAAACTAAAACTTAGAAAATATAAAGAAAGAATTTTTAAGTAAATTGTGGTCATGATAATTATTTCATCAGGAAAGGTGAATGTAGATACTGACACATTATGTAGAAAGGATAAAGAATCAATTAGGATGTGTTCCTTAGTAATGATTGTGCAAAATAAATTGTCGAACAATTTAAAATATAGCCGATGCTTGTAAAAAGGATAATATAGATAATAAAAGGGGTTCGCGGCTAATGTGAACCATTAGAATTGAGAAGCCGATGGTGTTAAATGTATAAAAGTCCGCTTGTGAGTGCCTAAATATAGAGATTTTGAGGTTTAGTCATGTTGAAATCTCGTAAGTATAAGTATTCTATTCATGACATTTCTGATTAAATGTATCTTTATATGAAGAAGTTGTACTGATGGCTAATCATGAAGGCAGACATCGCCTCATACATTAGTAAACGTCTGACTATTGCAAAGGTCATCATCTGAATTTGATTTGATTTGGGTCATCGTCGACAGACTGACCAAATCTGCTAATATCATTCCTGTTAATGATAGATGCTCGATGAAGGAATTGACTCTTTTGTATTTAAAGGAGTTTTTTAAGCATGGTGTGCCTGTATCTATCATCTCTATCAAGATCCTCGGTTCACATCAAATTTCTAGAGATTTGCTCAGAAGTCATTGGGAACGAACCTTGATGAGAGTACTGTTTACCACCCCAATCGAAGGGACGAGGTAAAGTAATGATACAAAACAATAGAAGTGTTGTTTTATGCTTGAATAATTGACCTTTGGAGAGATTATCATTGATAATTATCGCATTAGGATCGAGATTGAATCTTGTGAGGATCTAAATACGAGAACATCTGCAAGCAGGAGTTGGGATGAAGACACCCGACATACACCCATTGTGAGTTGGACAAGTCTTTTAGGTTTAAGGTTGCCTATGATGACAAACCTAACCTTACAAAATACCCGACCCGCGAGACCTGAATTGATTGTTGAAATTAGGATCTGTTTATGGATTGCCGGTAGTGGACACGAGGTTATGTGAATATGAAATGTTGAAGTGCAGGATGTGTAGCGAAGTTATGGCATAAAATTTTCACCTTGGAAAAATAAATAGATGATTTGAAAGATCATGGGAAATAAGTCCCCGTTTTATGGGACCATTGAGATGATGTAAAAGTTGGTTTGAAAGGCATATAAGCTGGTTCTACCCTAGGACTTCAAGGGCTGCGTGAATTATGTATCGTATATCGAACTTGATGAAATGTCTATCAAGTGAAAATCTGATTTCTTCTTGATGAAATTTAGATCAGGGAAAAGTTGCATTCATCAAAAACCCATGAACATCATAGATAGAGAAAGTAAGTCAATATTAAGCCTGATCGTATTCCCGTAGTTATGTTCAATGAAACTCGCGTATTGTAATGACACTTGTGAGAAAAGACCAAATGTGGAGGAAATACCCACATGGCTTTAACTCTATAAGAAGCGAGTAGTAAGATAAACCGATCTTTAAGGACAAGGATCCTGTTTAGGGGTAAATGCTGTGACAATCCGTCAAATTATGGTCGATATTTTATTCTCAAGTATTACTTAAAAACATTATTTTAATGTTATATTATGAACTCACTCATTTATGGGAAGAAATTTTGGTTTACGTCTTGAAGTAGCATCTACTACGTCTAAACCAGAGGACTCTACGTTACGTGCTTACGTTTACATACACCATTTTTGGCGACAGTCCGACATTTCAGGAAATAAATTTATCTGTGAATATTATTTTGGGATTTTAAGTTTGTGTTGGTTCATAAACTCACAAATTTACGAGAAGAGATTAGGACTTACGTGCATAATTTAACGTCCTTTACGACTAAACCAGAAACCTTAGGATTACGTATTTACATTTTTGAACTCCGTTTTTGATGAGACAATTTTTATTAGATTTGTTTTGTGCTGTTGATTCATAATTTATAAAAACGTGTTAATGCAAGTGATGCCTAAAAACATTATTAGTGTTAACTAATCTTTCTTAGTTTTGATCACGACAAACTATACAACACATTTAGTGTAAAATATAAAACAAATTATTTAACTAACACTATCATCAATGTAATAATCATATCACTAACCTTTCTTAATCATACTTAGTGATCATCAAAATGATTATCAATGTAACGCCCCCAAATTTATACAACTCAATACTGCGGAAGACTCGTTGGTGTTACAGGATAGCACATCACTCACATCATAGACACCGCTTAAATATCGCGTCGTTTAATACTAAAAGCATTTCCATTCATAAATATCAAATTTACATAGGTCCCAAGTCATTGTATTTCATACAGATTTTACAAAGCATTTGAATGGAAATTATTATTTAAGTGCGGGCCATGTATTCTTGTTGTCTTCCCGAGAATTACCTTCAAGTACCTGAGATAAAACATGTTAAAAGAAAAGGTCAGCAAAAACGCCGAGTGGATTCATAGAGTTTAATGAAATCCATCAATATAACATCGGTATAAAACTATTACCGAAAATCATTTTGTACCAATCTTTGTTATAGGCCATAAAATAGCCAAAGTCATTTTATACAAATCCTTATCAAAAATTAAGATATAGGCTTTTGCCTTCAAAATTATTATACGAACCATTGTCGTTAAAAACATCATACAATACGTTTTATAACGTTGTATAGAGTTAAATAAAAACCGTTATATGAATATGGTTATGAAAAAACAAAACACGAACATAAAATCAATAATAAGACCTCGTATTGCTAGTCAGGCAATTCATTATAATTAAGTGCGTATAGCAGCATTTCGTTAATTGGATTATTATAAGCCGCATGACATTGTTACCTTACTACAACAAACAACGGGTAGCTAACCCGACAATCATTTGCCCATCTAAATTAGCGTGTCGTCGCAATAATCACGCTTGCGTAAATCTTCTCATACATGAATTCGCTTACCAATCAATGTGGCACGACGGAGATCAACCGTCAAGGCGCGAACTGGGGTGATCGTCCCCAAATAGTACTATTATATGCATAAGTGTCTACCAAATCCCGATAGTTCACAATTCATGCTAATGGGACTTTCAGTGATATAACCTAACTTTAATAATCCATTTCATTTCATTTATCGGGTCATATAATCATTCATCGGGTCATACAATCATTCGGGTCCAAATTAATAAGCAAACAATCGGGACAACTAGTGTCCTATTTTATAAAAACTAACATGTTATCTCCCTCGCGGGTTTATAAAACATTTCATAAAAACATTTAAAAGAGTGCGAGGCTATGAACTCACGTTGATGTGGGAAAGCGGGTTATCGGCAATTCGGATGTACGGTACGTGCTTCAATCACGGAAACCTAGACAGATAATACTCGTCTTAGACTTTTGTCCAATGACTTTATAAAAATAACAATTATGTATACGTATGATGATTTTATAAATATGATGATGATCAAGTGGGTTTATACATCTTTACTCATTTATTATAGTGTTTATGTGTTGGTAACATTTTTATACTAGTTATACTAGTTCAATTTAATTACATTTTGAGGCCCAATGGGCCCATTACAAGCTCAATATATTATATAAGCCCAATTATACTTTTATTATCAGTATTATATTTTACATGTTGGGCCCAAATGGGTTAAGCCCAATAAGTAAGTTTATAAGTGTTCTACTAACTAGTCGGGTTTATAGTCCAATAAGGCTACTTTGGCCCGTTAATGTCTATATGTTGTAAAGCTTGGGTTTTATCGGTTTTTACTTGTTATATAAGTTCATATATCAGTATGTGAGTTTATAAAAGTTTATATTAGACGGGTCCGACCGTCTAATTTTTAATTGACAAAAACGTTAATCTTTCGGTTTTAGCCGAAAAAGACGTAAAACTTAGTATATAGTTTTATAACTTGGAAAACATTTATATTTATAGTTTATTTAACATAATCTATTTTAATATCAACATTTATATAACTCTTTTATTATAATCATTATCAACTAGTGGAATTTGTATTTATATATATTTTATATAAATTTTTGAGTGCTTATATTATATATTATTTATACAAAAATAAGTCCTAAAAATCTTGTTTACTAAAATGGTCATATCTAGAGTTCTACATGGAGATAGAACCCCAAATGTTTATCATAGAAACTACATGATATGTGCTTCATTTTATTCCATTTTAGCTACTGATGAATCAACCTCTAAGTATTTTATAAAATTCGTCCAAAACAGTGTAGTTAGAGTTGCACTCTAAACTTGTTTTGATCATATCTAACTCATTATAATGATTCCATTGTATGGCCAACTCTCACATGTGTACAAGACTCATAGCTTACTGTATATTAATTTATTCAATCCATTTTATCTGTTTATCATAACATTCTTTACTGTTTTATATAGCCTCCTAATTTAGCCATGATTTTAACATCCTTTTATGTAGCTTTTAATCACTTTAATCAAATCTATCGACACCAAATCCCCACATAATATTTTTAATCATCATTCATCATCATATACATATACATAAGTAAAGAAATTACAAGATTACATAATCAAAATAAAAAGAGGATAGGAAGAACAATCTTTATACCACCAAGATTAAGTAATTTGAAGGATCAAGACTTGGTTTTGGGTCACCAAATCTTATGAACTCTTTTATGAAATCTTCAAGATCACCAAGGGAGATGTTGGTCTTTGAAAATCAGCCCTATTTCATCTTGAAAACTTCTCTTTGGATGTTAAAATCACCACCAATCTATAGAGCTTCAAAAGGGCTTCATCATATGTGTGAATAACACATGATTTCATGGTTAAAATTGATCAAATGAGGGTGATTAGGGGTGGTTCTTGGACGAATTTTAGAGAGAGGAAGAGAGGAGTTGGTGGTTTGCATGAGATGAAATGAGATAATGGTTTGGTGCTAGTGGTTTTGATGTGTTGGTAGCTTATTTAGTTAAGCAAGCCAAGTGTAACAACTTGTTTAATACAAGTTGACACTTAAGGGTGTGTGGTGGCTTATGTTTAGCCGTCCATAGTAGGGTGGGGAAAAACTTGTTTTGTCTCATCCCACTAATTTACGGGTATTCCTCGATTCTAGTTTTCTCTATTTGCGTGCCCTCGGGTCGTTTTACGAAAAACGTTTTTATAAATTATGAATCAACGACACAAAACGAATCTAATAAAAATTGTTTCATCAAAAACGGAGTTCAAAAACGTAAATACGTAATCCTAAGGTTTCCGGTTTAGTCGTAAAGGACGTTAAATTATTCACGTAAGTCCTAATCTCTTCTCGTTAATTTGTGAGTTTATGAACCAACACAAATTTAAAATCCCAAAATAACATTCACAAATAAATTTATTTTCTGAAATGTCGGACTATCACCAAAACGGTGTATGTAAACGTAAGCACGTAACGTAGAATCCTCCGGTTTAGACGTAGTCGATGCTACTTCAAGACGTAAATCCAAATTTCTTCCCAAACATGAGTGAGTTCATAATATAACATTAAAATAATGTTTTTAAATAATATTTGAGAATAAAATATCAACCATAAATTGACGGATTGTCATAGCATTTACCCCTAAACAGGATCTTTGTCCTCAAAGATCATCTTATCTTACTACTCGCTTCTTATAGAGTTAAAGCCATGTGGGTATTTCCTCCACATTCGGTCTTTTCTCACAAGTGTAATTTATTACAATACGCGAGTTCCATCAAACATAATCTACGGGAATAAGATCAGGCTTAATGTTGACTTACTTTCTCTATCCATGATGTTCACCGGTTTTTGATGAATGCAACGTTTCGCCGATCTAAACTTCATCAAGAAGTGATCAGATTCTCACTTGATAGACATTTTATCAAGTTTGATATACGAAACATAATTCACGCATCTCTTGAAGTCCTAGGGTAGATCCAGCTTATATGCCTTTCAAACCAATCTTTTACATCATCTCAATGGTCTCATACAACGGGGACTTATATCCCATGATCTTTTAGATCATCAATTCATTTTTCCATGATTAAAATTTTTTTCGTAACTTCGCTACCCATCTGGCACTTCAAGATCTACATTTCATATTCTCATAACCTCCTGCCCACTACCGGCAGTCAATAATCAGATCCTAATTTCAACAATCATTTCAAGTCTCACGGGTCGGGTATTTTGTAAGGTTAGGTTTGTCATCATAGGAAACCTTAAACCTAAAAGACATGTTCAACTCACAATGGGTGTATGTCGGGTGTCTTCATTCCAACTCCTGCTTACAGATGCTCTAATATATATCCTCACAAGATTCGATCTCGATCCAAATACGATAGTTTTCAATGATAATCTCTCCAAAGAAAAACTATTTTACAGTTTTATAACCAAAGGTCAATCATTCAAACATAAAACAACACTTATAGTATTTTGTATCGTTACTTTACCTCGTCCCTTCGATTGGGGTGGTACACAGTACTCTCATCAAGGTTCGTTCCCAATGACTGCTGAGCAAATCTCTAGAAATTCGATGCGAAGCGAGGATCTTGATAGAGATTGTTGGAAATACGTTTTTACGTATTTAGAAAGGATCGGTCGCTCCAATAATATATTCATGTATTGGGCTCGTGATCCAGTATGTAGTAAATATAGTCCATATAGCCCACATGTAGGGTGGGCTATATATATACCCCCTCCTAGCATGTTAGGAGGGGTGGCTATTTCATTTTTCACACTTTCATTTTTAATAAATCTTACTTTCTCTCTCTATCTTTCTCCCTTCTCCTCTTTCTCTCTCTATGCCCTCATCTCCTTCACCCTCCATCTCCATCTTATCAATAGGTAAATCATAGTTTAACAAATCCTTAGAAAACATAGACCTTCAATTGGTATCAAGAGCCATGGTTAAATATTAGGATTTGCGTTTTTTTATCTATTGATTTGATTGAAAAATCTTTTCTTTTCTAAATTATTTTAGTCTTTTTAATGTTACGAATTGTTATCAATTTTTTTTAAATCATCCGTTATCTATTTTTAAATCATCCATTATCTGTTTTTAGATCTATTGCTATTGGTCCAACAAATCTGTTTTTTATATATTTTTTTTATTGTTTTATCAGTTTTTATAGGGTTTCAAGAAATTTGTCATCTTTTGTTTTATCAGTTTTTTTATAATTTTATAATTTTTTATTTTATTTTTATCAGTTTTCTTGTTTCTATCAACTTTGTCTAACTGTCATCCAATTTTTGTTTTCTTTTTATATAATCAGTTTTTTTCTTAGTTTCTGGTAATACGTCTTCTTGTCCAACAGCCATTCATCACCTTTTGATCCATCTATCTCCAATTTTGTTTTCTTTTTTTTATTCCGAACGAACGGATTAATCCGAACGAACGGATTATTCCGAACGAACGGAATAGCTTCATCCGGAATAGCTTCATCCGGAATAGCTTCATCCGGAATAGCTTCATTAGGAAAATCATTTACTCGAATTTTTTGAAACAAACATGTTTTCAAAACTGATTCAAACACAACGTTAACTTGAAACCAGACTCAAACAAAAAACTCTCGACTGACAACAAGAAATTCCTCACCCATTTTCGACTCCAACACACACCCTCGCACATCACTCACATAGACTCAGACCCTGACTCGACTTCAATCAAAACTGAGTTGACTTTTATCAAAAACTCCCAAGACTCGACTCACACTCTCACACCTCTCTCACGACTCGGAACAACAAACAATCCTTCACCTTATTCCCTCGACTCCCTCGAACTCATTCCCTCGACACCACTCGTACACCCTCATCTCGTCACAACAACATATCACAAATCATCTCATCTATACAAAACAAACCATTTAGACTTTTCGACTCATCTACACAAAACAAATAAAACTCACTTACCTCTCGTCTCATCCAGACTCACACAACACCCTCTCACCTTAACACTCTCGACTCAACGACCCACACCCTTGACTCCAACACACTCTCGACCCACACAGCCTCACCTCGATCTTTCAAAACACTCGACTCAAAAACCTGACTGGACTCGAAAAACAAAGAGAGAAACACCTACCCGAGACCTTTTGATTAAGATATTGAAGCAATTTCATACACATTCGATCATAGATCGATACGGATTTTTGGGAGGCGGAGGATACGAGAACACAGTGGGTTTGTTACAAAACAAAGAAAGAGTAAACATAAGCCCAGAAAACTATTGCAAGATTTTTTTTGAGTTTGCTTTGATATTTGTTTTGGCTGCGTTTCAGTTTTAGTATGATTTGGTTGGTGTATGTTTGAGATTAATCTGTAGAGTTGATTGCTGAGTTTTGAGATTGGTTAAGTTGGATTGGATCTCTGTTTAGAGATTAGATTAAGTTTAGTTTGATTGATTCTTTTAAGAAGTGAAGTAACAGGGGATGGAGGTCACAAAGAGATTTGGGGGCTGCGTTTCATGGTGAGGAGAGAGAGGGACGGAGGTTATTTGATCTGTGTTTGAGGCGAGAGAGAGATAAACTCGTTTGGTGTAAGAAGAGAGAGAGGGACGGAAGAAATGAGGAAACAAGAAAGGGATGGGGGTATATTATATCTGGGCGGAGGAAACTATGTTCATACGTGGGTTTAGTTAGGCCACGTTACTCTCTTTTGCTCTAACACGTGTGATTTTTATTGTCACTATTTTTGTATCAGATTTTTTTTTCTATTTTTAATATCAGTTATTTTTTAAAAAACATATCTGGTTTTTCTATTTTTGGTTTTCTAATTTTTAGTCAAGTTATTTTTTTAAGTTTACTTTTTATATTTTTATATCTTAAAGTTAATTTTTTAATTAAGTTAATGTTGTATAATTAGTTTTTGGTACATCGTATTGAGGCGGCTATTTAGAAAGAACTAAAGTGGTAAAATATTTAACGGGCCGATCATTATATTCACCGTAGCTTGGATTTATTTGTTGACGGGCTTTATTTTTGCAGTGAGCCGACTTTGCTTTGGTCTCCGGTTTAATTTATCATCGTTTGAGCTGACAACAATTTTTGAGCCGAGAAAAGAGATATATTATCAAACGAGGATTTTTTTTAAGAGTTGTTTACAGATTTTTCGTTGGTTTTGTCATATTCCGTGAATTTATGCTTCTAAATTTCTTCATGAATTGCAAAATCACGAAAAGAACCACAAAATTCAATAGAGTCTTTGAATTCAACTTTTCGAGAGGGAGACTTGCAGAAATTGCATCACGTGCAAGCCAACGCTAGAAGAAGTGGCATCACTTCATTTCGAATGCTTCAGTCTCATCTTGTCACTCTTTCATGGATTCAAGGAGGGAGCAAATTTGTGACAATCTTTGGTCAAGATCGTCATATATTCATCGACTCAATATTCCTCACGTTGACCCAACTCGCCGAGCAACTCAACAATGAAAAATTTAATCACTCTACATTAACACTTGCATATCAGACTCTTGTGACACAACTCACGCCTTTCCTCCAATTCAATATCATCAAGTCTGAAAGTTCAGTGATTTGCCAATCATTTCTTCGAGATACACATACCGAGCTTTAAGATTTCCGTGGTACCATATTGAAACTCATGACATCGGTCTCATCTTCGATTTATGAAAGATCTCGACTTCAGCAAGCGTGTGATAATGGACTACAAGAATCTATGATGCAAATGCAAGAGGAGAATGGTCATACGGTTGACAACTTGGAGCCTAACGATGACAAGAGCACGGAATCAGGAGGACAACATGATGCCAGTGGCACGTCAGGGAATGTTCACGAGATCTTTTTTGATGACACCTTACCCGTTTATGATGAAGAGCTGGCAAACATGGTACAATGTAATGTTGTTTATGATATATATGCTGATGACATGCCGCATATTGAGCATTCTGAACCTAATTATGACAAACATGGGATGGAGAAGATTGATAGCAATACCACTTCTGATTCATCCGATGTGAGTCATAATGGGGGAGAAAGTGTTCAAAATGCTAGACATCATGATAATTGTCTTATAACCGCTTCATTGACTGCTTCTGATTCCAAGATTAGAGAGCTCGAAACGATTGTAGCTCAACAATCAAAAGATCTTGAGGATGCCAAACTTTAATTTTCTAAGAAAAAGGACAAATTTGAAACGTACTTTGAAAAAATTGAAAAGTCAAACGTTGTTCTTGAAAGAAAATTAGATCAAAAAGTTTTAGATTCTAAAGCTGAAAAGGATAATCTTTTGAAACAAATTTAGTTACTAGAGTCTAAATTGGCATCCCAAGATAGATTGATCAAAGAAAATGAAACGTTAAAAGCTCAAGTTCAGGAAAATGTCTTTGCCATAGTTGCGTTAAAAAATGAGTTAAGGAAAACTAGAGGACCTAGTGTGGACACTAAGCTTGAAAAACCATCAATCTTGGGGAAACCGCCCACAAATCAGTTCGTCAGACGATCGATTGTCAGACAACCTACTACATTTAGATCCGAGCGATCACAATCCTCGAGACCGTGGTTTGCCTCCCAAGTTGATACGGTTCATATTTCTAGAACAGTCACTCCAACAATTAGCCCCAATGTGATCAAAACAGCTTTAGCAAGACCTAATCACATGATTGCCTCTAGTTTCTCTAAGAATAGTTCAAAGAACACGTCTAGAACTAGTTCAAATGATGTGCGCCATGATTTTGGTGAAAGGGAAGCTATTCAAAAGACACATGTAAGAGATAGCAATGTCCAACCTAGTCATGTGTCTTCTAGATTACCCAACACTGCTAACCAAAGCATGACGTCTCCTAGGAGCATCGATCAATCATCTAGGAATTACTCGAACATTAAATATGCTACTTGTAAAACATGTAGAAAATGTGTCTTTATGGCAAATAATGATTCTTGTATCAAGAAATTACTTAATGAGGTGAACTCCCGTGCTAGACTTAAATCCCAGTGGGTCGCTAAAATCAAACCCATTGGTAAAATATGGCGCCTCACTGGTAGAACTTTCACTCTTGTAGGAAACGAGTACCCTTTAACTAGGATTGTCTCTGATTCTACTAAGACTACTAGGGAGGAAATTGCAAAGGATGATACATCACTTAAGCCTGATCTTAAGGTTTTCTATAAAAGGAAACGTTTGCCAACTAAGACAAGTGAATCAAACCCTCAGGCCACCTCTGGCACCAGAAAAGAAAACTGTGAATCCCCGCATGGTTCTAAAATTGATATTGCTAACCCATATCAAAGCATGCAAATTCCTAACAAGAATGCAGGTACCAAAGTTGATGTTCCAAAAGAACGAAGCAGTCCAATCATTGTATACCGTTCAACTAATGATACTCTTAGAGTTTGGTTGCTGAAGAAGCAGATATCAGAGAAAGTAGTGTCTCAGGGATATCATGGTTAAGCTTATCAACAAAGGACTTATATTCACATCACAGACTGTAACTCGATCTTCAAAGAAAGGAAGGTTTTTCACCGATGATAAACTTATCCTCACTAACGAGAAATTAAATTTTCTCGGACACGAGCTATCATTAAAACTATTCAAAGGTTTTAAGCTCGTGTATATGGTTTATCATTAAATATCAGATGATGACCCGATCTTCAAAGAAAGGAAAGTTTATCACCGATGATAAACTTATCCTCAAAACGAGAAATTAAATTTTCTCGGACACGAGCTTCCGTTAAAACTATTCAAAGGTTTTAAGCTCGTGTATATGGCGTATAATCACATCACATTTTATGCCCCGTACTTCAAAGAAAGGAAAGTTTATCACCGATGATAAACTTATCCTAACAACGAGAAATTAAGTTTTCTCGGGCATGAGCTAATATTAAAAACATTCGAAGTTTTTAAGCTCATGCACAATGACTTACAGTTAAATGTCAGACTGTGACTCGAACTTCAAATAAAGGAAAGATTATCATTAATGATACCTTATCCTCATAACGAGAAATTCAATTTTCTCGGTCATGAGCTTGTATTAAAACATTCGAAGTTTTAAGCTCAGAAAGGAAAGTGTATCTTTTAAATAAGAGAACTTTTCCTCATAACGAGAATTTAACCTTTCTCGGTCATGAGCTTTCCGTTAAAACAGTCAAAGTTTTCAAGCTCGTGAAAAAGACTTCTAAGTAAATGTCAGCTTAGGACTCGTTCTTCAGATAAAAGGAAAGGTTATCGCCGATGGTAACTTATCCTTACAACGAGAAGTTTACAACTTCTCGGACTTGAGCTTTCCTAAGATATTCCAAATCTTAAGCTCAAGTAATTGGTTTTCAAAACTTTGAACACAATTTTTCAAGAATTTCTCAAAAGGTTTTTCTAAATCTTTCAAAATCGTGTGTTCAAAAACCTTTTGATAAAAAGAGCATGTCTTCTGGAATCGATAATATTTACGAACCTAGAAATGTCATTCAATAATGACACAGGGTTGTAAATAAAGTTCTAGCAGAAGTTTAAAATATTTAACACATGCTCCATATGGTTTGCTATTATTTCTGATAGTAACCCGCTTTTCACATTGAAGTCAAGCATTTCACCAGAAAGCTTTGACTTCCGAATATGAAGTTATCAACTCCACAATCCAAAGTTTGTTGAAATTGATATCTACATACTAGACGATGCGACTACTCAAACGACGACTACAGCTCTTTAAGTAGAACACAGGTCAACAATTGAGGGGGAGCAATTGTCAAGCGTTCAAAATCTTTGACGCCGAAAGTGCCAAGTTCACATGTTGGTGTCAAGACAACAATATCAATCGTACACATGGAGTCAAGAGATAACTTCAGACGTGATGAGGCGACCAACATTCGTGAACAAGAACCATGTGCTTCTTTCATATGATGTTCTCCATCATTCAGGTCCAACCTCATATACTGCTAATCTTGTGAATACATTATCATATATGATCTTTGCACGTGATAAATACCATACACTTGTGTTTAAAAGGTATTTAATTTACGTTTCAAGTATACCCTCATTAATTTGAGGGGGAGCTTGTTAATTTCATGAAGATAAATGGATTTAATCGGATTTGCATTCTTCTTCCCAAATTTTTTCTTAAAACATCATTAAATCAATTGATATTAAAAACATCGATTGGGTTAATATTTTTAATATGGGGGAGAAAATGTGATTTAATGTGTCTCAATGGTTTGACTTAATGTGCTAGCTCATCCCGACATGTGCAAAATCTTTTCGAATATCATGGCATATGTTAAGGGGGAGCAAAATAGATTTTATATTCAAATGGATTTCATGGTGACATTACTTACCCATACCCTATCTATTTCATGACGGTGACGATTGTGGTGACATAAGAATGGTAGGATAGGTTAAAGTCCAATGATTCTTCCATATCCGGAGGAACCTTCCCAAGGACATTCCATAGCTAGAAATAGTAGTCCTTAGTAAAGATGGAGAAAGATTGTGAATGTAGCTGAATGCCGACCAAGTACTTAAGTTAGCACTGGAACAATCACAACAAGGTGCTAGTTATGACGTATTGGTAAGCATTGAAGGGGTTGAAGAATGAAAAAGAATTGTAAAGATAAAGGGTGTAAAGAAAGTAGCCCTCCTTACAACTTAGGCAGAAACCGGGTCAATTCATATGCTATTGAGATCATTTATGATTCTCAATATTGAAGATAGACATCATGGACCCAGTGATGCAAGGCACAACCCATCCTAGCTAACTCAGATATCTCTCAAAAGATATTTGTTTTAATCACACGGAGACAACACATTATCTATTGATTTATTCACTCCGAATAAATTGGTATTGAAAAGGTGGCACTCCTCTCCAGCCTCCAATCACTAAAATCCAAAATGCACGATCGAGTCTAGAGCCATTTGAGATCATCAAATATCTCATTAGGACACACTTTCATATTTCCTTGCTTCTTCACACACTGTGAAAAGTAAGAAAGATCTTAAGAGTCCTACGCAAAAAATTTCATGATCTTGCCTAAACATCCGAGTAATACGAAAGTTTTACAATGAAGATGGAAATCCTTCTTGAGCGAATATCAAAAGCTCATGGTAGGTGACTTGTGCGATTCTTTATGAATCAAATTTGTGATAACTGGAAAGCAACAGTGGTTTAATTCTTATATGAATTTAAACACGTTCCAGGCCTCTACGCAATATCTTAGTGATCTTGCCAGAACACTCAGAGTGATACCTTAGTGTTCACAGTGATGAGTGGAAATCCTTCTAGTGTTAACCTCAAACAGCACTTGGTAGGTAACTTGCAAGATTCTATACGAATCAAGCTCGTGACAACTGGAAAGCAACGATGGTGCGGTTCTTAATTTAATTTCACTTGTTCCAGGAACATGAATTCACGACTTCAAATCATGCGGATATTATTATCCAAATGATTCACTCTTTACGTTCGCAGTCAGCTTTGGACGGTCGAGTAAAGAGAACGGGTTTATGTGATACCCTAGAACCAAGGTCACTTACCTTACCCTAAATTACGCTTATTTTTTAAATTTTTAGGAAATTTTATTTGCTATATATTTTATCATTTTGGTTGAAACCGATATTTGAGGTCATAATTTTGACGATTGACGATTTAAGAAGAACGATCACGACTACGATCCCGATGGATGCCCAAATTTCTATGTTTATTGTCGTTTTATCGATATTATAATTTTTCGAGAAATTTACTTTCGGTTCGTGTTAAGTTGAGTCGGGTGAGTTTTTATTGCTTTCCGGGTACATTTAAATTGTCCTAAAAGTATTTTGGAGTGTTCGGGATGATCCCCGAATCCCGTAAAATTTTCCAAAGTGACTAGTGAGTCATTCCCGTAAACTTTTGAAGTCGTTTTCACTTAAGGCCAAAAGAAAGCTATTATTGCACAACAAGGGCTCCAAAAATTACAAAATGGGAAGGTAAACACACACACAACATAACTTCACCAAAAAAATTTCTCACCATCTCTCTTTTCTCTCTTTAGGCCGACGGCCAAACCACCACACCACCACCACCATATATTTTTTAGCTTGTTTTAATTAAAACTAAGTTTAGACCACCTCTAGTTTCATCCTTACTAGTGTTTTCATGTACTATAATCCAACATGCATCCATAAAAGTTTTTCAAGAATCAAATGGATTTTTAAAAAATTGTTTTGATGTTAATTAAGTGTATGCATGTTTAATTCAAGTGTAGGGGATGTATAATCACTCAACAAACCAACCAAAATCAATTTGGTTGGGGGGGTTTTGATCACCCACACCCCACGGCTACAAGGGGGTGGTTGGTGGATCTTGTTGATTGATGTTTTGCTTATGGTTTATGTGTTTATTTCTTGTTTTTAGATGTTTTTAAATGGGTAAACCCCATTGCATGTTTGATTTGGTGTTTGGGTTTTGAGATGGATTTGATAATTAGGGGGTTAAGGACTGATTAGGATGGTTAGACATGATTAGGAGTGATTAAGTTGAGGTTAAGTGTCGATAAATTGGTTTGGAAACGAGTGTTAGATTGATTTTGAGATAGGTAGTTTTAGGCAGAATGTTTGGGATGTTTTCATAAAATTTATTTTGTAAAAAGGTCATGAGACTAGGATATAGTTGCAGAGCGTCTTCTTAGCTTCGATTTGCTATAAGATAGAGCTTACGAATCCTAACGAGTCAAAAATTATGATGTTTTGAAAATACGTGTACCGGGAGATGAGAACCTACATAATCCGAAATTATGTTTGGTTTTGGGTCAAATCCCGGGGACCATAGATATAGTTTGGTAAATGGTTAAAGGTTGATGTTTGGTCTCAAACCTGCATTTGTGAGTCTATTATTAGACTTAGGTGTCAAATGGGTCAATGGTATATTTTAAATGGGTCAAATGAGTCCAACTTGGTCAATGTGCAAAATCAGTCCGAAAAATGTAGGTTTAGTAATGTGTTGAGTAACAGGTCGTAAAAGCGGAAACTTTTAATGGGACTAAAAATGTGTTTTCTACAGGTCCTAAGGTATTTTTGATAATTTTCCCAAATTTTATTGAAAGGATTAAGTCTAGTAAAACAGCCCATACTTTTGGTAAGTATTGGCGAAAAACGTGAAAAGGGTAATAACGTTAATAACATGGACGAATAGTATAAAACGAGTAACACTTATTTGTTTGGTTTTGGCGTGAGTTTGTAATTATCACAATTGACTAATATGTATGTAATATATACAGTACTTAAGGTTTATAATGAGATTACTCATTTCGCGTTATTGTTTGTTAGGTGTTGATTTCCCCGGGCATCCTCATCATCGTCAGTGATCGTCACTCGAATCGTCGACTACTCAATATATATATAAGGTGTGAATTTATAGCCTCGCTTACTATTGTTTTAAATTGTTTTACCCGCGAGGGAAATGCATGCTAGTTTTCTAAACTGAACATATGTCATGAATGATTGTTCGACCCGAATGTTGCCTTAAAAATTGTATTGAGTACCTAGTTACAAAAGGCCCTATATTCATGAACTATTAATTATTGTTTAATCCTAGCGTGGATTGAAGATAGCCTCTTATACAATTGATAGTACTATGGGGTTGACGACCCTATCCGAGACGAGGGCTAGTACGTTGAGTACCCCTGCGGACGGATAACTTGTGATAAAAGATAAGGTATAATTGCAACTGATGCCTTTAGAAGGGGCAATGGTTTCATCTTAATCACGCCAGTAATTATTACGCGGGTGATTGAGTTAACGGATTAGTGTCATGAGCTTAAACACAATTGTCATAACCTTGAAAATAGATTGTTTGATCGACAAGTCTATGAATGATCGTGAATGATTTTTATTACACATATGTTCAAAATGAGATTATAAAACCTATGAATTCCACTCAACATTATTTGTTGACCCAATTTAGCATGTGTTTCAGGTAACCGAGGAAGTGTAGCATGGAGCATGCATTGGATGGGAGTTGTGTGTGGCTTGGCGTCTACTTGTTTTTCCACCCATACTTAACTTGAATATTTTAAATTTTATGTCATGTTTTGAAAATTGTATCTTTTGGGGTTGAGATTCATGGGGACCGAAACGCTAACTCTGTGTTGTATCATTTGGGTTTGGAAAACCGTAGACATGTATGTTTTTAACAATGCGTAAGTTAAGTTAAAACTTTTACGTCTCTTTGAAGTCGTTTGATATATCTTGTGTGCGATGATAACTGCCTAGCACCCAAATGTTGTAGTTCCGCTGCGCATAGCATTTGTGGGGGTGTTAGAGATTGGTAATCAGAGCCATGAGTTATAGAGAACTAGGTCGTTTTGAAAATTCCTAATCTATAACTTTTTGTGTCGTAAGAAATTGTCCAAGCACACAACTATCATGCATGGCTCCGGTAAGGTTTATTTTTGTATCATGGTATAGATGTATACTGTAAAACCCGCATGCTTTTACCATGAATAGTGCCCTTAAGATCGTACGTCCTAGATTAAAACTTACCCTATTTAGTATTGATCACATTCATGTGCTAATAATCAAGCAAGTGCATACGTGTATGACATGATAAGTATCGATTACGTACAAACTCATGATAAACAGTTAATAGATATTTCACGTGAACATAATTAAATCATGATCACCATTTTAAAACACGAACTAAAATAATTACGTAAGTACTTAATTACGAGTGTAAATAATACGATAAACTACATGATAAAATAAACAGAAACACTTTAAACACGAACACGTTTAACCACGAAGGAACACGAAACATCGGGACACGAGAAAAGGTACGGGTACCCCATGTGGGGCCCCATACCCACGGCACACATAACTAAATGGGCTTAGCCCATTGACTTTTACATGAAAGGGGGGTTATGGTAAATATTCATTTCATTTTTACATTTCAAGAAAATAAGCATTTAACCTAAAAAGATTTTTCTCTCCTCCTCCTTGGTCTCTCTTTGTGCCGCCACCCTTAAGACCACCAAAGGTGGTTGTTGATTGATCTTGATCACAAAAATCATTGCTATAAACCGTGTTTGTTCATCCTCTTTCAAGCTACGTATTGGTATATCATTCTAAACCTTTCTTTTCATTTCTTTTTAATCTTTAATTATTTTCATGAACATGCTATTTTTATTTTTGTTAAAACATGATAATTAAACATAGATCTAACATGTTTTGGGGTTAATTAAAATCAAAGGTTGTTATATAAGGGTGTTTGTTTTTGGCCGCCTAGTATAACCAACCCGAGGGGGGTTCGGTTTGCTTTTAGCCGCCACCACCAAGACCATTTTGGTCTTGGTTGGTGCATGTGGGACCCACGGCAGCAAGGGGACACAAGTACCCCGAGTTGGCTCGGGGTACGGTGTCGAGTTCATGCCCGATTCATGGTTCGTTGGTTAAATCATGATTTATGCTACATGTTAATATTATGAATTATGAACTAAGGATATAAATTAATTAATAACATGAGATATTAATTAAACCATGACTTAGGTTATTTTTAATTATTAATTTAGCATGATATTGATTTAACCTAAGTATTTTTATGTTATAAGTTATAATTAATTAATTATTTAAAACATGCTTATAATTAATTAATTTAGGCCTGACTTAGGTTATATTATTAATACATATTAATATACATTTTAACCTAAGTAATTTATTTCATTTTAATTAAAACATGTTATACTTTAATTAAAATGCTTAACCTATAGTTTAATTAAAATGCATGAAATAATAATTAAACTATACACTATATCATATGACTTAAGAAATAAGCTTATAAACACGTAAACTTATATTTTAGCTTATGCAACCAGCTTAATTATAATTATGGAAACTTCTATTTATAGAAACTTAATTAAATAAGGTAACTAATCTAATCATGGAAACCTTCTATATATGGAAACTTATTTAATTAAGGCAGCTGATCTATTTTTGGAAACTTTCTATTTTTAGAAACTGATCTATTTTAAGCAGTAAATTCTATTTTAGGAAACTTTCTATTTTTGGAAACTTTCTATTTTTGGAAACTTTCTATTTTTGGAAACTTTCTATTTTTGGGAACTTTCTATTTTTGGTAACTTTCTATTTTTGGAAACTTTCTATTTTTGGAAACTTTCTATTTTTGGAAACTTTCTATTTTTGGAAACCTGCTATTTTTGGAAAGTTACTTATTATTACACAGTAAGTATAATAATACATGAATTACCAGTAATACTTTATCAGATTAATCAGAGTACAAGGTAAATACAGATAGGGCTTTAAACAGTAAACCATGACCTAAAACATACAAAGTAAGCTAAGATGAGGCATAAAACCCAGTACGTAATCAGTGATTCGATACTTATACACGTGTGTATTCATGTAGCGTTAGGGATCCAGAAGTAGGAGTCTTTCTTCCGTTCATTCACTGGACTTGAGGTACGGATTCCCGTCCTTTCAGTATGGACATTCTTTCCTTATTAGGATTTCCCCGTATGCAGCCAACTGTTTTCCCCGGTATTTGTTTTATTGTTTTGAACTGCTTATGTTTAATTAGCATAATCTATAGCCATATACAAGCATGACCAGTTTCACCTAGTTATGGAGGTACCATAACCATAACATTGGAGGCACCAATGTTATGACTTCCCCACGGCGGAGTGATTGCTCGTGGCGTCCCTTTCAGTTTTGGCCATATTATTATATCATGTGGGGCGTATGGTTGCATCCTAGTTACATGTTTTATTCAGTATTTCATGGTGAATGTGGTGTGTGCCTTGCATCCTTCACAAGGAGTTGATCCCTCCTACCCAGACCAGTATATTAATTAGAGGCATCCCCTCTAATCAGCATGATGAGGTCACCCCTCCAAGTATTCATGCACGTGACCTTTTCATGACCTATATGGGCTATGGTATATATATGTTAAAACAGTTTTCATAAGATAAACATAAGGCTTTTCAAACTATAAAACCAGTTTTCTCAATACTTAACCAGTCTACTTAGAACTTAGTCTTCCGCTGTTATATGTTACATGCTTATCCTATTTCATGCTATATTGTACATCCGTGCACTGAGCGTCTTGCTCAGCCGTTTTCCTTTTCATGTTCCCTAAACGGCAGGTACTCAAGGACGCTCGTAGATTGAAATTGAGTATAATGCAGTTCGTGTTTTTCTCAGTTCTTACTAATAGAAAGTCCAACCAATATCGGGTTTTTAATTGTTCTTGGTTGTTAAGCTTGCTTGGTTAATCTATTTGCTACTTCAACAAATGCTTGCAAAACGGAAAAATATTACCTACGTATATGTAAAACAAATTGCAAATACCACGTTTTTATTCAAGTAGAAATTCAAAATGCAAAATATGAAACTAAAGGGACTGGAATTGTAAATTCTATGAAAAATAAATTCTTGAAATGTAAATTCTAACAATTATAGGGACTAAAAGTGTAAAACTGTTAACTAAAAGGATCAAAAATGCAAATTCTATAACAAACTAACCAAAAGTGTAACAAACTAACAAAATACTAACTGATTTTAACAACTTTCCAAACTCCAGGGACTAAACAAATGCAAACCCTAAAAACATGGAAGATTAGCCAAATTTTCAAACTATTTAGAACAATAGGGACCAAAGTGCAATTTTGGAAACTTTTTAACCAAAAACGGGACAAGCTTCAAAATAAGCTCGTTTGAGCTTAATACTCAATCAAATTTGATGAAACAACTTGCAAAACTCTTGAAATCTCAATTAAGCTACGTGTGTTCAAGGAAATTTGCTAAAAATCAGAAATAAGCAAATGAGTGCTTATCAATAAGCACAAAATAAGCTCTAGCCAAATCTAATCAGTCACAACTTGATTTTTCTATTAAATCTGATTAAGCAACTGATTTAAAGAATGGGAAATCAAACCAGAACGTTTTTCATCCAGAAATAAGCTCTTAAACTGAATTAAGCTAAATTTGAGCTTATGTTGACCAAGCGTTGACCAGCTTTTTTCAAAAAGCTAATTTTCTAAAAAATCAAGTAACTGAACTACTTAAATGGATTTGTGAAGAAAAATTGCTAAGTTTATGAAGAGGAAAATGAGATACAAATTTTCAGTTCACAAGTTACAAAAACTTGCATTAACTTGGCTTATCTGATTATTGCTTATATCTAAGTGCTTATGGAATACTGTATAAAATCCATTTGGAATATGAAACTATATGATGTAAGCTAAGACTGAGAACAAATTTGATGAAATTTCATCTAGAAATGAATGAGAACTGATCAATTGAAAATGGCAAGTTCTTAAAACCAAAGCTGAATGAAAACTGACCCAAACTATTTAAGTACCATTTGCCTGTTTGACCTTGTTATTGACTTGTAAAAGACTTAAAACAACTTATTATCACTTAATGACTGTAAATGAACTCTAAAAATCCAAATCTCAATGCTTGAAAACTATTTTTGAGCTATTCCCAAACACTCCTTTACAGATTTTTTACAAACTTTAACAAAGGCTTATTAAGATCTAGTTAACTATGAATCAAATGTAATAACAATCTAGACTTAGTGATTAAAATGAAAGGCTTAAAAGCTAAAATCAAACAATCATCAAAGCTAGAACTCCAATTAAGCTACAAGGCTAAAAATGACTCAACAAATGCAGTAGACTAAAAATTATCCAAATCAGAACACAAGTAGGCAGTAATCAAGCTACAAACACACAAAGTTCAATCAAACAGCAACTAAAAACAACTTTATCATGCAGCCATCAGATTATACTAGGAAAAGAAAGTATGCAGATTACTTATTGAGAGGAACAAAAATGATAACTATTAGAACCTATTGTAGTTATCCTTTGAGAAGAAGAGGAGCGCTGAGCTCTCTTACCCTAGTGATAACCACCACCTTATCACTAGGAATCAATCAAACAACAAGAACAGCAAACTAATCAACTAGAAATCATCATTCTGCTTGAACATCTTCAAAAACTATGGAAATGACTGAATTCTGATCAAACAGCAATCTAACTCCTTCAATGTTGGTTATGATCCATCAATGATCATAACTAACACTTAACAGCAACAACAGTATCCAAATGCAGCAAGAATAGAACTGGAATGATAAGAACAGTTTTGGCGGGAAAGCTTGAATTCAAAATTCATTAATGGAAAAACGGTTACAAGGTTTGTTAGAAGATAGTAACTAACTAACTAACTCAAGAGTTTGTCAGACTCTTGAGTAGCTAGGGTAAAATTGAGGGAAAAAGGAAAGGAAATGAAGAACTATGTGTTTTTACAAATTTAAGCTACAAATGAAAATGAGGTCTAATCTAGCTATTTATAGACATGAAGGAAGAGTTTGTTGGGGTTGGTGACGTGTCAGAACCAATCCCAGCTTGCCACGTGGAGAATTCTGCATATTGCACTTTGAAGGTATGAACAAGGAATTGGGGTTTTCTTCATTGATGGATTTCATGTTAATTGATTTGCACCATTGTGTTTATCTCTTCAAAACGATCAATTTTGATGTTGAACACTTTCCATGAAATTGCTTGTAGCTAAAACACGATCCTGGTAAATTTTTCTTTGAAGAAGATGACACGTGTAAGCATTTTATTGGTTGAAAATCAGTCACACGGATTGCACTGTTTGGATTTGGTAATAAATGTGAGGCGGCTTAGTGGATATTAAGTATTTGATCCGTGTGCTTCCTTTTCCTTTCTCTCATTGGCTGAATTAGTTATCACATGGATCAATCTTGGATAACTTTCAAAAGTTGGCAGAACAAGTCCTTGTACTTGGCAGATTATTGTTTTAAGCTACAATCTTCATTCTTTTGACATATTTGGTCCTTCAACTTCCATCCTTGAACAAAATGGTCCTTTGACTGAGTTGACTTGAGAGTTGACCAAGTTTGACTTGAACCTTGACTTTACATTATTTGCACTTTTAGTCCTTCAACTTTCATAACTTGTCAAGATAGGTCCTTATACTTCAAAGTCTTGTCACTTTTGATCCTCTTTTGTCTTTTTCATCCATTTGAGCTTGATTTTTCCTTGTTTGCTTGAAAATGTATCTTTTTACCTACACAAGTGCACACAAACACAAACATACCACATAACACTGTTTTTGCCAAATAAATTGGTATTTTGCTTCATGTTTTAGGGTTATTTGTTATTAAAAGGATATGAGTTTAAGCTCATATCAAATTCCCCTACACTTGAACATTGTCATGTCCTCATGCAATATTATATTTTAAGGCTCAAAATTTTACATTTCCCTCATAATTAATCCACCTTGGGCATATGAGATGCATCTACACTACTCTAAACTAAATGATGCATGATTTTGACTTTTAATAATGTAATGAATCAAAATAAAATTCTATCTACATCTTTTTGATTTTTCTTGAAATGGTTTTGATGGAAATAACTCATAAAGAATTCAATGACTTAGATTAGGGCTTGAGTACCATGGACATTTATCACCCTCAAGTTTCACTTTCCCCATACCAAGCTTAAAAATGGGATCATTGCATTCACAAGTAAAAAGTGCATCAACTTATTCATGACAATTAAATGTGGAACCGGTTATTATTTGAGCAAATTGCTTGTGGGCAAATTTGTCATTATTCAAGTGTGAAGTATAAGAAGTGTAAAATCCAAAAATAAGGAAGCACGGTTTTAATCCTAAGTAATCCTCTCATCCATTACTTGGAAAACCGCTCACAATTAATACAAGTCAGTATTAAGAGTAATAAGTCATTCGCCTTATGTGTAAAATCCTCACGTCATGCTTTCATAAGTAGCTACACACTCGCTAAGGAAAGAAAAATAAAACTCACGCAATAATTTACATCCGCCATCTTTTTGAGACTTTGGATCTTCAACCCCGCAACCCGTCAAGGTAATATTGGATTGGAGCAATCTATTGAATCCCCGCAACCCGTCAAGGTAATATTGGAACTCAATAGTCACCATAATTAACACCACACTGCCCCTCTTGGGAGTCTTGCATTATTTTTTTTCTTTTTCTTTTTTTTTCTTTTTCTAGCCACTCATTATTTTTCATAAGCCGCTCTTATTTTTCTTTATTCCTCACAAAGAAATTTGAAAAGAAGAAAAGGAAAAACACCCGCTAAGTATGGAGCATGACATAAGTCTAGTACACATAAAACGTGCTAACTTAGAATCTTAAGACGTACTCATATCAACCATAAATGATTAGCCAAAAATGCATAAGAGATTACAAACCAATTAAAACCGTACTTGATTATTTATTAACAATTATATACATGCGAAGAAAATAGAGGTAAAGAAGAGAAGGGTTTAGCCACAAGTAATTGCCATGAAGTCTATCTAGCCCTTTTACACTTACTTCAACTCTATCATTTCCCATCCTCCATAAATTTAAAATCTCAAATAATGAAATTGGTGGATGCTTAGCCTAATAGACCAATGAAGGTCTACATGGTTAAGGATACTAGCTAGAGAGTGCTAAAATAAGCAAACTCGGGTTGAGTCAAAATATCCATGGCGGGCCTAATATGTCAAAGAAGTCTAAATTTGTTAAAACCATGTTTTATTATATTTTTCCTTTTTATTTATTTTGATTAAAAATAAAAGAATATATACAATGCAAATGTGTTATGCAAATGAAAAATGATTGATGTTAAAATTATGAATGCATATTTTTGTTGGCCAAAGTAGATCAAAAATTTGAAAAATGTTGAAAATTCAATTTTTCCATGTTATCATGCAAGACAATGACAAGTTCTAGGTAAGGTCACTTCGATAGAAGACCCCCCTACACTTAAGCTAAACATTGTCCTCAATGTTTAAGAGCATGGAAGTGTAAAAACTTCCCCTACACTTATGACAATGAATAGACTTTGCTTAACCCAAGTTAAGGAAAGGACAACTATTAGTGAAATCATGTTTAAGCACAAGGTGTCAATGAAAATTCACTAAAGTAACGAAGGGAACCGGATACAAGGGCCTCCTCCATAAACTCCAAAGCATGAGATGAGTGAGCAACCCTACAAACAATAATGAAGACAAAAGAAGGTCTCCCCTACACTTATCTCCAAGTCTATGCCTTTATTTCTAACCTACAACACTCTAAACCTAGTTATACGATGCTTGAGTTAATGAGTCTCTAGCTCGACTCGTCCCTCAATGAATTAATTCATGGGGAAAATGGGGACCTCTTGGACCATTTCAACGGAAATGTCCTCCCCAAAGTAATGTTTAACACGGTGACCATTCACTTTAAAATTTGGACCATCGGGTTGGGACAACTCAAGAGTTCCATATGGAAACACTTGAGGAATAGTGAATGGACCGGACCATCTCGACTTAAGCTTGCCCGCAAAAAGCTTCAATCTTGAGTTAAAGAGGAGAACCGGCTCTCAAACTTTGAACTCACGATTCTTGATCTTAGCATCATGCAATTTCTTAGTCTTTTCCTTGTAAAGCAAAGAATTCTCATAGGCATTGGCTCTCAACTCATCCATCTCGTTGAGTTGATCCTTCCTATGTGAACCGGCTTGGTTTAAATCAAAGTTAGCCCACTTGAGAGCCCAAGATGCCTTATGTTCTAACTCAAATGGGAGGTGGCACGCTTTTCCATAGACAAGCCTATAAGGAGTACAACCAATCGGTGTTTTAAAAGCCGTCCTAAACGCCCACAAAGCATCATCAAGCTTGTCCGACCAAGAAGCTCGATGTTCACCCACCGTTCTCTCTAAAATCCTCTTTAAACCACGATTTGTGACCTCGGTTTGACCATTTGTTTGAGGGTGATACGCGGTAGAAAGTCTATGATTCACTCCATATTTCTTCATAACTCTCGTGAATTGATCATTACAAAAGTGCGTACCACGATCACTTATGATGGCCCGAGGTACACCAAATATAGCAAATAATTGTTTCAAAAACTTTACAACCACTCTAGCATCATTAGTAGGTAAGGCTTTAGCCTACACCCACTTGGACACATAATCCACCGCCACAAGTATATACTTGTTTCCCTTAGAGGATGGAAAAGGTCCCATGAAATCTATTCCCCATACATCAAATATCTCACACTCTTGGATACAATTTTGTGGCATCTCATCACGTTGTGTAATTTTTCCTTGTCTTTGACAAACATCACAAAATTTCACCATCTCTTGGGCATCCTTGTAAATGGAAGGCCAATAGTAACCCGAATCAAAGACTTTCTTGGCGGTGTAGTTATGCCCAAAATGTCCACCCGTAGGTCCTTTATGACATGCCTCTAAGATTTTAAATGCCTCGGGCCCATCTACACACCGTCTAATGATTTGGTCCGCACATTGCCTAAAAAGATATGGATCATCCCAAAAGTAATACTTAACTTCCTTAAGAAACTTTTTCTTTTGTTGGTAAGTAAGACCCTCAATAAGCACATTGCCCACAAGATAGTTTGCGATATCCGCAAACCAAGGTGTGGCATCCTCTTGGGAAGAGATGGACATGAGCTCCTCTAGTGGAAAGGATTCATTGATTTCTTGATGTGGGAAATCTCCTTGAAAAGGATGCTCAAGTCTACTCAAATGATCCGCCGCTAAATTCTCGGCCCCTTTCTTATCACGAATCTCTATCTTAAACTCTTGAAGCAACAAAACCCATCTCAAAAGCCTAGGCTTAGCATCTTGTTTTGTCATAAGATACTTGAGAGCGGAATGATCCGTATACACTATGGTTTTGGAAAGCACAAGATATGGTCTAAACTTCTCAAAAGCATATACTATAGCAAGCAACTCTTTTTCCGTGGTAGTGTAATGAAGTTGTGCACCGGTCATGGTTTTACTCGCATAGTGTATAGGTTGAAAATGCTTATTAACTCTTTGTCCTAAGACGGCCCCCACCGCATAATCACTAGCGTCACACATAAGCTCAAAAGGTAATTCCCAATTTGGAGAAACCAAAACGGGAGCCTTAGTTAATTTTTCCTTAAGGGTCTCAAAAGAGTCTAAACAAGCTTGGTCAAAAATGAAAGGAGCCTCTTTCTCCAAGAGGTGAGTCATCGGTCTAGCTATCTTAGAAAAATCTTGTATAAAGCGCCTATAAAATCCCGCATGACCTAAGAAACTCCTCACACCTTTAACCGAGGTGGGTGGGGGAAGCTTAGCAATCACATCAATTTTAGCTCGATCAACTTCTAATCCCTTATTGGATATCTTGTGTCCTAAAACAATCCCCTCTTTAACCATAAAGTGACATTTCTCCCAATTAAGCACCAAACGTGTTTCCTCACAACGCTTAAGCATTCTCTCAAGATTGGTGAGACATGAGCTAAAGGAGTTTCCAAATACGGAAAAGTCATCCATAAAAACCTCCATGGTTTGCTCTATCATGTCATGGAAAATCGCCATCATGCACCTTTGAAACGTCCCCGGTGCATTACATAGGCCAAAAGGCATCCTCTTGTAAGCAAATGTACCGTAGGGACAAGTGAATGTGGTCTTTTCTTGATCCTTAGGGTCAATGGGTATTTGAAAATAACCCGAAAAGCCATCAAGAAAACAATAGTACTCATTTCCCGCTAAGCGTTCAAGCATTTGATCCGTAAAGGGAAGCGGGAAATGGTCTTTCCTAGTTGCCTCATTGAGTTTTCTATAATCAATGCAAACTCTCCAACCGGTCACAAGTCTCGTGGGAATAAGCTCATTGTTCTCATTAGGCACCACGGTGATTCCACCCTTCTTTGGAACACAATGAACCGGGCTAACCCATGGAGAGTCGGAAATGGGGTAAATCATACCCGCATCTAAGAGTTTAATCACTTCCTTCTTAATAACCTCATGGATTTTTGGGTTAACTCTCCTTTGGTTTTGAATGGCGGGTTTATAGTCATCCTCCATAAGGATTTTGTGAGTACAAAAATGTGGATCAATTCCCCTTATGTCGGATATTTTCCATGCTAAAGCTTTCTTATGTTTCTTAAGAACTTCAATAAGTTTCTCTTTCTCATCCTCTTTCAACTCTTTAGCAATAATCACCGGTAATTGGTCTTTTCCTTCTAAGAAAGCATATTCTAAGTGGGATGGAAGTTCCTTAAGTTCAATGGGAGGTGGACTCTCTATGGAAGGTTTAACTATGGAAGGTTCCTCAATGGTAATCTCTTGTGGAATAGGAGAAGGAATAGGGTCCTCATTGAGCAACTTTTGGATTGTAAGAATATCTTCTTCCCAATTAATGGGAGAATCATCATCACCAAGAAAGTTGGACTCAAATTCCTCCAATAGGAAATCACTCTCTCCAAAAGGTGTTAGAGAGGGAGCAATTGAGGCCACGGTTTCAACATGGGGAATCTCATCACTAGCACTCTTACAAGCATCATGAAAGTGTTCATTACACACTTCATCTAGCACATCCACAATGTTAATAGTCTCACAAGGTCTAGACTCCTTAACCTCTTTTCTATCACAAACTTTCCCTAACTTAAACACCACTCTCTCATCTTCTACTCTCATAATTAATTCTCCTTCCGCCACATCTATCAAGGTACGACCCGTTCTCAAAAACGGTCTACCAACAATCAAAGGCACTCTAGGATCCATGTCATAATCGACCACTACAAAATCGGCCGGAAAGGTAAACTTATCCACACCTACAAACACATCTTCCGCTATACCTACGGGGTGAGCTATGGTTCGGTTGGCTAGTTCAAGAGTCATCCTAGTGGGAGTGAGCTCGGGAAGAGATAGTTGTTTCCAAACCGATAAAGGCATGAGATTTATGCTCGCCCCTAAATCCGCCAAAGCCATGCAATTTTCAACACCGGGAAAATTACAAGGTATCAAGAAACGCCCCGGATCTCCAAGTTTTGTTGGTAAGGTTTTAAGTAACACCGCGGAACAATTTTCATTAAGTGATGTGTTGGGCAAATCAACCAATTTCTCTTTGTTTGAGAGCAAATCCTTGAACATCTTAGCAAACTTTGGCATATAAGCAAGAGCTTCCGCAAAGGATATATTGATGTTGAGTTGCTTGAACATCCTTAAGAAATTGGAGACTTGGATGTCATCTTTGTTCTTTAACTTGTCCTTTTTCAACCTTGAAGGGTATGGAAGAGTAGGTTTTGGTGTAGGTGGAATAGGTGTTGTGGTGGAAGATTGATCTTTGTTAGCTTCTTCATTGGGAAGTGTGGAAGGTAAAGGAGAAGTATGAGGTGGTTGAGAAGGTGTGTTTGAGTGAATAGGAGCATTTTGAGGAGGTGGAGTAGAATTAGAAGGCTTGTCACAAGTAGGAGCACAAGTGGGTTGAACAAGAGTAGGTTTAGGAGGTGAAGGATCCTTTGTTGTTGTTCCAATCCTTGTTGTAATAGCATTGACATTGGCCCTAGGGTTTGTTTGTGTGTTAGAAGGTAAAGCCCCTTGTGGTCTTTGAGTTACCGCCACTAAAACCCTATTGATTTGTTCCTCCAATGTACGTTTCATTTGGTCATTCATTCTCTTCTCAATTTCACGCATTTTCTTGTCAACATACTCTTGAGTCTCTTGCATCCCATATCCTTGATTTGGATTTTGAGGGTAAGCTTGATTTGGTATTGGAACATATGCTTGAGTGGGAATAAATGGAAGTGGTTGATTAAATCCTTGTTGTGGTGGATAAAAGGTATTTGCTTGAGGTTGAAATTGATTGGGTGCCTTGTAGTTATTTCCTTGGTATGGTGGTCTTTGCCCTTGATTCCTTGCTAAAATTTGAGGAGGATTTTGTGGAATTTGGGTGGGTGGTTGGGGTGGGAAGCCGGGTGGACTAAGGTAATTTTGGGATTTGTAAGAAAGGTTATTTGGATTGATATTAGGTTTGAAATGTTCACGATGTTCCTCTTGGTAAGCATAGCATTCCCCTTGATACCCTTGCACCTTATCACATTGTTCATAAGAATGGGGACCTCCACAAGTAACACAAGAAATGGTGATGGCATTCACATTATTCGAGGAATTGTTCAATGTCATGCTCTTAAAATTTTGAAACATTTCTTGTTGTCTTTGCAAATTCCTTTCACTGTCTCTATCCATCCTTTGAAAAATCGCTTCTTGAAACTTGAGGAGTTGGTTGTCACAAGGGATTTGAGAATTGTTTTGGATAACATGAACCCTTTCTTCAAATTGATTGTTTGTTTGAACCATCGCTTTAGTCTCAATGATGTCCACAGCCTCTTGATATGTCTTAAGAAGAATATTCCCTCCCGCGGAAGCATTGAGTGAATCTTGGTGGTGAGCTTTAAGGCCATCATAAAAGAGACTTATTTGGTGAACTTGATCCAATCCATGATTAGGGCATCGCCTCAACAACTCACTATACTCTTCCCAAGCATCACTAAAGGATTGACTAGGTTTTTGTTGAAAGCTCATAATTAAAGTCCTCAAAGCCATAGTCTTTTGTGGAGGAAAGAACTTGTTCAAAAACTTAGTAGTGAAACCATCCCATGTGGTGATACTATCGGGTGGTTGGGTGTCTAACCAATGCTTAGCACTCCCCTCTAAGGAAAATGACACTAACATCAACCTAATGACCTCATGTGGAACCCCATTATGCTTAATGGTATTGCAAAGTGAAAGGAATCTCTTAAGGTGAGCATGAGGATCCTCATTGTGTTTACCAAGGAAAGGTGATAATGCAACCATATTGATCATAGATGTATGTAGCTCAAATGTGTTAGCGGGAAAGTCGGGAATCTTAATGGCACTAGAATATCCATGAATGTTGGATTGCATACGTTCATACAAAGTGCGATTATCAATAGCCATGGCTTCTTGTGGTGGTGACAAAGCACGATTCTCGTGATCGGCTTGGTGGACGATGGTGGTCTTACTCTTTCTCTTTTTCTTCCTTTTCGGAGGAAGAGGTTGTACACCAATCGGTATTTGTGCACGCCCGCGAGTGAGCATGCAACTCAATACGAGGAATGAGAGAGAAGCTCTCGTGTGACTTTGAAGAGAAATGGATTATCCTCTTCGAGTTTCAATATTAAATATCCACAAGAAAATAACAATATATGTATTTACTACTTTGGGTGCAAGACCCTCAATGAAGCCTTCCTTCTTAGAATACTCCCAAGTGAACGGGGGGTTAGGTGGCGCGAAGCACTTAAGTACCTATTGACCCTTAGATGGCATTTTATAGCACATCGCCTTTCTATTCACTTAAATGTTCGTATTCTTCGAATTGTTGCTTATTAAGAGTATTTATCTATTCTTGCTTTATTTTGTTTGATCGATACACGTGTCAAGGACCGGAACGCCCCTCAACACGGTGTATTGCCTCGGCAATACTTATGGAAGATATGTAGATTGATTGTTCTTATACGTATACGTATTTACTTATAATAATATATGGAAAATATTTTTGTATTTATGAGTTTTTTAAGGGAAAATACTATATGTACATAAAAATCGAGAGAATCCAATAATATATATTTTTGGTTACAATCTCTTAGGAAAAAGATTGCTTTTTGGATTTTTTATTTTTTTGGTCAATTCTTTAGGAAAAGAATTGTTTTGTTAATTTTTTAGTTTTTATATATTTTTATATTTTTGATTTTTTTATTTGTTTTTGATTTATGATACGTAAAAATAACGTTCACAAAGTGAACGGATCCCAAAAGCCAATGAAAACCGTCAATCGATAGTCTCTCGTGTAGTAAAAGAACCGGCAGCGGCGCCATTTGAAATTGAGTATAATGCAGTTCGTTTTTTTCTCAGTTCTTACTAATAGAAAGTCCAACCAATATCGGGTTTTTAATTGTTCTTGGTTGTTAAGCTTGCTTGGTTAATCTATTTGCTACTTCAACAAATGCTTGCAAAACGGAAAAATATTACCTACGTATATGTAAAACAAATTGCAAATACCACGTTTTTATTCAAGTAGAAATTCAAAATGCAAAATATGAAACTAAAGGGACTGGAATTGTAAATTCTATGAAAAATAAATGCTTGAAATGTAAATTCTAACAATTATAGGGACTAAAAGTGTAAAATTGTTAACTAAAAGGATCAAAAATGCAAATTCTATAACAAACTAACCAAAAGTGTAACAAACTAACAAAATACTAACTGATTTTAACAACTTTCCAAACTCCAGGGACTAAACAAATGCAAACCCTAAAAATATGGAAGATTAGCCAAATTTTCAAACTGTTTAGAACAATAGGGACTAAAGTGCAATTTTGGAAACTTTTTAACCAAAAACGGGACAAGCTTCAAAATAAGCTCGTTTGAGCTTAATACTCAATCAAATTTGATGAAACAACTTGCAAAACTCTTGAAATCTCAATTAAGCTACGTGTGTTCAAGGAAATTTGCTAAAAATCAGAAATAAGCAAATGAGTGCTTATCAATAAGCACAAAATAAGCTCTAGCCAAATCTAATCAGTCACAACTTGATTTTTTTATTAAATCTGATTAAGCAACTGATTTAAAGAATGGAAAATCAAACCAGAACGTTTTTCATCCAGAAATAAGCTCTTAAACTGAATTAAGCTAAATTTGAGCTTATGTTGACCAAGCGTTGACCAGCTTTTTTCAAAAAGCTAATTTTCTCAAAAATCAAGTAACTCAACTACTTAAATGGATTTGTGAAGAAAAATTGCTAAGTTTATGAAGAGGAAAATGAGATACAAATTTTCAGTTCACAAGTTACAGAAACTTGCATTAACTTGGCTTATCTGATTATTGCTTATATCTAAGTGCTTATGGAATACTGTATAAAATCCTTTTGGAATATGAAACTATATGATGTAAGCTAAGACTGAGAACAAATTTGATGAAATTTCATCTAGAAATGAATGAGAACTGATCAATTGAAAATGGCAAGTTCTTAAAACCAAAGCTAAATGAAAACTGACCCAAACTATTTAAGTACCATTTGCCTGTTTGACCTTGTTATTGACTTGTAAAAGACTTAAAACAACTTATTATCACTTAATGACTATAAATGAACTCTAAAAATCCAAATCTCAATGCTTGAAAACTATTTTTGAGCTATTCCCAAACACTCCTTTACTGATTTTTTACAAACTTTAACAAAGGCTTATTAAGATCTAGTTAACTCTGAATCAAATGTAATAACAATCTAGACTTAGTGATTAAAATGAAAGGATTAAAAGCTAAAATCAAACAATCATCAAAGCTAGAACTCCAATTAAGCTACAAGGCTAAAAATGACTCAACAAATGCAGTAGACTAAAAATTATCCAAATCAGAACACAAGTAGGCAGTAATCAAGCTACAAACACACAAAGTTCAATCAAACAGCAACTAAAAACAACTTTATCATGCAGCCATCAGATTATACTAGGAAAAGAAAGTATGCAGATTACTTATTGAGAGGAACAAAAATGAGAACTATTAGAACCTATTGTAGTTATCCTTTGAGAAGAAGAGGAGCGCTGAGCTCTCTTACCCTAGTGATAACCACCACCTTATCACTAGGAATCAATCAAACAACAAGAACAGCAAACTAATCAACTAGAAATCATCATTCTGCTTGAACATCTTCAAAAACTATGGAAATGACTGAATTCTGATCAAACAGCAATCTAACTCCTTCAATGTTGGTTATGATCCATCAATGATCATAACTAACACTTAACAGCAACAACAGTATCCAAATGCAGCAAGAATAGAACTGGAATGATAAGAACAGTTTTGGCGGGAAAGCTTGAATTCAAAATTCATTAATGGAAAAACGGTTACAAGGTTTGTTAGAAGATAGTAACTAACTAACTAACTCAAGAGTTTGTCAGACTCTTGAGTAGCTAGGGTAAAATTGAGGGAAAAAGGAAAGGAAATGAAGAACTATGTGTTTTTACAAATTTAAGCTACAAATGAAAATGAGGTCTAATCTAGCTATTTATAGACATGAAGGAAGAGTTTGTTGGGGTTGGTGACGTGTCAGAACCAATCCCAGCTTGCCACGTGGAGAATTCTGCATATTGCACTTTGAAGGTATGAACAAGGAATTGGGGTTTTCTTCATTGATGGATTTCATGTTAATTGATTTGCACCATTGTGTTTATCTCTTCAAAACGATCAATTTTGATGTTGAACACTTTCCATGAAATTGCTTGTAGCTAAAACACGATCCTGGTAAATTTTTCTTTGAAGAAGATGACACGTGTAAGCATTTTATTGGTTGAAAATCAGTCACACGGATTGCACTGTTTGGATTTGGTAATAAATGTGAGGCGGCTGAGTGGATATTAAGTATTTGATCCGTGTGCTTCCTTTTCCTTTCTCTCATTGGCTGAATTAGTTATCACATGGATCAATCTTGGATAACTTTCAAAAGTTGGCAGAACAAGTCCTTGTACTTGGCAGATTATTGTTTTAAGCTACAATCTTCATTCTTTTGACATATTTGGTCCTTCAACTTCCATCCTTGAACAAAATGGTCCTTTGACTGAGTTGACTTGAGAGTTGACCAAGTTTGACTTGAATCTTGACTTTACATTATTTGCACTTTTAGTCCTTTAACTTTCATAACTTGTCAAGATAGGTCCTTATACTTCAAAGTCTTGTCACTTTTGATCCTCTTTTGTCTTTTTCATCCATTTGAGCTTGATTTTTCCTTGTTTGCTTGAAAATGTATCTTTTTACCTACACAAGTGCACACAAACACAAACATACCACATAACACTGTTTTTGCCAAATAAATTGGTATTTTGCTTCATGTTTTAGGGTTATTTGTTATTAAAAGGATATGAGTTTAAGCTCATATCATAGATCTCAAACGTACGTGCATATGGACTGGAAGCTTTACTGTCTTTCTTTTCTTTATGCATTTCCCTTACTTTAATACAGCTTGCAATGGACATTGTTTCGTCCTTTCCTTTTACAGTATTTATTTTTGTGTGTGATGAGCTCTACTTTGGGGTTACCGATGTTTGATTCCGGTATTTCCCTTTTATGGTCAAATAATGCTTAGACATTTATCCTTGTATGCTTTGATGACACGCCATGATTATGCGTAAGATTCCATTTCCAAAATGGGGTGTTACAATTATGGTATCAGAGCCAAGGCTTCGACCTGTAGGCTCTCAAATATGACCTGTGATTAGTGGGTAGTCACTACGGTCTTCCTAGAACTGACAGTTGTTTTCATGCATTCATCATTTTTAAGCATACATATACATGTCATTGTTACAGGGTTTTTGACTAAGTAATGGTTGGTACAGGACTGGCCCTATTTAGTCGCATGTGTTTTATCGAAACTTTTAGATTTGGGACCGACCCATAGGCGTCCCCTCGATGTGTCTTTTGTTTTGAGTGAATTGACCAGAGGCGTTCACTCTCGAGCATCAAAAGTTTTCATAAAACTGCATCATGCATTCATACACAAAAAATTTTTGCATAAAAAATTTTCTCGTGAAATTTTGGTATAAATTTTTTTTTTCATGAATATATATAAGTTTTATGTTTTGATTTGTTAATCATATGATTTATGTTATACTGTCAGATGGCAAACACAGACAAACTCCGGGAGTTATTCGCAGACATGGAGGCAGAAATGCAAGACGCCATTCTTCATGACGACGAATATCCTCCCCCACCTATCATTTTTCCCATGGAAGGAAGGAATCGACTCATGAGGGAATACTACGCCATGAGACAGAGACCCGATGAGAATAGTGGTCAGTTCATGCAGAGGTTCCTCGGGTACACAGCTGTCCTGAGGGCATCCGCAGGCACCACTGAAGAACAAGCACTACATTTTCGTTGGGGCCTTAATCCAAGGATTGCCAATAATTTATCGGGTGCCTCGTTGGATACTGTGGCACAAGTGGCTTATGCAGCAAGGGAGCTAGAGATGCTGCAGGAGCGAGATGAGTTCGGGGAAGCTGAAAGACCCGACAAGAGGTAAACATTTCGTATTCAAACGGTAACCAAACCGCATCCTATCATTATATGTTCAATAATCATCTCTTAAACTGTATCTTCCAGGCAGAAAACTGGGGACCGGTCTCAGCCGGCTACTCAGCAGCAGCCTCATCAACCCAAAGGAAACGGTCACACTAACAACCGTTTCTGTTGGGGAAAGGCGTAGCGGTAATGATAATTACCGTAACAACGCTGGACACTCCAACAACAGCAGGTCCTACTATTTACGCATATTCTTATGATTTCATGTTATATCTCTCATGCTGACACTATATTAACCTCTACCAGGAACCACGGTAACGGGAAGGACCAGAACCACAGGGGTTCGCAGCCTAACCGTTCAGCTATCACTGGTGAACATATTATGATGCATATGTCTTATACTCGTGCATATACTTTATCTTAACACATTTTGTCATCAGCAGGCCCTCAACAAACAAGGACTCCTGCTGGAGGATTCACTCATCCTCTTTGCAATACTTGCCATCGCAGACACCCTGGCCCAGGTCGTCGTTATTCCGACGCGTGCTACAAGTGCGGTCTCCCTGGCCATCGTATGAGAGATTGCCGTAAGGGTGAAATGGAGGGTACCTCGGGTCATGATGATAATAAGCCGCCTCCTACCACTGGGCGTGTCTACACGACATCTCGCGATCAGGCAAACAAATCTACAGGTACCATTACTGGAATTTTGTATATGTACGGCCAAGCTGCATGTGTTCTTTTCGACACGGGTGCCACTCACTCAGTTATTTCCACTACATATGCTAAGAACATCAGGACACTTCCCTTGCCATTAGAAAATAGGCTTACCATTTCCACGCCTTTGAGGGACTCTGTATTAATAACTCATGTATACAAGAGTCTTCCTCTAGAGTTTGACGATAAAGTTCGTGCAGTAGATGCACTTCCCCTAGACATGATTGAGTTCGATATGATTCTCAGCATGGACTGGCTATCCAAGCACCATGCTACCATAGACTGTCACTCATATCGGGTGATCTTCGGCGACATTAATGCACCAGAGTACATTCATAACGGGTTCATACTCGGACGGTCTGTACAAGTCATATCTACCTTGCAAGCACATGCATTACTGTCACATGGCTGTGAGGGTTATCTAGCTACGGTTCACGACATGGATGCTGAATCTCCATCGATTCAGGATCAACCAGTAGTTTCGGAATTTCAAGACGTCTTCCCAGCTGAACTCCCCGGCATACCACCTGCACGAGAAGTAGAATTCAACATCGACCTTGTTCCAGGAGCTGAACCAATCTCTAAGGCTCCGTATCGTATGGCTCCCATAGAGCTAAAAGAACTGAAGGACCAACTGCATGAACTTCTTGAGCGAGGGTTCATTAGACCAAGCTCATCTCCATGGGGCGCACCGGTCTTGTTCGTTAAGAAGAAGGACAACAGCATGCGACTTTGCATAGACTACCGTGAACTTAATAAGATTACCATCCGCAATAGATATCCACTGCCACGTATAGATGATCTGTTTGACCAACTTCAAGGAGCCAAACACTTCTCAAAGATCGATCTAAGGTCAGGCTACCATCAGCTAAGGGTTAAAGAGCAGGATATTGCCAAGACTGCTTTTCGTACCCGCTATGGCCATTATGAGTTTGTAGTCATGCCATTCGGCCTGACTAATGCTCCAGCAGTATTCATGGATCTGATGAACATAATCTTCCATGAATTCCTTGATAAGTTTGTCATTGTATTCATCGATGACATCCTGATTTTCTCAAAGTCCATGGAGGAACACGAAGACCATCTCCGTACGGTACTACAGATTCTTCGTCAGAAGCAGCTGTATGCGAAATTCTCCAAGTGTGAGTTCTGGTTAAACAAAGTGGCATTCTTAGGTCACATTGTATCAGTAGAAGGGATCACTATGGACCCAGCGAAGGTTGAGGCTATCACTAAATGGCCAAGACCAACGTCAGCGACAGAAGTCCGTAGTTTCTTGGGCTTAGCTGGATATTATCGCAGATTCGTGGAGAACTTTTCCCGTTTGGCACTACCTCTCACCAAACTGATGCGAAAAGGAGAGAAATTCGTCTGGACGGAAGAACGAGAGAAGAGCTTCGAAGACCTAAAGCAGAAGTTAGTATCTGCACCTATTCTTACTCTCCCATCTGGTACAGGTGGATTTCAGATCTACAGCGATGCATCGGGGAAGGGACTGGGCTGTGTTCTCATGCAACATGGGAAAGTGATCGCGTATGCTTCACGGCAGCTTAAGCCCTATGAAGAAAACTACCCTACGCATGACCTGGAACTTGCTGCAGTGGTGTTCGCATTGAAAATATGGAGGCACTACTTATACGGAGAATCATGCGACATTTTCACGGATAACAAGAGCTTGAAGTATATCTTCACTCAACGTGAATTGAACATGAGACAAAGGAGATGGTTGGAACTGTTGAAGGATTATGATATTAACCTACAGTATCATCCCGGAAAGGCTAATGTAGTAGCAGATGCACTCAGCAGAAAGTCCGGAATGATCAACGGCATTGAAATCAAGGAACAAAACATAAGAGACTTGGAGCGGCTAGACATCGAAATCATGGTACGTGGGCAGCACGGATACTGGGCGAATCTTAGAGTAGAACCCGAGTTACTGTCTAGGATCAAGGAAGCTCAGAAGGATGATGGAGAAATATGGGCGATAAGTCAGAATTTGGAGAAGCAGACAGAATTCAGAATGGACGCAGACGGTATCGTTTGGCAGGGCATGAGACTTTGTGTTCCTGACAATCAAGAACTCCGGGAAGCATTGTTAGCTGAAGCTCACAGCTCCCCATTTTCTATACATCCTGGGTCGACAAAAATGTACCATGACATCAGACAGTACTTTTGGTGGAGTGGTATGAAACAGGATGTAGCCACTTATGTCTCCAAATGTCTTACCTACCAGCAGGTTAAGATTGAGCATCAGCGATCGGGCGGTCTCCTTCAACCGTTGGATATTCCAGAGTGGAAGTGGGACAAAATCACTATGGATTTTGTTACCGGTCTTCCGCCTACCAAGAAGAAGCACGATGCCATTTGGGTCATCGTCGATCGACTCATCAAATCAGCTCATTTCTTACCGATACGCAAGGAAGATCCGGTAAGTAAACTCGCAGATACTTACAGAAGGGAGATCAGGAGACTCCACGGTGCTCCCTCCAGCATCGTCTCAGACAGAGATCCTCGTTTCACATCGCGATTCTGGAAAGGTTTGCAAAACGCTTGGGGTACACAACTTAAGCTGAGTACGGCCTTTCATCCTCAAACAGACGGACAGTCGGAGCGAACCATTCAGACATTGGAAGATATGTTAAGGTCGTTTGCGTTGGAATGGACAGGTGATTGGGACGATTACATCTGTTTGGTTGAGTTTGCATACAACAACAGCTGGCACGCAAGTATCAGATGTGCTCCTTTCGAAATGTTGTATGGCAGGAAGTTTCGCGCTCCAATCTGCTGGGATCAAGTGGAAGAGCGAACACTCGAAGGACCAGAAATTATAGAAATGACCAATGAGAAGATCGAAGTAGCTAAGCAGAAGCTGCAGGAAGCACGGTCACGTCAGAAGAGTTACGCTGATAAGCATCGTAGGGACATACATTTTAATGTGGGAGACCACGTCTTCCTCAAGGTTTCGCCGGCGCGTGGTGTTAAACGCTTCGGGATCAAAGGGAAACTCAGTCCTCGTTTCATCAGACCGTTTGATATCATTGAACGAATCGGTGAAGTATCTTACCGATTGGCGTTACCTCCTCAGCTTTCGCACGTGCATAACGTGTTTCATGTGTCCTTACTCAGAGGGTACAAGTATCATCCCCTTCACATGGTTCAGTATCCACTGGAACAGATACGTGAAGAACTCACTTTTATAGAGGAACCCGAACGAGTTCTCGACAGGCAAGAACGAGTCATGAGAAGGAAGACGATTCCATTCGTCAAAATTCTTTGGAGGGACCATACCGAGCGGGAAGCCACTTGGGAAACGGAGGAGTCTATCCGGGCTTCTTACCCTCACTTCATATTTTGAGTTCGGGTATGTTACTTCTTTCCAGTTTACTTTATCTATAATTCAGGGACGAATTATTCTTTTTAGGGGGGAAGAATTGTAAAACCCGCATGCTTTTACCATGAATAGTGCCCTTAAGATCGTACGCCCTAGATTAAAACTTACCCTATTTAGTATTGATCACATTCATGTGCTAATAATCAAGCAAGTGCATACGTGTATGACATGATAAGTATCGATTACGTACAAACTCATGATAAACAGTTAATAGATATTTCACGTGAACATAATTAAATCATGATCACCATTTTAAAACACGAACTAAAATAATTACGTAAGTACTTAATTACGAGTGTAAATAATACGATAAACTACATGATAAAATAAACAGAAACACTTTAAACACGAACACGTTTAACCACGAACGAACACGAAACATCGGGACACGAGAAAAGGTACGGGTACCCCATGTGGGGCCCCATACCCACGGCACACATAACTAAATGGGCTTAGCCCATTGACTTTTACATGAAAGGGGGGGGGGGGGGTTATGGTAAATATTCATTTCATTTTTACATTTCAAGAAAATAAGCATTTAACCTAAAAAGGTTTTTCTCTCCTCCTCCTTGGTCTCTCTTTGTGCCGCCACCCTTAAGACCACCAAAGGTGGTTGTTGATTGATCTTGATCACAAAAATCATTGCTATAAACCGTGTTTGTTCATCCTCTTTCAAGATACGTATTGGTATATCATTCTAAACCTTTCTTTTCATTTCTTTTTAATCTTTAATTATTTTCATGAACATGCTATTTTTATTTTTGTTAAAACATGATAATTAAACATAGATCTAACATGTTTTGGGGTTAATTAAAATCAAAGGTTGTTATATGAGGGTGTTTGTTTTTGGCCGCCTAGTATAACCAACCCGAGGGGGGTTCGGTTTGCTTTTAGCCGCCACCACCAAGACCATTTTGGTCTTGGTTGGTGCATGTGGGACCCACGGCAGCAAGGGGACACAAGTACCCCGAGTTGGCTCGGGGTACGGTGTCGAGTTCATGCCCGATTCATGGTTCGTTGGTTAAATCATGATTTATGCTACATGTTAATATTATGAATTATGAACTTAGGATATAAATTAATTAATAACATGAGATATTAATTAAACCATGACTTAGGTTATTTTTAATTATTAATTTAGCATGATATTAATTTAACCTAAGTATTTTTATGTTATAAGTTATAATTAATTAATTATTTAAAACATGCTTATAATTAATTAATTTAGACATGACTTAGGTTATATTATTAATACATATTAATATACATTTTAACCTAAGTAATTTATTCCATTTTAATTAAAACATGTTATACTTTAATTAAAATGCTTAACCTATAGTTTAATTAAAATGCATGAAATAATAATTTAACTATACACTATATCATATGACTTAAGAAATAAGCTTATAAACACGTAGACTTATATTTTAGCTTATGCAACCAGCTTAATTCTAATTATGGAAACTTCTATTTATAGAAACTTAATTAAATAAGGCAACTAATCTAATCATGGAAACCTTCTATATATGGAAACTTATTTAGTTAAGGCAGCTGATCTATTTTTAGAAACTTTCTATTTTTAGAAACTGATCTATTTTAAGTAGTAAATTCTATTTTAGGAAACTTTCTATTTTTGGAAACTTTCTATTTTTGGAAACTTTCTATTTTTGGAAACTTTCTATTTTTGGAAACTTTCTATTTTTGGTAACTTTCTATTTTTGGAAACTTTCTATTTTTGGAAACTTTCTATTTTTGGAAACTTTCTATTTTTGGAAACCTGCTATTTTTGGAAAGTTACTTATTATTACATAGTAAGTATAATAATACATGAATTACCAGTAATATATTATCAGATTAATCAGAGTACAAGGTAAACACAGATAGGGCTTTAAACAGTAAACCATGACCTAAAACATACAAAGTAAGCTAAGATGAGGCATAAAACCCAGTACGTAATCAGTGATTCGATACTTATACACGTGTGTATTCATGTAGCGTTAGGGATCCAGAAGTAGGAGTCTTTCTTCCGTTCATTCACTGGACTTGAGGTACGGATTCCCGTCCTTTCATTTTGGACATTCTTTCCTTATTAGGATTTCCCCGTATGCAGCCAACTGTTTTCCCCAGTATTTGTTTTATTGTTTTGAACTGCTTATGTTTAATTAGCATAATCTATAGCCATATACAAGCATGACCAGTTTCACCTAGTTATGGAGGTACCATAACCATAACATTGGAGGCACCAATGTTATGACTTCCCCACGGCGGAGTGATTGCTCGTGGCGTCCCTTTCAGTTTTGGCCATATTATTATATCATGTGGGGCGTATGGGTGCATCCTAGTTACATGTTTTATTCAGTATTTCATGGTGAATGTGGTGTGTGCCTTGCATCCTTCACAAGGAGTTGATCCCTCCTACCCAAACCAGTATATTAATTAGAGGCATCCCCTCTAGTCAGCATGATGAGGTCACCCCTCCAAGTATTCATGCACGTGACCTTTTCATGACCTATATGGGCTATGGTATATATATGTTAAAACAGTTTTCATAAGATAAACATAAGGCTTTTCAAACTATAAAACCAGTTTTCTCAATACTTAACCAGTCTACTCAGAACTTAGTCTTTCGCTGTTATATGTTACATGCTTATCCTATTTCATGCTATATTGTACATCCGTGCACTGAGCGTCTTGCTCAGCCGTTTTCCTTTTCATGTTCCCTAAACGACAGGTACTCAGGGACACTCGTAGATCTCAAACGTACGTGCATATGGACTGGAAGCTTTACTGTCTTTCTTTTCTTTATGCATTTCCCTTACTTTAATACAGCTTGCAATGGACATTGTTTCGTCCTTTCCTTTTACAGTATTTATGTTTGTGTGTGATGAGCTCTACTTTGGGGTTACCGATGTTTGATTCCGGTATTTCCCTTTTAGGGTCAAATAATGCTTAGACATTTATCCTTGTATGCTTTGATGACACGCCATGATTATGCGTAAGATTCCATTTCCAAAATGGGGTGTTACATATACTTTTGAGTTGAAGTATATATGTGGGTATTTATTACGTAGATATTGAACTACTATATGTAAACGTTGAATTTGTACGTGGAGTACTCGATACAGTAATTCTTGTATTACATATGCATGAGCATCATATTGTCGCATTTTGGACATGTGTACCACCTTTGCATTGCATTTGCATGCATGTATTTATAAATATTGAATAGTAATCTTACGCACCCTCCAAAATTCTCTGTTATTGCAGGAATGGCCGCGGTACCGCCTAACGGAAATGGAGACGAATACGTCGTAGGACACGAAGGGGGACCGTTTCCTCCGAACCCGCCAAATGATGAAAATGGATGGATAGCTCCAGAAGAAGCGATAGAGCCAGAAAATGACAGTGATGAAAGTGACGTGGACAACTTCAGTATTAGTAACGATGGTAGTGAGGATTCCGAGGAAGAGGATCCGGTGGATGATGGAATTCCCGAGAATGTAGTCGGTCAGACCGAACCCGAATTATTTCAATCTCCAAATTCGCCGAATGGTTATGAAATGCCTCCGACAGGCTGATATGATCAGCAACCCGTTCGTCCCCCGATGGACAAATGTAAGGACTACCTGAGGACGGTGCCAGGGTTTACTCGAGTAAGTAATGAGAGTGGTGCAGAATCCAGCAATGCATCTAGATCGCAATCTATTCATGAGAATATCGCGAAGGTCTATTTTCCGAGGCCAAGAAACTATTAGGATCCTGAGAATCGTTTGAGGAGAATGGATAGATTGATGTACGAGCGGTACGTGGTGGAAACTAGAGTAATCAAAAGGTTCGAAGAGAATGAGAGGGCACACCAGAGGTTGTTGGCAAAGAACTGCAAGGATTGAATTTGATGGAGTGGCAAACAAGAGTGATATTAACAGTTTGAGATAGATGGTAGCAAACCTGAGTGCTAGTCTTGAGCAAGTCAGGGAGGATCAGGCGAGGTTGACTAGGATGCAAAGTTGGGAGCATCGAGTTAGAGCATCCCTGCCACCAAATTGGAGATTTGTAGATGACTTGGAAATGGAGGCTAATGATTTTATGGTCCAGCCACCTGCCAGAGGTGTGTGTATCACTGTAGGAAATCAGGTAGCAGTGGAGTGTGGATCTACTTCTAGGACGAAGAAGGCGACTGAGTGTGGGCCGAATGATAAAGGAAAGAGGAAGATGGACGAAGAGCCCGAGGAAGACAGTGATGAAGAGCTCGAGGAGGATGAAGATGAACCGCCATCCAAGAGGTCGTGTGGATCACCGCATGACTAGTTGCTTGTATTTTATTTTATCTTTGATCATTGTAATCGAACTATTTTAGACTTTTGTATGATGGTATTGTGACAAAAAACTTGATGACTTAAGTTTTATGGTGTATGGTTGTAGTGGCATTACTTGTCACAATTTTTGTTGATTTATCAATACAATCCATGTTTACCTTTCATAATCTATGATATGTCTTTAATCTGCTCTTTTGTGATGTGAATTGATGAATATTAGTAACCTTGTAGTGATGTGTCGTTGTACTTATATTATGTCTTGAAAGAGAAATCCATCTTAATCTTGATGTGTATACTTACATTGTTTTTATATTCTCCCTGTCTTTGCAGAGAGGTGTACTTGAGAACTCACCATGGCTCCAAAGCTAACAGCTAACCGTGTGAACACAATGATTCAAGAAGCAATTGCAAATGCACTCGAAGCGGATCGTGCAAACCGAAACCCAGATCAAGGTGGAAACGCAGGAAGACAGCAAGCCCCGAGGGAGTGTACTTATGCTGGTTTTATGAAATGCGGTCCCACGCAGTTTCGTGCAACTGGCGGAGCCCTAGAACTCCGAAGGTGGTTAGAGAAGATCGAAAGTACTTTTGAGATTAGCGGATGTTCAGAGGCAAATAATGTCAAGTTTGCAGTTGCCACTTTTCTTGATGACGCATTAAGTTGGTGGAACAATCAAGTAGCCACTGTTGGATTAGCGGTAGCAAATGCGAGGACTTGGACTGCTACTAAGGCTCTCTTGACCAAAAAGTTCTGTCCCAAAGAGGAGTTGGGTCAACTGGAAGATGAGTTAAGGCATTTGACTTTGAAGAACAATGATATTACAGCATATACAAGGAGGTTTAGTGAATTGAGCCTTTTGTGTCCCGATGCCTTTGCTGATGATAACAAGAAAATGAAGCAGTACATCAAGGGTTTGTCAAGTAATATCAAGGGTGAGACAACTTCATCTAAGCCTGGGTCATTCGATGAAGCAGTCTAAATGGCTCACGCGCTAATGGATGTCAAACTGCAAGATAAGAAGGACTTCATTACCGAAGGAAACAAGAGAAAGTGGGAGGCAGCTCAGAGTAATCAATCCCAGGGTCAAAGTCGTGGAGGAAACCGTAACAACCAAGGTCAGAACCGCAATGAGCAGTTCAACCAGAGAAGAAATGATGGGATAAGGGTTGTCCCTAACCCTAGAGGAGCTAAGGTGAATCCCCACTGTGGTCGATGTAATTTGTACCATGTAGGGAATTGCCCACCTGCGTGTGGCAAGTGCGGAAAAGCGGGTCATAGAATGTCAGATTGCCGAGCTAAAGGGGTAGCTACTGTGGCAAATGCCACGAAGGTGATGGTTTGCTTCGGATGTGGAGAAAGAGGGCATAAGCAAGGGAATCGCCCGAAGGCTGGAAACAAGCAAGGAGGAAATAATGTTGTTGCTGTGTATCGAGTAGGGACTGCTGATAAACCACAAGGCCCTAACGTGGTTACCGGTACGTTTCTGCTAGACGCTTGTTATGCTAGTATATTGTTTGATTCTGGTTCCGACAAGAGCTTCGTAGATGTTAAATTTAGTCGTCATATCGATAGAGAACCGGTATTGTTAACGACTAGTTATAACATGGAATTAGCCGATGGGAAGATCGTTAGTACAAATTCTATACTAAAAGGGTGTACCTTGAAGTTAGGGAATTACGCTTTTGATATCGACTTAATGCCCATAGATCTAGGATCGTTCGATGTGATCGTTGGAATGGATTGGCTGATGGAGCATAGTGCCGTGATCGTCTGTGGAGAAAGATTAGTCCAGATCCCGTTGAGGAATAGAGTTTTGACTGTGAAGGGAGATGAATGCACTTCTCGTTTGAAAGTGATATCTTGCTTGAAAATGATGCGATATGTAGAAGATGGATGTGATGTGTTTTTGGCACAAGTTTCTAGTGATGGTGACTTAGAGGCGAAGTTAGAAGAGGTACCTGTAATTCCCGAATATCCGGAAGTTTTTCCAGATGAGTTGCCGGGTTTACCACCCACCCGTGAAGTCAAATTTCGAATTGATTTGATGCCGGGAGCTGCACCAGTTGCTCGTGCACCCTATCGATTAGCACCATCAGAATTAAAGGAGTTATCGGATCAACTGAAGGAGTTGATGGATAAGGGATTTATTCGTCCGAGCTCATCATCATGGGGAGCGCCAGTGTTGTTTGTGAAGAAGAAAGATGGGTCATTTCTGATGTGTATCGACTATAGAGAGCTCAACAAACTGACGGTTAAGAATCGGTATCCATTGCTGAGGATTGACGATTTGTTTGATCAATTGCAAGGTTTATGTGTATACTCAAAGATCGACTTGAGATCAGGGTATCATCAACTGCGTGTGAGAGAGGAGGATATCCCCATAACTGCCTTTCGTACGCGGTATGGACACGTCGAATTTCGAGTGATGCCTTTTGGGCTAACAAACGCACCTGTAGTATTCATGGACCTTATGAATCGAGTATGAAAGCCGTATCTAGATAAGTTTGTCATTTTATTCATCGATGATATTCTTATTTACTCTAAGAATAAGGAAGAGCACGAGAAGCACCTGAGAAAGATACTGGATCTGCTGAAGAAAGAGAAGCTGTATGCGAAGTTCTCGAAGTGTGAGTTTTGGTTAGAGTCTGTGCAATTCCTTGGGCACGTAATTGATAGCAAAGGAGTTCGCGTGGATCCTGCCAAAGTCGAAGCAATCAGGGAATGGTCGGCACCGACAACGCCGACTGAAGTTCGACAATTCCTTGGTTTGGTTGGGTATTATCGGAGATTCATTGAAGGATTTTCGTTGATTGCGAAGCCATTGACAAAGCTCATAGAGAAGAATAGGGTGTATGAATGGGGAGATGAGGAAGAATTCACTTTCAAAACACTTAAGGACAAGTTATGTTCTGCACCGATATTGTCATTACCAGAAGGAACCGAAGACTTTGTAGTGTATTGTAACGCATCTCGTAAGGGTTATGGAGCTGTGTTGATGCAGCGTGAGAAGGTGATTGCTTACGCGTCGAGACAATTGAGGAAGAATGAAGAAAACTACACGACGCATGATTTGGAATTAGGAGTTGTGGTTTTTGCGCTGAAATTGTGGAGACATTACTTGTATGGGATGAAGTGTGTTGTATTCACTGACCACAAGAGTTTGCAGCACATTTTAGACCAAAAGGAGTTGAACATGAGACAGAGGCGATGGGTAGAATTACTGAGTGACTATGACTGTGAGATTCGCTACCATCCTGGCAAGGCGAATGTCTTAGCGGATGCACTTAGTAGGAAGGATCGAGAGAAACCTTTGAGAGTCAGAGCTTTAGTAATGACTGAGGGTGTTGATTTAACCGAAACAATATTGAAGGCTCAAGAGAAGGGATTAATGAAAGAGTATGTTGGTGCTGAAAATCTGGGAAGACTGTTGAAACCTCTTTTTGTGGTTAGGTCAGACGGGTTGAGATACTTCGAGAATCGAATTTGGTTACCGTTGTGCCCATCCGAGGAAGGAAAGCCTGGAGTACGAGATTTGGCTATGAATGAGTCTCATAAGTCGAAGTACTCGATACATCTTGGATTGGATAAGATGTATCATGACCTGAAGAAATTCTATTGGTGGCCGAATATGAGGCGGACATTACTCGTTACGTTAGTAAGTGTTTGACTTGTGCGAAGGTTAAAGCCGAACATAAGAAGCCGTCTGGGCTGCTGGTACAACCAGAGATCCCAGAATGGAAATGGGAGAGGATCGCTATGGATTTCCTGACGGGTTTACCTAGAACTCCAAGTGGATGTGATATGATTTGGGTAATAGTGGATAGATTGACGAAATCTGCTCACTTCTTACCTATGAAGAAGATGGACAACATGGAGAAACTGGCCAGTGTGCACGTGAAGGAGATTGTCTGCAGACATGGAGTACCTTTATCGATCATTTCGGATCGCGATAGTAGGTTTACTTCGGAATTTTGGAAATCTCTTCAACGTGCGATGGGCACTGAATTTAGTTTGAGCACGGCCTATCACCCGGAGACTGATGGCCAAAGCGAACGAACTATTCAGACGATGGAGGACATGCTCCAAGCATGCGTGACTGATTTTGGAGGAAGCCTTTAGTGGAGTTTTCGTATAATAATAGTTATCATGCGAGCATCAAGGCTACACCATTCGAAGCGTTGTATGGAAGGAAGTGTAGATCACCTGTGCGTTGGAGTGAAGTAGGAGAAAGTCAGTTGACTGGACCCGAAATGGTTTTGGAGACGACAGAGAAGATTGTGCAAATCAAAAACCGATTACTTGATGCAAGAAGCCGACAGAAGAGTTATGCCGATAATAGAAGAAAACCGTTGGAATTTGAGGTCGGAGATATGGTTATGCTTAAGGTTTCGCCGTGGAAGGGTGTGATTCGTTTTGGGAAGAAAGGAAAGTTGAGTCCGAGGTATATTGGACCATTTAAGATTGTTAAACGAATTGGACCGGTAGCGTATAAGTTAGAGTTGCCGAACGAGCTTTGTGCTATTCACGACACGTTTCACGTATCAAATTTGAAGAAGAGTTTGGCGGATAGGGAATTGGTGATTCCTTTGGACGAGATTCAGCTGGACGACAAAATGCATTTCATGGAAGAACCCATGGAAATTATGGACCGAGAGGTCAAGAGGCTGAAGCATAGTAGAATTCCCATTGTGAAGGTTCGATGGAATTCTAGGCGTGGATCGGAATACACTTGGGAACGTGAGGACTTTTTCAAGGAAAGGTATCCTCATCTATTCCAGCGGCACGAAATGTGAGTATAAGAAGAGGCGAGCGCCGGGACGTCGCTCTCTTTAACGAGGGGTGGATGTGATACCCTAGAACCGAGGTCACTTACCTTACCCTAAATTACGCTTTTTTTTGAAATTTTTAAGAAATTTTATTTGCTATATATTTTATCATTTTGGTTGAAACCGATATTTGAGGTCATAATTTTGACGATTGACGATTTAAGAAGAACGATGACAACTACGATCCCGATGGATGCCCAAATTTCTATGTTTATTGTCGTTTTATCGATATTATAATTTTTCGAGAAATTTACTTTCGGTTCGTGTTAAGTTGAGTCGGGTGAGTTTTTATTGCTTTCCGGGTACATTTAAATTGTCCTAAAAGTATTTTGGAGTGTTCGGGATGATCCCCGACTCCCGTAAAATTTTCCAAAGTGACTAGTGAGTCATTCCCGTAAACTTTTGAGGTCGTTTTCACTTAAGGCCAAAAGAAAGCTATTATTGCACAACAAGGGCTCCAAAAATTACAAAATGGGAAGGTAAACACACACACAACATAACTTCACCAAAAAAAATTCTCACCATCTCTCTTTTCTCTCTTTAGGCCGACGGCCAAACCACCACACCACCACCATCATATTTTTTTAGCTTGTTTTAATTAAAACTAAGGTTAGACCACCTCTAGTTTCATCCTTACTAGTGTTTTCATGTACTTTAATCCAACATGCATCCATAAAAGTTTTTCAAGAATCAAATGGATTTTTCAAAAATTGTTTTGATGTTAATTAAGTGTATGCATGTTTAATTCAAGTGTAGGGGATGTATAATCACTCAACAAACCAACCAAAATCAATTTGGTTGGGGGGTTTTGATCACCCACACCCCACGGCTACAAGGGGGTGTTTGGTGGATCTTGGTGATTGATATTTTGCTTATGGTTTATGTGTTTATTTCTTGTTTTAGATGTTTTTGAATGGGTAAACCCCATTGCATGTTTGATTTGGTGTTTGGGTTTTGAGATGGATTTGATATTTAAGGGGTTAAGGACTGATTAGGATGGTTAGACATGATTAGGAGTGATTAAGTTGAGGTTAAGTGTCGATAAATTGGTTTGGAAACGAGTGTTGGATTGATTTTGAGATAGGTAATTTTAGGCAGAATGTTTGGGATGTTTTCATAAAAAATTATTTCGTAAACAGGTCATGAGACTAGGATATAGTTGTAGAGCGTCTTCTTAGATTCGATTTGGTATAAGATAGAGCTTACGACTCCTAACGAGTCAAAAGTTATGATGTTTTGAAAATACGTGTACCGGGAGATGAGAACCTACATAATCCGAAATTATGTTTGGTTTTGGGTCAAATCCCGGGGATCATAGATATAGTTTGGTAAATGGTTAAAGGTTTATTTTTGGTCTCAAACCTGCATTTGTGAGTCTATTATTAGACTTAGGTGTCAAATGGGACAATGGTATATTTTAAATGGGTCAAATGAGTCCAACTTGGTCAATGTGCAAAATCAGTCCGAAAAACGTAGGTTTAGTAATGTGTTGAGTAACGGGTCGTAAAAGCGGAAAATTTTAATGGGACTAAAAATGTGTTTTCTACGGGTCTTAAGGTATTTTTGAGAATTTTCCCAAATTTTATTGAAAGGGTTAAGTCTAGTAAAACGTGAAAAGGATAATAACGTTAATAACATGGACGAATAGTATAAAACGAGTAACACTTATTTGTTTGGTTTTGGCGTGAGTTTGTAATTATCACAATTGACTAATATGTATGTAATATATACAGTACTTAAGGTTTATAATGAGATTACTCATTTCGCGTTATTGTTTGTTAGGTGTTGATCTCCCCGGGCATCCTCATCATCGTCAGTGATCGTCACTCGAATCGTCGACTACTCAATATATATATAAGGTGTGAATTTATAGCCTCGCTTACTATTGTTTTAAATTGTTTTACCCGCGAGGGAAATGCATACTAGTTTTCTAAAATGAACATATGTCATGAATGATTGTTCGACCCGAATGTTGCCTTAAAAATTGTGTTGAGTACCTAGTTGCAAAAGGCCCTATATTCATGAACTATTAACTATTGTTTAATCCTAGCATGGATTGAAAATATCCGCTTATACAATTGATAGTACTATGGTGTTGACGACCCTATCCGAGAGGAGGGCTAGTACGTTGAGTACCCCCTGCGGACGGATAACTTGTGATAAGAGATAAGGTATAATTGCAACTGATGCCTTTAGAAGGGGCAATGGTTTCATCTTAATCACGCCGGTAATTATTACTCGGGTGATTGAGTTAACGGATTAGTGTCATGAGCTTAAACACAATTGTCATAACCTTGAAAATAGATTGTTTGATCGACAAGTCTATGAATGATCGTGAATGATTTTTATTACACATATGTTCAAAATGAGATTATAAAACCTATGAATTCCACTCAACATTATTTGTTGACCCAATTTAGCATGTGTTTCAGGTAACCGAGGAAGTGTAGCATGGAGCATGCATTGGATGGGAGTTGTGTGTGGCTTGTCGTCTACTTGTTTTTCCACCCATACTTAACTTGAATATTTTAAACTTTATGTCATGTTGTGAAAATTGTATCTTTTGGGGTTGAAATTCATGGGGATCGAAACGCTAACTCTGTGTTGTATCATTTGGGTTTGGAAAACCGTAGACATGTATGTTTTTAACAATGCGTAAGTTAAGTTAAAACTTTTACGTCTCTTTGAAGTCGTTTGATATATCTTGTGTGCGATGATAACTGCCTAGCACCCAAATGTTGTAGTTCCGCTGCGCATAGCATTTGTGGGGGTGTTAGAGATTGGTAATCAGAGCCATGAGTTATAGAGAACTAGGTCGTTTTGAAAATTCCTAAACTATAACTTTTGGTGTCGTAAGAAATTGTCCAAGCACAAAACTATCATGCATGGCTCCGGTAAGGTTTATTTTTGTATTCATGGTATAGATGTATACTTTTGAGTTGAAGTATATATGTGGGTATTTATTACGTAGATATTGAACTACTATATGTAAACGTTGAAATTATACGTGGAGTACTCGATACCGTAATTCTTGTATTACATATGCATGAGCATCATATTATCGTATTTTGGACATGTGTACCACCTTTGCATTGCATTTGCATGCATGTATTTATAAATATTGAATAGTAATCTTACGCACCCTCCAAAATTCTTTGTTATTGCAGGAATGGCCGAGGTACCGCCTAACGGAAATGGAGACGAATACGTCGTAGGAAACGAAGGGGGACCGTTTCCTCCGAACCCTCCAAATGATGACAATGGATGGATAGCTCCAGAAGAAGCGATAGAGCCGGAAAATGACAGTGATGAAAGTGACGTGGACAACTTCATTATTAGTAACGATGGTAGTGAGGATTCCGAGGAAGAGGATCCGGTGGATGATGGAATTCTCGAGAATGCAGTCGGTCAGACCGAACCCGAAGTATTTCAATCTCCAAATTCGCCGAAGGGTTATGAAGTGCCTCCGACAGGCCGATATGATCAGCAACCCGTTCGTCCCCTGATGGCCAATTGTAAGGACTACCTGAGGACGGTGCCAGGGTTTACTCGAGTAAGTAATGAGAGTGGTGCAGAATCCAGCAATGCATCTAGATCGCAATCTATTCATGAGAATATCGCGAAGGTCTATTTTCCGAGGCCAAGAAACTATTGGGATCCTGAGAATCGTTTGAGGAGAATGGATAGATTGATGTATGAGCGGTACGTGGTGGAAACTAGAGTAATCAAAAGGTTCGACGAGAACGAGAGGGCACACCAGAGGTTGTTGGCAAGAACTGCAAGGATTGAATTTGATGGAGTGGCAAACAAGAGTGATATTAACAGTTTGAGATCGATGGTAGAAAACCTGAGTGCTAGTCTTGAGCAAGTTAGGGAGGATCAGGCGAGGTTGACTAGGATGCAAAGTTGGGAGCATCGAGTTAGAGCATCCCTGCCACCAGATTGGAGATTTGTAGATGACTTGGAAATGGAGGCTAAAGATTTTATGGTCCAGCCACCTGCCAGAGGTGTGTGTATCACTGTAGGAAATCAGGTAGCAGTGGAGTGTGGATCTACTTCTGGGACGAAGAAGGAGACTGAGTGTGGGTCGAATGATAAAGGAAAGAGGAAGATGGACGAAGAGCCCGAGGAAGACAGTGATGAAGAGCCCGAGGAGGATGAAGATGAACCGCCATCCAAGAGGTCGTGTGGATCACCGCTTGACTAGTTGCTTGTATTTTATTTTATCTTTGATCGTTGTAATCGAACTATTTTAGACTTTTGTATGATGGTATTGTGACGAAAACTTGATGACTTAAGTTTTATGGTGTATGGTTGTAGTGGCATTACTTGTCATAATTTTTGTTGATTTATCAATACAATCCATGTTTACCTTTCATAATCTATGATATGTCTTTAATCTGCTCTTTTGTGATGTGAATTGATGAATATTAGTAACCTTGTAGTGATGTGTCGTTGTACTTATATTATGTCTTGAAAGAGAAATCCATCTTAATCTTGATGTGTATACTTACATTGTTTTTATATTCTCCCTGTCTTTGCAGAGAGGTGTACTTGAGAACTTACCATGGCTCCAAAGCTAACAGCTAACCGTGTGAACACAATGATTCAAGAAGCAATTGAAAATGCACTCGAAGCGGATCGTGCAAACCGAAACCCAGATCAAGGTGGAAATGCAGGAAGACAGCAAGCCCCGAGGGAGTGTACTTATGCTGGTTTTATGAAATGCGGTCCCACGCAGTTTCGTGGAACTGGCGGAGCCCTAGAACTCCGAAGGTGGTTAGAGAAGATCGAAAGTACTTTTGAGATTAGCGGATGTTCAGAGGCAAATAAAGTCAAGTTTGCAGCTGCCACTTTTCTTGATGACGCATTAAGTTGGTGGAACAATCAAGTAGCCACTGTTGGATTAGCGGTAGCAAATGCGAGGACTTGGACTGCTACTAAGGCTCTCTTGACCAAAAAGTTCTGTCCCGAAGAGGAGCTGGGTCAACTGGAAGATGAGTTAAGGCATTTGACTTTGAAGAACAATGATATTACAGTGTATACAAGGAGGTTTAATGAATTGAGCCTTTTGTGTCCCGATGCCTTTGCTGATGATAACAAGAAAATGAAGCAGTACATCAAGGGTTTGTCAAGTAATATCAAGGGTGAGACAACTTCATCTAAGCCTGGGTCATTCGATGAAGCAGTCCAAATGGCTCACGCGCTAATGGATGTCAAACTGCAAGATAAGAAGGACTTCATTGCCGAAGGAAACAAGAGAAAGTGGGAGGCAGCTCAGAGTAATCAATCCCAGGGTCAAAGTCGTGGAGGAAACCGTAACAACCAAGGTCAGAACCGCAATGAGAAGTTCAACCAGAGAAGAAATGATGGGATGAGGGCAGTCACTAACCCTAGAGGAGCTAAGGTGAATCCCCACTGTGTTCGATGTAATTTGTACCATGTAGGGAATTGCCCACCTGCGTGTGGCAAGTGCGAAAAAGCGGGTCATAGAATGTCAAATTGCCGAGCTAAAGGGGTAGCTACTGGGGCAAATGCCACGAAGGTGATGGTTTGCTTCAGATGTGGAGAAAGAGGGCATAAGCAAGGGAATTGCCCGAAGGCTGGAAACAAGCAAGGAGGAAATAATGCTGCTGCTGTGTATCGAGTAGGGACTGCTGATAAACCACAAGGCCCTAAAGTGGTTACCGGTACGTTTCTGCTAGACGCTTGTTATGCTAGTATATTGTTTGATTCTGGTTCCGACAAGAGCTTTGTAAATGTTAAATTTAGTCGTCATATCGATAGAGAACCGGTATTGTTAACGACTAGTTATAACGTGGAATTAGCCGATGGGAAGATCGTTAGTACATATTCTATACTAAAAGGGTGTACCTTGAAGTTAGGGAATTACGCTTTTGATATCGACTTAATGCCCATAGATCTAGGATCGTTCGATGTGATCGTTGGAATGGATTGGCTGATGGAGCATAGTGCCGTGATCGTGTGTAGAGAAAGATTAGTCCAGATCCCGTTGAGGAATAGAGTTTTGACTGTGAAGGGAGATGAATCACTTCTCGTTTGAAAGTGATATCTTGCTTGAAAATGATGCGATATTTAGAAGATGGATGTGATGTGTTTTTGGCACAAGTTTCTAGTGATGGTGACTTAGAGGCGAAGTTAGAAGAGGTACCTGTAATTCGCGAATATCCGGAAGTTTCTCCAGATGAGTTGCCGGGTTTTCCACCCACCCGTGAAGTCGAATTTCGAATCGATTTGATGCCGGGAGCTGCACCAGTTGCTCGTGCACCCTATCGATTAGCACCATCAGAATTAAAGGAGTTATCGGATCAACTGAAGGAGTTGATGGATAAGGGATTTATTCGACCGAGCTCATCACCATGGGGAGCGCCAGTGTTGTTTGTGAAGAAGAAAGACGGGTCATTTCTGATGTGTATCGACTATAGAGAGCTCAACAAGCTGACGGTTAAGAATCGGTATCCATTGCCGAGTATTGATGATTTGTTTGATCAATTGCAAGGTTCCGGTGTATACTCAAATATCGACTTGAGATCAGGGTATCATCAACTGTGTGTGAGAGAGGAGGATATCCCTATAACTGCCTTTCGTACGCGGTATGGACACGTCGAATTTAGAGTGATGCCCTTTGGGCTAACAAACGCGCCTGTAGTGTTCATGGACCTTATGAATCGAGTATGCAAGCCGTATCTAGATAAGTTTGTCATTTTATTCATCGATGATATTCTAATTTACTCTAAGAATAAGGAAGAGCACGAGAAGCACCTGAGAAAGATATTGGATCTGCTGAAGCAAGAGAAGCTGTATGCGAAGTTCTCGAAGTGTGAGTTTTGGTTAGAGTCTGTGCAATTCCTTGGGCACGTAATTGATAGCAAAGGAGTTCGCGTGGATCCTGCCAAAGTCGAAGCAATCAGGGAATGGTCGGCACCGACAACACCGACTGAAGTTCGACAATTCCTTGGTTTGGCTAGGTATTATCGGAGATTCATTGAAGGATTTTCGTTGATTGCGAAGCCATTGACAAAGCTCACAGAGAAGAATAGGGTGTATGAATGGGGAGATGAGGAAGAATTCACTTTCAAAACACTTAAGGACAAGTTATGTTCTGCACCGATATTGTGATTACTAGAAGGAACCGAAGACTTTGTAGTGTATTGTGACGCATCTCGTAAGGGTTATGGAGCTGTGTTGATGCAGCGTGAGAAGGTGATTGCTTACGCGTCGAGACAATTGAGGAAGAATGAAGAAAACTACACGGCGCATGATTTGGAATTAGGAGCTGTGGTTTTTGCGCTGAAATTGTGGAGACATTACTTGTATGGGATGAAGTGTGTTGTATTCACTGACCACAAGAGTTTGTAGCACATTTTAGACCAAAAGGAGTTGAACATGAGACAGAGGCGATGGGTAGAATTACTGAGTGACTATGACTGTGAGATTCGCTACCATCCTGGCAAGGCGAATGTCTTAGCGGATGCACTTAGTAGGAAGGACCGAGAGAAACCTTTGAGAGTCAGAGCTTTAGTAATGACTGAGGGTGTTGATTTAACCGAAACAATATTGAAGGCTCAAGAGAAGGGATTAATGAAAGAGAATGTTGGTGCTGAAAATCTGGGAAGACTGTTGAAACCTCTTTTTGTGGTTAGGTCAGACGGGTTGAGATACTTCGAGAATCGGATTTTGTTACCGTTGTGCCCATCCGAGGAAGGAAAGCCTAGAGTACGAGATTTGGTTATGAATGAGTCTCATAAGTCGAAGTACTCGATACATCCTGGATTGGATAAGATGTATCATGACCTGAAGAAATTCTATTGGTGGCCGAATATGAAGGCGGACATTGCTCGTTGCGTTAGTAAGTGTTTGACTTGTGCGAAGGTTAAAGCCGAACATAAGAATCCGTCTGGGCTGCTGGTACAACCAGAGATCCCAGAATGGAAATGGGAGAGGATCACTATGGATTTCGTGACGGGTTTACCTAGAACTCCAAGTGGATGTGATATGATTTGTGTAATAGTGGATAGATTGACGAAATCTGCTCACTTCTTACCTATGAAGAAGACGGACAGCATGGAGAAACTGGCCAGTGTGTACGTGAAGGAGATTGTCTGCAGACATGGAGTACCTTTATCGATCATTTCGGATCGCGATAGTAGGTTTACTTCAGAATTTTGGAAATCTCTTCAACGTGCGATGGGCACTGAATTGAGTTTGAGCACGGCCTATCACCCGGAGACTGATGGCCAAAGCGAACGAACTATTCAGACGATGGAGGACATGCTCCGAGCATGCGTGATTGATTTTGGAGGAAGTTGGGAACGCCACTTGCCTTTAGTGGAGTTTTCGTATAATAATAGTTATCATGCGAGCATCAAGGTTGTACCATTCGAAGCGTTGTATGGAAGGAAGTGTAGATCACCTGTGTGTTGGAGTGAAGTAGGAGAAAGTGAGTTGACTGGACCCGAAATGGTTTTGGAGACGACAGAGAAGATTGTGCAAATCAAGAACCGATTACTTGCTGCAAGAAGCCGACAGAAGAGTTATGCCGATAATAGAAGAAAACCGTTGGAATTTGAGGTCAGAGATATGGTTATGCTTAAGGTTTCGCCGTGGAAGGGTGTGATTCGTTTTGGGAAGAAAGGAAAGTTGAGTCCGAGGTATATTGGACCATTTAGATTTGCCGAACGAGCTTAGTGTTATTCACGACACGTTTCACGTATCAAATTTGAAGAAGCGTTTGGCGGATAAGGAATTGGTGATTCCTTTGGACGAGATTCAGTTGGACGACAAAATGCATTTCATGGAAGAACCCATGGAAATTATGGACCGAGAGGTCAAGAGGCTGAAGCATAGTAGAATTCCCATTGTGAAGGTTCGATGGAATTCTAGGCGTGGACCGGAATACACTTGGGAACGTGAGGACTTTTTCAAGGAAAGGTATCCTCATCTATTCCAGCGGCACGAAATGTGAGTATAAGAAGAGGCGAGCGCCGGGACGTCGCTCTCTTTAACGAGGGGTGGATGTGATACCCTAGAATCGAGGTCACTTACCTTACCCTAAATTACGCTTATATTTGAAATTTTTAAGAAATTTTATTTGCTATATATTTTATCATTTTGGTTGAAACCGATATTTGAGGTCATAATTTTGACGATTGACGATTTAAGAAGAACGATGATGACTACGATCCCGATGGGTGCCCAAATTTCTATGTTTATTGTCGTTTTATCGATATTATAATTTTTTGAGAAATTTACTTTCGGTTCGTGTTAAGTTGAGTCGGGTGAGTTTTTATTGCTTTCCGGGTACATTTAAATTGTCCTAAAAGTATTTTGGAGTGTTTGGGATGATCCCCGACTCCCGTAAAATTTTCCAAAGTGACTAATGAGTCATTCCCGTAAACTTTTGAGGTCGTTTTCACTTAAGGCCAAAAGAAAGCTATTATTGCACAACAAGGGCTCCAAAAATTACAAAATGGGAAGGTAAACACACACACAACATAACTTCACCAAAAAATTTTCTCACCATCTCTCTTTTTTCTCTTTAGGCCGACGGCCAAACCACCACACCACCACCATCATATTTTTTTTAGCTTGTTTTAATTAAAACTAAGGTTAGACCACCTCTAGTTTCATCCTTACTAGTGTTTTCATGTACTTTAATCCAACATGCATCCATAAAAGTTTTTCAAGAATCAAATGGATTTTTCAAAAATTGTTTTGATGTTAATTAAGTGTATGCATGTTTAATTCAAGTGTAGGGGATGTATAATCACTCAACAAACCAACCAAAATCAATTTGTTTGGGGGGTTTTGATCACCCACACCCCACGGCTACAAGGGGGTGTTTGGTAGATCTTGGTGATTGATGTTTTGCTTATGGTTTATGTGTTTATTTCTTGTTTTTAGATGTTTTTGAATGGGTAAACCCCATTGCATGTTTGATTTGGTGTTTGGGTTTTGAGATGGATTTGATATTTAGGGGGTTAAGGACTGATTAGGATGGTTAGACATGATTAGGAGTGATTAAGTTGAGGTTAAGTGTCGATAAATTGGTTTGGAAACGAGTGTTGGATTGATTTTGAGATAGGTAATTTTAGGCAGAATGTTTGGGATATTTTCATAAAATTTATTTTGTAAACAGGTCATGAGACTTGGATATAGTTGTAGAGCGTCTTCTTAGCTTCGATTTGGTATAAGATAGAGCTTACGACTCCTAACGAGTCAAAAGTTATGATGTTTTGAAAATACGTGTACCGGGAGATGAGAACCTACATAATCCGAAATTATGTTTGGTTTTGGGTCAAATCCCGGGGACCATAGATATAGTTTGGTAAATGGTTAAAGGTTGATTTTTGGTCTCAAACCTACATTTGTGAGTCTATTATTAGACTTAGGTGTCAAATGGGTCAATGGTATATTTTAAATGGGTCAAATGAGTCCAACTTGGTCAATGTGCAAAATCAGTCCAAAAAACGTAGGTTTAGTAATGTGTTGAGTAACGGGTCGTAAAAGCGGAAACTTTTAATGGGATTAAAAATGTGTTTTCTACAGGTCTTAAGGTATTTTTGAGAATTTTCCCAAATTTTATTGAAAGTTTTAAGTCTAGTAAAACAGCCCATACTTTTGGTAAGTATCGGCGAAGAACGTGAAAAGGGTAATAACGTTAATAACATGGACGAATAGTATAAAACGAGTAACACTTATTTGTTTGGTTTTGGCGTGAGTTTGTAATTATCACAATTAACTAATATGTATGTAATATATACAGTACTTAAGGTTTATAATGAGATTACTCATTTCGCGTTATTGTTTGTTAGGTGTTGATTTCCCCGGGCATCCTCATCATCGTCAGTGATCGTCACTCGAGTCGTCGACTACTCCATATATATATAAGGTGTGAATTTATAGCCTCGCTTACTATTGTTTTAAATTGTTTTACCCGCGAGGGAAATGCATGCTAGTTTTCTAAAATGAACATATGTCATGAATGATTGTTCGACCCGAATGTTGCCTTAAAAATTGTGTTGAGTACCTAGTTGCAAAAGGCCCGATATTCATGAACTATTAACTATTGTGTAATCCTAGTGTGGATTGAAAATAGCCGCTTATACAATTGATAGTACTATGGGGTTGACGACCCTATCCGAGACGAGGGCTAGTACGTTGAGTACCCCCTGCGGACGGATAACTTGTGATAAGAGATAAGGTATATGTAACACTCTCAACTTTTGTATCGGTACAGTGGAAGGGTCTTTTAGAGTGTTACGGGATAGCACAATAACTCCAATCATAGACAACACATAAAAATGGTTGTACAAGGTTCAACATACATTCATTCGATAAAAAGTTTTAAAGTGTACAACAGGTCCCAAATTATACAAGTCATTAAGTTTACAAAACATAGATCGAATGAACATTTTTAATATTATGTGGGCCATCAGAGTCGATCTCCATCCGGATTACCTTCAAGCACCTGAGATAAAAATATTCAAAAATCATATCAGCGAATGCCGAGTGAATTCATAGAGTTTAATAAAAACCGTTATATAAAACAATCGTTAAAATCAGAACACAGGTATAATATCGGAAGTAAGTCCTCGTATTGCTAGTCAGGCAATATATAAATCAAGCATACATCTTAAACCGTCCATGAGACCGTAGCCTCAATATTACCATTATAGGTAATATTATTGTCGTTATTGGCATCGTTGTCGTATTGTATATAGGATACATTTGGATTATTATTAGCCGCATGACATTGTTACCTTACTATGAAAACAACGGGCGCGAACCCGACAAACCTTTTAACCATCTAAGTTAGCGTGTCGTCACAAAAATCACGCTATGTAATATTCTCATACATAAATTTGCTTACCAATCAATGTGGTACGACGGGGATCAACCGTCAAGGCGCGAACTAGGGTGATCGTCCCCAAATAGTACTATCATATGCATAAGCGTCTACCAAATCCCGGTAGTTCACAATTCATGCTAATGGGACTTTAAGTGACATAACCTAACTACTAATAATCCTTTTTATCTCGTTTATAGGGTCATAGTATCATTCGGGTCCATATCATTAAGCATACCATCGAGACTACTTGTGTTCTATTTTTATCAAAATCAAGCATGTTATCTCCCTCGCGGGTTTACAAATTATTTTATAAAATATTTAAAAGAGTACGAGGCTATGAACTCACGTTGATAATGAAAGGCGGATTATCGGCTACGGGCGTGCTTCGGTCACGGAAACCTATATAAATAATAATCGGTCTTAGACTTTTGTCCAATGACTTTATCCAAATAACAATATACATATGATGATTTTTGTACATATGATGATGATCAAGTGGGTTTATATATCCTTGTTTACTCATTTTAGTGGTTACATATTGGTAACTTTTTACTAGTTTACTAGTTTTACCTATTTACCTATTTTAAGTCCAATAAGCTTGTTATAAGTTCTTTAACTTGTATTAGTTCATTTTATACTTATATTATCATTATTTACACTTTACATGTTGGGCCCAAATGGGTTAAGCCCAATAAGTACTTTTTATAAGTTTTTAACTTATTTAGTCCAATTATTAGTCCAATATGCTTACTTAGCTCGTTAATGTCCGTATATCCTATAGTTCGGGTTTTATCGGTTTTTACTTGTATTAGATACTTGCATATCAGTATATGACTTTTAAAAACTTTACATTAGGCGGGTTTGATCGTCTAAGTTTTAATTGGCAAAAAACGTTAATTTTACGGTAATAGCCGAAAAAGTCGTAAAAATCACGTTTATAGTTTTTATAACTTATAAATATTATTCAACTACCATTTTTATAAATTTTCCATTTATTCAAAATTATACATATTTATATAAATGAAATTCATAAGTTAGTGAGTTTTAATTTTACATTTTATACTATATAATTTGAGTGCTTATATAATAGTAATAAACATTAATTCTTCAAAATCTGATTTTTATTTTCATCTTCACCATTTTTATCATATCTATAGTTCTATAATGAATTAGAAGCTCATTTTTGGATGGCATGAACTTCATATTATGTGCTACAATTAACTTAGCTATAGCTACTGCTCATTTAAAGTTTAAATATCCTTAACAGTCCCTATAAAACAGACTATCCAGATTAGCACACTCATCTTGTTTTGATCATATCTCACTCATTTTAATGATTCAATTGCATGGCCAACTCTCACATGTGTATGACATATTGTACTTACTGTAAATGGATTCCACCATGCAAATTTATCAGTTTTAGTTTTGGTTACATACTGTTTTTATACAGCCAACAAATTAAGCATGATTTTAGCCTTGTTTCTTATGGTTATTAATCTTTTTAAGCATATTTATCAACACTTGATCCCCACACAACATTTTTATCATCATATATTCATCATATACATATACAACAAGAAAGAAAATACATTTGATCTTTACAAAAATAACAAGAGAAAATGGAAAGGATGATCTTCTTTACCAACCAAGAGTATATCTTGTTTTTGGAAGACAAGAACTTGATGAACACCAAATGTATCCCCAAGATCATCAAACACAAGAAAGTAAGTTGAGAAATCAGCCCTAGGACACAAGCAAATCACCTCCTTTGTTGTTAAAATGGCCACCAAGTGATCAAGGCTTCAAGGTAACTCCATGATATAGCTAGATAACAAGTATTTTGTGGCTAGAAAAGATCAAAAGGGTGTTTGTTCTTGAATATGGGACGGCAATGGTGATGCAGTTGAGAGAGTTTTTAGTTGATTTGCATGAGGTAAAATGGTGGTATGAGAAGCTAGTTGTTTTTGTTGGTTTGGTGGGTAAAACTAGCTTAAGTGTTAAGCTAATGCTTACACTTGTAAGCTACTAGTTTACATGATGCCACATCTTTAATGTGGTGTCATGTTTGGCCGTCCCATGCTATAGTGGGGTGGGATAAATTATTTTGTCCCATCCCGCTAATTTACGGGTACTCCTCGATTCTAGTTTCCTCGATTTGCGTGCCCTCGGGTCGTTTCACGAAAAACGTTTTTATAAATTATGAATCAACGGCACAAAACGAATCCAATAAAAATTGTCTCATCAAAAACGGAGTTCAAAAACGTAAATACGTAATCCTAAGGTTTCCGGTTTAATCGTAAAGGACGCTAAATTATGCACATAAGCCCAAATTTAAATCCATAAATTGTAAGTTCATCAACCAACACAATAATAAGTTTCAAAATATTATACGAGAAAATAATTCACTACCTGAAAATGTTAGATTGTCACAGCTTTTCCTCCTAAAAGGGATCAACGTCCTCGTGATCCATTTCATTTCGATGTCCGTTTCTTATTGAAATCGAACAGGTGCGAATATTTCTTCCACATTTCATCCTCTCGTTCCCAAGTATATTCCGGTCCATGCTTTGAATTCCATCGGATCTTGACAATAGGTATCCGACTTTGTTTCAGTTGCTTTACCTCACGATCCATAACCTCTACGGGTTCTTCGATAAAATGCAACTTCCCATCTATTCGAACCTTATCTAACGAAATTTTCTCATCACTCACTGCTAGATATTTCTTTAGATTAGATACATGGAATGTGTTGTGAACACCATGAAGTTCTGGGGGTAACTCTAGTTTATAAGCCACCGGACCTACTCTAGACAAAATCTTAAAGGGTCCAATATAACGGGGATTCAATTTTCCTCGCTTTCCAAATCTTATAACGCCTTTCCATGGCGATACTTTCAACATTACTTGGTCACCCACTTTAAACTCCATCGGCTTCCGCCGCACATCCGCTTAACTTTTCTGTCTACTACGGGCAGTCAACAACCTATTCTTAATCTGAACTATCATCTCCGTAGTCTCCCGGATCAATTCCGGTCCCGTGAGCTGGGTATCCCCAACTTCACTCCAACATACAGGAGATCTACACTTCCTACCATACAAAGCTTCAAACGGTGCAGCCTTAATACTAGAATGGTAACTATTGTTATACGAAAACTCTGCTAACGGCAAATGTTTATCCCAATTCTTACCAAAATCTAACACACAAGCTCTCAACATATCTTCCGGTGTTTGTATCGTCCTTTCACTCTGCCCATCAGTCTGGGGGTGATAAGCAGTGCTCATGTCGAGATTCGTTCCCAAAGATCTTTGGAGAGATTTCCAAAAATTCGATGCGAATCTAGGATCTCTTTAATCGGTATAAAGTGTGCTGATTTGGTCAGTCTATCGACAATGACCCAAACCGAGTTGTTTCCAGATGATGTTCTAGGAAGCTTGGTGATAAAGTCTATCGTAATTCGCTCCCACTTCCATTCAGGAATCTTTGGTTGTTGAAGTAGTCCTGATGGCTTTTGGTGTTCAGCTTTAACTCTAGCACAAGTCAAGCATTGAAGAACATACATAGCAATATCAGCTTTCATATTCGGCCACCAGTACAACTTCTTCAAATCGTGGTACATCTTATCAGATCCCGGATGAATGGAATACTTAGATTTATGGGACTCTAACATAATCAAATCTCTTAAGTCTCCAAACTTAGGTATCCACATACGACCTCTTAAGCATTTCACTCCATCAGCTCTAACCTCTAAAGGATCTCCTTCTCCTCGGAACCCTCCATTAACAAAATTTTCCTTCTTGCAAGCTTCTATTTACGCATTTCTAATTTGCTCAGGCAAATTATTGTGCACGGTCAAGACTAGAGAACGTACCCTGATAGGCTCTCTATCTTTCCTGCTTAACGCATCAGCAACAACATTGGCTTTTCCTGGGTGATATTTTATATCACAATCATAATCACTTAACAATTCTATCCATCTTCGTTGCCTCATGTTCAATTCCTTCTGGTCGAGAATATACTGTAGGCTTTTGTGATCGGTGAATACCGTACACTTGGTGCCATACAGATAATGTCTCCACAACCTAAGAGCAAAGACTACAGCTCCTAACTCAAGATCATGAGTAGTATAATTCTCCTCATTCTTCTTTAATTGCCTAGAAGCATAAGCTATCACTTTCTCTCGCTGCATCAAAACAACTCCATAGCCTCTAAGAGATACATCACAATACACTACAAAATCTTTACTCCCGTCGGGTAATGATAAGATTGGCGCACTACATAATTTTTTCTTCAATGTCTGAAATGCTCCATCTTCATCACTTCCCCAAACGAAAGGTTTATTCTTCTGGGTAAGCTTAGTCAAGGGTTTAGCTATCAAAGAAAATTCTTTAATGAATCGCCTATAATATCCAGCCAATCCTAAGAACTGTCGCACTTCCGTTGGCGTTGTCGGTGCAGACCAATTCTTAATTGCTTCAACCTTTGCAGGATCAACATGAATTCCATCTTTGTTAATCACATGACCAAGAAATTGCACAGAATCTAACCAGAAATCACATTTTGAAAACTTAGCATACAACCTTTCATCCTTCAACAAATTCAAAACAATCCTCAAATGTTCTCTATGTTCATCTTCATTCTTAGAATAGATTAGAATATCATCAATAAACACAATCACAAATTTATCCAAGTAGGGCTTGCACACTCGATTCATTAAATCCATGAAAACCGCAGGTTCGTTAGTTAACCCAAATGGCATTACTTGAAATTCATAGTGTCCATAACGAGTTCTAAATGCAGTTATAGGAATATCTTCTTCACGGACGCGAAGTTGGTGATATCCTGACCGCAAATCTATCTTAGAATACACACTAGATCCTTGTAGTTGATCAAACAAATCATCAATCCTAGGAAAAGGATATCGATTTTTAATTGTCAACTTATTCAGTTCCCTATAATCAATGCACATACGGAAAGATCCATCCTTCTTCTTAACGAACAAGACTAGAGCTCCCCAAGGCGACGAGCTCGGTCGAATAAAACCTTTATCAGACAACTCCCTAAGTTGCTCAGATAACTCCTTTAATTCAGAAGGGGATAATCAGTAAGGCGCACGTGCCACCGGTGCAGCACCAGGAATTAAATCGATTCGAAACTCAACTTGCCTTATCGGTGGAAGTCCGGGTAAATCTTTAGGAAATACCTCAGGAAATTCATAAATAATAGGTACATCTTCCAATAGTATCTCCCTAGACTCATTCCCGGTCATTTGAGCTAAGAATAACTCATGATGACGTATAGTCCCCAGCCGGGTCAGGAACCCGGCCCACGGGTACTACCCGTATCCGGCCCATCACAGATGGGTGGGATAATGTCATTCAGGCTTATGGGCTTGGATGAATTGTGACCGTACACATGTGTGCGGCCCACGGCCCGGTGCGGCCGACATAGGGTTAGACAGAATCATATTCTGTCTAGGAATAGGTTTACCCCAAAAGGGAAGGATATTCACTACTATAATTAGAAGATAACAATCATTCTAATTCTGATAGTTATCCTTTCCTTGGGGCCGAAGTATCAGTGGCAGCCCACTAGGGTTCCACTGCCTATTAAAGGAACCCCCAAGGGTTCCACAAAGGTATTACGCTCTATACTCTCAACTCACATAAACCCTAACCGATTACTTACTCTCACGCCGGAGTCTAATCGTGGGAAACATTCCCACGGTAGGCCTATCACGTGCTGTTTAGTGTGCAGGATCCCAACCAAACAATTCACTTGGTGCAGGAGCCGGAGCCCAGCCAACCCAAATTAAGCCTAATTCGGGTCTAGCAAGGATCACCCAACTTTTGCATCAACAAGTTGGCGCCATCCGTGGGACCCATTACACTAAGCTAGAACAAAACCTCATTCTGAATATCCAATGACGAAGGGGCATCAGCAAGCCAATCCCAGGAATACGAATCCTGGAAATCGGAAGTCCCAAGGGGAAGGGATACTCATCCCCAATCAATCACCTAGCCGCCTTGCAGGCGGACCTGGTAACCGTGGCGGCTTCCAGCCCTTGGGGGTGACGAGCACGATCTCCATGACACCCCCACCTACTTCAACCCTGGACAATCCGGACCCAGGGAGTGCGCCCAACCCTCCTAACAAGGAGCCGCGCAGACCATCTGTAGAGGAAGAGGTAGAGGTCCTACCACTCAGCGAGGAGGATCTTACTCGAGTTCTCACACAGAACTTTGATAGGATCGTCCCGGGGATCGCGTCAAGGTTGAATCTGGGGAGGAACCTCCAATCCAGACTCAACTTTGGTGACACCGGACCAATCACCTCTTCCCAAAAGCAGAGGAAAAGGAGAGCTCGGCCTCAGGAGCAGAGCATCTTTGAGGAAACCCCTCAACCCAGGAATGTGTTTGAGCGCATAGGAGATCGCCTCATACAGGAACTAATGCAGTCTCGAGAAGGATGAGATAAGTCTGATGGTTCACCCGAGCGGCCAGATCGAGAGTTGGCCAGAACCGCTCGTCGCACGAGCGTGTGGGACAGGATGAACACTGGGAAGAAGGCTTCCGGTTCATCCCAAAAAACTGGTCCCTACCCAAAGGATGGGGCACTACCACCGTCTCCAGACCCGTCAGGAGAGGACTCAGATGATCATCCGCCTAAGCGTCGCCGACCTAGGCGCACCCCTCCACCACCACCAAACAATGATGAGTATTATGGTGGCCCTTATTATCGAGATGCAGAAGCAGAGGATCTTTCGCGTCCATGGTGTGAACCATGGGATGACCCTAGGCTCACCCGGCCATGGGCGGATCCAAGGGAAGACCCGTTCACCCTCCGCATACGGAACTATTCTGAGGACACCAAACGTCTCATGCCGGCGTGTGTCAAGACCTATGATGGGACTGGTGATCCGGTTGATCACCTTAAAATATTTGACACGCAGGCTAAAATTGAGCGATGGCCCATGCCTATATGGTGCCAAATGTTCAATTCAACTTTGATCGGAAATGCCCGTGACTGGTTTGACGCACTCCCTCCACGAAGCATTGATAGTTTCACGGAACTACGCACTGCGTTCGAGAACAATCAGAGGAAGAAGTATAATAGGGATCCGGTCTCATTGGCAACTGTCAAGCAACGGCCGGGGGAGTCCACAGAAGCCTTCACTGAACGCTTCAATGATGAGTGCACGCGCACCAAAACAATGCCGGAGCTCCTGAAAATCTCTGACTACATGCACGCCATAATAGACAGGGAGTTGATCAGGCGCCTCAATGACAAGCGTCCAGAGAGATATGATGACCTCATGGAAAGGGTCAGAAATTTCATAGAAGGAGAAACAGCTGTTGCCGCGGCCTACCCATCCAGAGGAAATGGGTACCGGTCAAATGACCAGTCTCGGAGACAGTCGGGCGGTCAAGGCAATCAGAACAATAGCAAGGGCTCAGACTATAAGAGCCAGAGCAAAGGAGGATGGTCGGACGATAAGTTCACCCCCCTAAAGATGTCCTACCGGGAGATCTTGCTGACGGAAGGGGCGAACTTCCCAAGGCCTCCCCCAATGACCACTCCGCCGAAACGTCGGCAAGGAAATCGCTTCTACGAGTTCCATAATGACAAAGGCCACGGTACGAAGGAGTGTATTCAGCTCAAGAAGCATATTGAGTCACTGATCAAATCAGGTAAACTCAAGCACCTAGTTAAGGATTGGAAGGATGGAAAAGACAACAACAAGAAGTACGATAAGAAGGATCCCCAAAAGGACAAACCTTCGACCATATACATGATCCAATCCAGACAACGCCGCACGAGGCAGAAAGTTGGCCAAAAATTTTCACGCGGCAGGGAAATCTCGTTCCCTCCCATCTTAGCAAGCGATGTGACTGATGCGCCTCTCACTATTGAGATAAGCATTGGAACACACAATGTTCGTCGCATGTATGTGGATGGAGGGTCGTCAGCAGAGGTACTGTATGAACACGGTTTTGTGTAGTTATGCCCAGAAATAAGAAGCCAATTAGTACCGGCCACGGCGCCGCTCACCGGCTTTAGTGGAGACACTATCTGGCCGATAGGGCAACTACGGCTGCTTGTAACCATTGGGAATGAGGAACACTCCACTACAGCATGGATGAACTTCATGGTGATACGCTCACATTCTCCGTACAATGGGATCATAGGCAGACCAGGTATTTTGGTTATACGGGCGTTACCCTCCACGGCGCACGGAATTATCAAATTTCCCGTTGAGGGGGGAATTGTTACCATTTACAACACAATCGTACCGGCATCCGAGTGTCACACCGTGACAACACCGGCTCCACCTGTTCCACCCAAGGATGGATCACCACCTCCCAATTGGAAGGTAGCAATTCACCCTGACTATCCGGAACAGGAGGTATCCATAGGAGGGGCGCTCTCGGATAGCGGAAAAAGGGCCATGTGCTCTCTTTTAAGTGCAAATTTAGATATATTCGCATGGGAGCCAAAGCATATGAGAGGCGTGCCACGTGCGATAGCAGAGCATAAGCTTCAGATCCGCCAAGGGTACCAACCCGTCAAGCAAAAGAAGCGTGGCCAGGCGCCTGAGCGCAGCCAAGTGATATTGGAGGAAGTACGGAAACTAGTGGACGCAGGCATCATGCGCGAGGTATACTACCACGATTGGTTATCCAATCCGGTCATGGTCAAGAAACATGACGGAAGTTGGCGCATGTGTGAGGATTTTACGGATCTGAACAAAGCCTGTCCACAGGATTGTTACCCATTACCGGAAATAGACTGGAAGGTAGAATCTCTATGTGGGTATCCTTTTAAATGCTTCTTGGACGCATATAAAGGATATCACCAGATCCAGATGGCGGAGGAGGATGCAGAAAAAACGGCGTTCCATACGAGCCAGGGCGTATATTGCTATACGAAAATGCCGTTTGGACTGAAGAACGCCGGTGCTACATATCAACGGCTGGTGGACAAAGCTTTTGAATCACAGATAGGCCGCAACTTGGAAGTCTACGTGGATGACTTGGTTATAAAAAGTCACACGGAGGAGGCACTTCTCCGGGATGTCCAAGAGACATTCGACACACTGAGAAGGATTAACATGAAGTTAAATCCAAAGAAATGTACGTTTGGGGAAACGGAGGGAATGTTCCTTGGATATTTGATTGATCCAAACGGCATCAAACCTTGCCCAGAGAAGACGGACGCAGTGATACAACTGCCATCCCCTCAGACACGGAAGGAGGTGCAATCCTTAAATGGGAAACTAGCCGGGCTGAATACGTTCCTATCTAAATCCGCAGAGAAGTCATTACCCCTATTTAAGACACTCAAGAAGTGAATTAGGAAGGGAGACTTCCGGTGGACGAAGGAAGCCGAGGAAGCTTTCGGCCAACTCAAGCAGCATCTTGCATCCCTCCCTATGCTAGTAGCTCTCCGGCCAAAGGAGGAACTCATTATGTATCTCTCAGCCACTCATGGCGCAATAAGCATGGTACTTATGACAGATAGAGATACAGTGCAAACTCCGGTCTACTTTATAAGTAGAACACTACAAGGGACGAAGCTGAATTACTCCTCTATGGAAAAATTGGTGTTAGCACTAGTGTTTGCTACAAAGCGGCTGCGCCGGTACTTTCAGGCACACCCAATTGTAGTCATTACGGATCAGCCAATCAAGCAGGTTATTTCTAGACCGGACGTGGCAGGGAGGCTACAGAAATGGAGCATCTTATTGGGGGAGCACAATATATCTTATAGGCCAAGGACGGCTGTGAAAGGCCAGATCTTGGCAGATTTCTTGATCGAGAAGCCGGATGAGGAAGGGCCAATCGTTAAGCAAGACGAGACTCCAACAGAACCGTGGGTGTTGTTCACGGACGGATCTTCGTGTACGGACGGGTCCGGAGCTGGTCTCATCCTCACAAATCTGGAAGGAATGGAATTCACGTACGCCCTCCGTTTTGAGTTCACGGCCACCAACAACGAAGCGGAATATGAAGCATTGATTGCGGGTTTGAAAATCACCGCTAGAATGGGAGTCCGCAACCTTGAGGCCTAGGTGGACTCACTGCTTGTCGCGAACCATATTCTAGGTGGATATGTGGCTAAGGAGGACAACATGGTCATGTACTTGGAAAAAGTCAAGTTGCTAATCGCGGTTTTCAGTAAGTTTTCCATCAAGCAGGTGCCAAGGGGCGAGAACAAGAAGGCGGACGCTCTTAGTAAGATCGCATCCACAAGCTTCGCTCACTTGTCTAAACAAGTCTTGGTGGAAATACTCAAGGAGAAATCTATAACAGAAGGGGAGGTCGCTACTATAGTTGAGGAGGACGGACCTACATGGATGACCCCGATTATCAACTATTTGACTAATGAGACCCTTCCAGACGAGGAAAAAGCAACACGGCGTATCAGGAGGAAGTCGCAACACTTCGAACTTCGAGAAGGCATCCTTTACAAGCGCTCTTTCTTGCAGCCGTGGATGCGGTGTGTCGGACCACGTCAGGCCGCTTACGTAATCAGTGACATACATGAAGGGTTGTGCGGCATGCATGCAGGCCCACGATCCGTGGTAGCTAGAGCCTTACGGACAGGATATTATTGGCCTACCATGCACAGAGACGCGCGCGACATGATTCGCAAGTGTAGTGATTGCCAAGTGCATAGGCCAGTGCCGCGGCACCCGCAGCAAGAGCTTACACCTATCACGTCCCCATGGCCATTCTATAAGTGGGGAATCGACATTGCAGGACCATTTCCTGTAGCTGCGGGGGGAGTTAAATTCTTGATTGTCGCGATGGACTACTTCACACGATGGATAGAGGCCAAGGCAGTCAAGTCTATCACAGGCAAACAAGTTAAAAAGTTTGTTTGGGAACATATTGTGTGCCGTTTTGGCCTACCAGGAGAAATCATCTCGGACAATGGTAAACAGTTCACAGACAATCCATTTAAAGACTGGTGTGCATCATTGAACATCAAGCGGCGCTTCGCATCTGTTAAGCATCCGCAGACAAATGGCCTCGTCGAACGGGCAAATAGAAGCTTGGGAAATGGCATCAAGGCGCGTCTGGATGAACGAAGTGGCAAATGGGTCGATGAGTTGTCACATGTGCTATGGGCGCATAGAACTATGATCAAAAAAGCCAACGGAGATACTCCATTTGCATTGGCTTACGGCACTGAAGCTGTTATACCAGCAGAAATAGGAATGCCTACCATCCGCACGGCGGAAGTTAATGTCGTCACGAACGACGAGCAGCTGCGAATCAACCTGGATCTGTTGGAAGAAAAGAGGTAGATAGCAGCCATCAATGAGGCTAAGTCCAAGGCTAAGATGAAGGCTTATTATGACGCCAAGGTCAAGGGTGTTTCTTTTCGTCCGGGAGATTACGTCTATCGTGCTAACAAAGCAAGTCGAGCGGAGAATACAGGAAAGCTGGGCCCTAAGTGGGAACGACCGTATGAAGTCACTGAAACCTTAGGGCGAGGCGCGTACAAGTTACGTGACATGGATGGCCGTGACCTAGAGCGCACATGGAACATCTCCAATCTCAAAAGGTTCTATCTTTAAAAAGCTACGGCTTCCGCATGGGTGCTTCGCTATATGTGGCCTTAATAAAGAACCATGCGGTTTTATCTGTTTTTTTTTCTTATGTTTTGTTTAGTTTCCTTTCTTGTTTTTTAGGACTTGTCATTATTGTTCAAACAAAAATGTAAGCATTCTAATAAAATGTCGTGGTGCCTAGCTAGCTCCACGGCTTGTTTCGTGCAAATCATTTTTTAGATTTTTTGTTAGTCGTATGAATTCTACTTGTATTATAATATGCCATGTTTCATTCATATGCATTCATTCAAACTACTGTACATGTACTATACGCCTCAAGGCGGGGTAAGAGGATTAAGTGAACCTACTAATTCAACTTGCCGCGTAAGAGGGATGCAACCCCAGCCGCACGGATCATGTATCCTTACTAGACACCTTATTCACAAGACGTTGTGGTAAGTTTCGTATGCCGTACTCACGCAGTACTCCGCATAGTAAAGACGCACGTCGCATGTCTAGTAAATTATAGGCTTGTAGGTATTTTCCTTTCCTACATAAGACGTGCCAGGTCATGCGGTATTGGAATACAATGTTCAAAACAAAATGAAAATACACAAGTTTCAAAAATAAAATAACAAAATGTCCGTGGTCATCACGGACTTCTAAATAAAAGACAGTCACTTCACATATGTCTTAGCCGTGTACATACACGGACGAATAAAATTACAAGTGTTTACAAATGATAAGTTACAAGGGGGGTAGGAATTCCCCTATGTCCTTCGTCCCTTCCTCAATTAAAGCACGGAGGACCTCCCCACGAGCATCCTTCCCATCCCGGGCTTTGGCCGCAATAGCATCCAATGCTTCTACAAGCAGTTTCTCGCCTTTCATTATTTGGGATGCGGAATCAATAATGGCCAAGGTCAAAGGAATGGGATCAGCGCTCAGCCGGGACATTATTGCCTCGTTTGGAGCGTCCTTAAGTGTCTCAAGCTCGTCCAGGAGAGGGTGTTGGATTTCCGCTAAGGCATTCATAGACGCGGTCATGTTATCCGCGGCCGAGGGGTTGTGATAGGAATGCTGTGTGATGTCTTCATTTTTTCCTATCAGTTCCGCAGCTTTGACCAAGCCCTCATGTCTACCACGGTCGATTCCATCGGATACAACCCCGGCAAATACCTGCAATAGGTGTGGAGCTTCCAGTGCCCTGCTCACAGCAAGTCGCAGTCCTTGCCCGATAATCCACCTGCGTCCGGCTATAGCGGATAGCAGGGGAGGACATATTCTCTCAGCACAACTTACAGCCATCTTGCTTAGCTCCTCATCAGCTGAGACGGCCTGCTCTTCAAGGTTGGTCTGGGTCCGTGTCAACTCATCCTTCAGCGCATCACGCTCCTGGGCGATGTTGAAGGATTGCACGGTCACGGCCTTGGTAGCAGCTTCGGCCGCAGACACCTGTATATAAAATTTGGAGTTATTACAAGGATATATACTTTTCTTGGGTTAAATGCATGCCCAAAGTTTGAATGTATGTACAAAAAATCGAAAGTTTACCTTCTCGTTTGATGCGGCTACAAGGGCTTCAAGCTCAGCAATGCGCTTCTCTCGGGTGTCGGCGTGATGAGCCTGCTCTTTCACCGTCGCCTCGGCTGTCAACAGCGCCGCCTGCAATGATGCGATGGTCTTCTCGTTCTTCACGACCATCGCCTCACGACGGGCTATCTTCTTATCTGCCCGATTCACATTTGTGAGGGCCTTAATTAGACGGCGTCTCAACGCGGCTCCCACCGTCACTTGGTGTGCGGACGACACGTCAAACTGCTCAAGGAGGGCCTCATGATCCAACTCATCTAGATCTTGTGCGAGGACGGGCGGGGTGATGTGTTCAATGAATTCTGAACACTCGGATTCTGCCTCCAGCCTTGTCAAACTTGACAGGTTCCAAGCTAGGCGCAGGCTTTCTTCTGGCCCCTTGGGGTGCGGCTCCTTGGCATGTGTGGCAGCGGGGGATGGGGGCTTGTTGGTTGGTGCGGGGGATGGATCCCTCCTCACTTCTTCCTCCTGCGCTACGGCCGCCGGATTAGCCCTGTTATTTGACATGACAATATTAGTCTACGCATTATATAAAGACACGAATCATACTCAAAAGGGTACTTACGAGGTGTCAATGGCAGGGTCTGGGCCGGTAGGAGCTACGGCGCTCACGGGGGTGACTCGCAAGACTGGCCCTCCCGTGTTCGGATTTGGGTCGGCCTGAGCGGTCGCAGTACCACTCCCCTCTTGGTACTGCGGATGATCCTTCCTCAGCTTCTTTGGAGGAGCATTCGCGGCTCCGGCCTCGTCCCCTATCTTCTTTGCCACCCTTCTGGTGGTCTTTCTCTTCCTAGAGGTGAGCGGGGTGGACCCGGATGCCTGAGTAGTGTCTTCGTTGGGGTAATTCTCTTCTTCCTGGTTGGTGGTGCCCCCCTCTAGCAATGGTTCTTCGCCATCTTCATTGAGGAAATCCAATGGGGATTTCTCGATGGCGGGCTCTTCTTTATATGATCTAGGCTCGGATGTTTCTTCGAGCGGCATAGTGCGGTCAGCTAACGCTTCCAGTAAGGGGAGCTCATTCGGCTTCAAAGGCCGGAATCCTTCCGCTACCTTCATTGGGTCGCCCTGGCGGATTAGTCCGTGAAGGTTCATCTCTGCGGACATTTTACAAGTATATGGGTTAGTAAGAGTTCTACAAATATGCATGACAATTCAAATCTACAACATATAAATTAGACCTACCGTATCCCTGTTCCGTCAGGAAGCACGGGTATAAGTCATCCCTCCCAAAGTAGCGGCTGCTTATCCCTACTAAGCACAGAAAGTGTTCCGGCAACCCTCTATGAAATTCTGTGTGGTGGGTATCTAGTATTTTTAGGTCCCTGCTGCTATAATCTTTGGATTTGGGCGGATAGTCTTTGGGGGCTTTGGTTTTGAGTACGAAGGGAGTAGGGAACACCTTCTCATCTACAAAGAAGTAATGGTCGTACCAGTTCTTAAGGGAGTCTAGAGGCTTCCTATACGTCATAGGGGCATTCTCGGGTCGTTTCTTAAACGACAGCCACCCATTCACTAGCTGAGGAAAATAAAAAGCCCTAAAAAGGTTCACGGTTGGGGTTACTCCACAGGTATGGCATGTAATTTCAAACTGGTTGATTTTACACGCCCCTATGCAGTGAAGCTGGGTTATGTGGAAGTCATAATATAATAGAAGGTCTACCAAGAACTTGGATAAGGGGATACGGTAGTTGGCCGAGTCAAACAGGCGTGTGTATACGCCTATTTTCCCCGCCGGTGCATCCGTAATCGCTTCACCATCACCTGGATAGGTGGGGTGTACGCTTTCGGGTATATAACACTTCGATAGGAAGTCGAGGTATTTTTCCGCAGACATCACGTTAAGGACATCCGTGATAAGGGGGTTGTCCTTTACAATGTTTTATAAAAAGGTTTTTAAAGGCGTGATGATCTAACCTGCGGCGAAGGAAGTCCGTGGAAAAGAAGGCAAAGTTTTGGAGATAAAAGCTTGAGAATAACAATGGCGGAAGAAGGGGTGAGTTGTGTGTGTAACAAACACGCATACCAACTCTTATATAGGGTTGCCTCGGTTTCCGAGGTACCATGGATATTCGACACGTGTAAGCCACCTCGCCTATCCAACGGATAGGATTTCTGACATTTCTGCAAAATTAGAGGGGGACCCACGGGTCACTTCTTAGCTGTTTTACGTGGCTCAAGGGTGGGCATTAATGGTGCACTTTTGCAGGCATGCGACTGGAAAGTTGACTATCATTAATGTTTTTATTCTTGTGTCGGGATATGCGGCTCTTACGTAAGACCGTATTTAATGTTACATTTAAATTGTCTCGGCCGTTACGTGCGGCTGAGGTACTATTCAAATTATATTCCTACGACGGTTCGTTACGTGCGGCCAGAACAAAATTTTCAATGTCTCATTTCCTAGGTCTTCCTTGGTATGTCCAGAGAGCACCTTGATAGTCTAGAGGTTACGCCTACGGCTGTAACAACTAGACTGGGGGGACATGATGACGTATAGTCCCCAGCCGGGTCAGGAACCCGGCCCACGGGTACTACCCGTATCCGGCCCATCACAGATGGGTGGGATAATGTCATTCAGGCTTATGAGCTTGGATGAAAAGTGACCGCACACATGTGTGCGGCCCGCGGCCCGGTGCGGCCGACATAGGGTTAGACAGAATCATATTCTGTCTAGGAATAGGTTTACCCCAAAAGGGAAGGATATTCACTACTATAATTAGAAGATAACAATCATTCTAATTCTGATAGTTATCCTTTCCTTGGGGCCGAAGTATCAGTGGCAGCCCACTAGGGTTCCACTGCCTATAAAATAAACCCCCAAGGGTTCCACAAAGGTATTACGCTCTATACTCTCAACTCACATAAACCCTAACCTATTACTTGAAGAAATGTAAATCTATACTTATGTTTTTAGAGAGAGAAAGAGATAGAGAGATGGTGGATTTCACACTTTAGAGAGAGAAAGTTAAAAGGAACTATGTGTTAAATTATGAAACCACACCACCCTCTCCATCAAAGGAGAGGGTTTATATACCCAAGCCCTTGTCATGGGCTTGGGCTTACATTTGGGCCGGCCTACACATGTTGTAGGCTAGGCTTGATGTTGTTTGTTAAGTAAAGACACATAACTAAACTACGAGCTATTACATCGACTATCGTTGGAGTGACCGATCCTTCTTAATACGTAAAACGTATTTCCAACAATCTCCCCCTAAGGGAGGTCACTCCAAACAAGGGCGTTACCCAAGTTACAATAATAAAATAAACCTAGCATACTATGCTTGTCTTGAGCTCGTAGTCTTCGTCTTTCTTTTTCTTTTTCTTTTCTGGTGAACATGCTGATATGATCTTTGATATCAATCTTGAGCATTAATCTCTTGCCTTGATCTCGTGCATCCATTACTTGTGATCTTCGCCTCTTCGTGACCTCACGTCCTACATACTTATACCTTCGTAATTCTTGAAAGCTTCAGAGTTTGAAACAGCGGAAGACTTAACTTTTAGGCTTTCTTGAATTAGATGAGATATTAAGTGCATAAAGTATAAGCATGCGGGGACGACTTCTTCTTGGATCCCGCAACGCCACCGTCTTCAAATGCCGCAACATAAGTAGACACGAACGAAATGGCTTTGAACATTTCATTCTAATTCGGTAGCATTTTACCTCCGGTCGGTGAAGACCGTTGGACGATATTAGATATCGTACCCGTGACGGATAGTTTCAATTAAGTAACTTCCTGACAGGATTTCGCGGGTAAACCCGTTCTCTTTATTCGACCGTCCAAAGCTGACTGCGAACATAAAGAGTGAATCATTTGGATAAAATTATCCGCATGATTTGAAGCCGTCAATTCATGTTCCTGGAACAAGTGAAATTCAATTAAGAACCGCACCATCGTTGCTTTCCAGTTGTCACGAGCTTGATTCGTATAGAATCTTGCAAGTTACCTACCAAGTGCTGTTTGAGGTTAACACTAGAAGGATTTCCACTCATCACTGTGACCACTAAGGTATCACTCTGAGTGTTCTGGCAAGATCACTAAGATATTGCGTAGAGGCCTGGAACGTGTTTAAATTCAGTTAAGAATTAAACAGTTGTTGCTTTCCAGTTATCACAAGTTTGATTCATAAAGAATCGCACAAGTCACCTACCATGAGCTTTTTGATATTCGCTCAAGAAGGATTTCCATCTTCATTGTAAATACTTCCGTGTTACTCGGATGTTCAGGCAAGATCATGAAGATTCTGCGTAGGACTCTTAAGATCTTTCTTACTTTTCACAGTGTGTGAAGAAGCAAGGAATTATGATAGTGTATCCTAATGAGATATTTGATGATCTCAAATGGCTCTAGACTCGATCGTGCATTTTGGATTTTAGTGATCAGAGGCTGGAGAGGAGTGCCACCTTTTCAATACCAATTTATTCGGAGTGAATAAATCAATAGATAACGTGTTGTCTCCGTGTGATTAAAACAAATACCTTTTGATAGATATCTGAGTTAGCTGGAATGGGTTGCGCATTGCATCACTGGGTCCATGATGTCTGTCTTCAATATCAAGAATCATTAAAATGATCTCAATAGCATATGTGTTGACCCGGTTTCTGCCTAAGTTGTAAGGAGGGCTTCTTTCTTTACACCCTTTATCTTTACAATTCTTTTTCATTCTTCAACCCCTTCAATGCTTACCAATACGTCATAACTAGCACCTTGTTGTGATTGTTCCAGTGCTAACTTAAGTACTTGGTCGGCATTCAGCTACGTTCACAATCTTTCTCCATCTTTCCTAAGGACTACTATTTCTAGCTATGGAATGTCCTTGGGAAGATTCCTCCGGTTCTGGAAGAATCATAGGACTTAACCTATCCTACCATCCTTATGTCACCACAATCTTCATCGTCGTGAAATAAATGGGTTTCGGGTAAGTATATGTCACCATGAAAATCTATTTTGATATAGCAAATCCATTTTGCTCCCCCTTAACATATGCTACGATATTCGAAAACATTTCGCACATGTCGGGATGAGCCAGCACATTAAGTCAAACCATTTGTGATAATATCGCATATTAAATCACATTTTCTCCCCCATATTAAAAATATTAACCCAATCGATGTTTTTAATATCAATTGATTTAATGAAGTTTTAACAAAGGTTTTGGGAAGAAAAATGTAAGTCCATTTTATCTTCATGATATCAAACGTATGAGATATGATACCGATTTGTAACATGATCACATATTCACCATATTAGAAAAATTGACAAGGTTGGACCTGATAGATGAGAACATCATATGATAAGATCAAATGGTTCTTGTCAGCATATGTTGGTCGCCTCGTCATGTCTGAAGTCATCTCTTGACACCACATGTACGATTGGTATTGTTGTCTTGATACCAACTTGTGAACTTGGCACGTTCGGCGTCGAAGATTCTGAATGCTTGACAGTTGCTCCCCCTCAATTGTTGACCCGTGTTCGATCGAAAGAGCTGTAATCATCGGTTGAGTAGTCGCATCGTCGAGTATGTAGATACCAATTGTAGATTGCTATGGTTGTAGAGATGATAGCTTCATGAAAACAAGACTTCTCTTGTTTTTACAAATAAATGCACTGAAACGTACATATATTTGTGTTAGACCAAGTTATAAAGTAAACTTGATCCCTTACAAGGTTTTAAAGTAAACCTTGCCCGAGAAAATTAATTCCCGTTGTGAGCCAAAGCTTTCATAAGAAATGCTTGGCTTTAATGTGAAAACCGGGTTGCAGTCTGAAATAACTACAAGCCATTTAGGCATGTTTTATGAAATATTTACAACTTTTGTACGAACTCTATTTATGGCGCCGTGTCGATATTAATCAACATTTCTAAGGCCGTAAATATTATCGTACCAAAAGACATGCCTTTCAAAAATAAAGTAAAAATATTTTTGGATTTTTCTAGATTTTTCAATTTTTATGGTTTTTATATGGTTTTATATTTTTGTATTTTGCTTTTGTGGATAAAAATATAAACAATATATACAGATGATCACCAAGGATACGGAGAATAGTTTTACCACCACTATTCTTTCGCTTCATCTGCCAATTCCTTTAGAGTCTCAGGCGAGAAGGTTCTCATTCCTAGCTTGTCGGCCAAAAATTCAATTCGAGCGCGATCTAAAGCCTTCGTGAAAATATCCGCCAATTGATACTCAGATCGGACAAAGTAAAGCTCGATCACTCCATTTTCCACTTGCTCCTTGATGAAGTGGTAGCGAATGTCAATATGCTTCGACCTGGAGAATTGAACATTGTTGCAGCATAAAGCAATTGCACTCTTGTTGTCGCAGTACATCGGAATTTTGTTGAAACCTAGCCCATAGTCGGTTAATTGCGATCTCATCCAAAGAATTTGAGCACAGCAACCGGACATAGCTATGTATTCTGCTTCCGTACTTGAAATTGCAGCGCTTTTCTGCCTTTTCGATGACCAACTGATTAATCGATCTCCTAGTAGTTGCAATGTTCCACTCGTGCTACGCCTTGTATCTTGACAACCCGCGTGATCCGCATCTGCATATGCCATTAGTGCAATAGAAGAGTCCTTCGAATACCAAAGTCCCCGATTAATGGTTCCTTTAAGATATCGAAAGATCCTTTTAACAGTAGCTAAGTGTAACTCAGTAGGCCTAGTTTGATACCTGGCACACATACATATAGCAAACTGAAGATCAGGTCGGCTGGCGGTGATATACAGAAGAGTACCGATCATTCCACGATAAAGTGTCGGATCAACGGCAACTCCATGTGGATCTGCATCAAGCTTAGATTTCTCCACCATTGGAGTGTCCACGGGGTCGCAAGATTCCATCTTATATTTCTTAAGCGATTCAAGGGCATATTTGGATTGATTAATAAAGATGCCTCTGGGACTCTGAGATATCTGAAGACCTAAGAAGAATGATACCTTGCCCATCATTGACATCTTAAACTTGGAAGACATGAGTGTCCCTAACTCATCCGATAAGGTTTGGGTCGAGGCTGCAAATATAATATCATCAACATATATTTGTACCATAATCATATCTTTACCTCGTTTCTGAATGAACAGCGTGGGATCCACCTTGCCTTTTGTGAAGCCTTGAGTAATGAGGAATTGTGACAATAGATCATACCATGCGCGTGGAGCTTGCTTCAACCCATAGAGAGCCTTCTTAAGCTTGTACACATGATTAGGATAATTAGGATTCACAAAACCATCTGGTTGTTGAACATAGACCTCTTCCTTGAGTTCACCATTAAGAAATGCCGTCTTCACATCCATCTGATAGACGATCATATTCATGTGGGCTGCATAAGCGAGGAATAGTCTAATAGCTTCTAAACGGGCAACAGGTGCAAAGGATTCCATAAAGTCGATGCCTAATAGTTGCTTGTATCCACGAGCTACTAGTCGAGCTTTGTTTTTCAATATTCCGCCTAACTCATCGAGTTTCACCTTGTAAACCCATTTCAAAGTGAGTAACTGCACTTGATCCGGGCATGCGACAAGTTCCCATACTTCAAGACGTATAAACTCATTAAGTTCTTCTTGCATAGCTTCTATCCAACAGGATTGAGTAAAAGCTTCTTTCCATGTCTTAGGTTCAACTTCAGTGAGAAAAGCATCAAAGTGACAAAACATTGCACTTTCTTGTAACTGACTTCGTGTGGATACCGGACGATTAGGGTCACCAATAATAGAATCTATAGGATGATCCTTTGTCCACTTGTTGTCATGTTCACGAATCCGTGGATTGGAGTAAACTGTAGAAGGAGCTTCCTCTGTGGTGGACGACCCGGCTTGATTAGGGTCGGGAATAGGTACACCAAAGAATGGAAGTTCACGCATTTGAGCGAATTCCAAATCGTGATCATCATCATCCTCTTCATCATCAATAGGCATGACGTGGGTAGTTGTTACATGTGTTGGTTGAGAATTACTTGTGGATGGTATATCTTGACCAATTGTAGGTGCAGATGTATCTGATTGTGCTTCGGTTGCTGGAGCGACAACTTCGGTTACCGGAGCTATTACCTCAGGTTCTGGAGCAACAATAGTTGGAGGAGTAAAGAATTCATCAAAGAACGGTTGAAACAACGTATCCCATTCATTCCTAGTAGGTGGTATAAATGATGAAGTAGGGTTGTTTGGGACAAGACCAGAACTAATATTACTGGGTCCCATTTCATGAAGTGCGGGTTCAGAGCTGCTTTGCTCAGAAGCCATTGCTGTCAGCTCGTCAAAATCAACATTCATAGTTTCGAGGATCTTGCGAGAGTTACGGTTGTAGATTCGGTATGCCTTCTTTGCGGTTGCATAACCAATGAAAATACCAATATCAGCCTTTGGTCGAAGTTTTCCCAAATTGTCACCATCATTATTTGGATAGCAAAGAGAACCAAATACATGAAGATAGGATAAATCTGGTACTTTTCCATGGAGAAGCTCAAAAGGTGTTTTACCATGGCGTTTACGAATTAGTGACCGGTTTTGGGTGTACACTGCTGTAGATACTGCTTCTGCCCATAAAAACAATGGAGCCTTTGCGTAAATTAACATCGTTCGAGCAGCTTCCATAAGTGTGCGATTTCGCCTTTCAACGACACCGTTTTGTTGTAGAGTGCGAGCAACGGATGTTTCATGAGAAATGCCAACTTCTTCATAATAATCACACAAAATTTGATTCACAAATTCGGTTCCATTATCTGTACGAATGCGTCGGACAGTAGTGTTGAGACGCACTTGAATCATCTTGAGAAATCTGATGATGAATTTAGGTGCCTCATTTTTTGCTTTAAGAAATTTCACCCATGTAAACCGAGAGTAATCATCGACAATGACGAGGATGTACTTTTTGCCACTAAGACTTTCAACACGCATTGGCCCACAAAGATCCATATGCAACAGATAAAGTTTCTCTTGGTTGGTGTCTTCAGTCTTGGGTTTGTAAGATTTCTTAGTGCTTTTCCCCATTGTACACGCGGAACACAAATGATCCTTGTGAAATGATAGTTTAGGAAGACCACGAACAAGTTCGTTTTTCGCCAAATGATTAATAGCATCAAAGTTAAGATGAGATAACCGTCGATGCCATAACCATGACTTAGTCTTTGATGCTTTGGAGAGAAGACATACGGGAGAAGCGGCCATCATGTCTTGTAGAGACAAAGTATACAAATTATTCCCTCGAGTACCTTTCAATAAATCAACCCCTTCCAAATTACGAATGAAGCAGGTATGCTCTCGAAAAGCAACTTCTAGGTTTGCATCACAAAATTGTCCCACAGAAAATAAGTTGTGACCAAGACCTTCCACGTAATACACTCTTGAAATTGTGACATTCCCAATATGATATTCACCATAACCCATTATCTTTGCAATATGATCATTTCCAAATCGAACCGTACCAAGAAACTTGCTGACGAAATTTCTGAGCTGAGAGCGATCTCCGGTCATATGCTTGGAGCAACCAGAGTCCAAATACCAGAGAACAATTTGGACCACCTGTTTTCAACAACAACAGTAGACAATGCATTGGAAACTATTGGTTCCGGAGTGTTAGCAGATACAGATATAATATTATCAGAATTGCTAACATTTTTGTGACCCTTAGATTTCTTGCGTTTTCTAATGTGAGTTTTAGCACTAACAGGTTTTACAGTTCCAACTTTCTTAGGTTTTGGATTATTCGCGGGCACTACAGTGGGAGTAGACCTATTTAAAGGGCACTTGGTTCCTACAGTAGTGTCGGTGTTCCTAGTTAAAGGACACGCTTGTGTCTTGGTAGCCTTGGTACTCCTAGTTAAAGGGCACGCTTTCTTCGTTGTAGTGAGAGTGATCCTAGTCAAAGGGCACGTATTTCCTACTATAGTGAAAGTTCTACCAGTGGGGCGCCACATCCAACCAACTTGGGTTAACACTTTCCCAGTCGGTTTCCATTCTAATCCATTTTTCCGGGCATACATCTCATTCACATGGTCAACAAGGCAAGAATCACGACGACTAGAAAACATACATTCATTGCAATTCCAACATTTCAAATTAGAATTCACACTAGGCTTAGAACGCTACACAACCGCAGAGCCTTTAGGTTTAGCTACATGATTCTTTTTATTCAAAACAGAAATAACATTCCTAGGATGGGATTCTACTTTCTTCTTCACTTGACTACTAGATGGGGGCAAGATCCTATCATTCTTCTTGTTTCTCTTAAGCTTAGATCTTTGAGCCTTAGTAGTGGTGATTACTCCTGTAGAAGGCAACACGGGAATATTAGAAGCTGGTTTTGATTCCGCCTTATCTTTAGTGACCAAAGTTTGAGATGGTTTAGTCCTAGGGCCCTTGTTAAGTGGTGTGACAGCTATTAGGTTCCTTTTGATTGCACTAGAGGACGATGCTGAGACAGTGGCTGCGTTATCCACAACATTCTTACCTTTTAGAGTACGAAGTGTTTTCTTTAACTCAGCCAAGATCAGATTTTTATCACACATTTGTTCCCTCAAATCAGATATTTCCATCGACTTTCGATTCAATTGTTCAATCAATGATTGATTCTGTGCAGTGGTATCAACACATGCGGGTTGTACTGAATCGAAGAGTCGTGTATTTTTCTATTTTAAGTTATCAACTTTGGACAAAATCTTGGAAACTCGATTATCTAGATCAAGTTTAAAATTCTCAGCGGCCTCAAGTACGTTCACACAGTTAAGCTCCTTAGATTTCTCTATGTCTATCGGCAAAGATTGAGCAACCTTGTCACTTGGCTGACGCTGTTTTGATTGTAAATTCAATCGAAAATTCTTTTAAAAGTTTACATCATCGATATTAACACCTTCGAATGACGTTTCAAAGATTTCTTGAATGAATTGTTGCTTGCATTCAAGCGAAATACAATGTGTTTGAATCTCATCAAAACGTTTTGAAAGCGAAGAATATGAATCTTGAATCTTTAAAAATTCAGTGTCAGATACGTGACAAGTACTATCTACCACATTATCCACAGATTCAACATTATGCACAATAGAATCATTATCAATACTTGTATTCACACAGACAGAAACTATATCATGAGACATCACTTGATTCAGAAGCAGATCATTATGGCGTGAAACCCGTTCTATTTTAAGTAAACTATTTTCATAAGCATCTTCTATTTCATTGAAAACACGTCTAACTTCTTCTATTTCCAAAAACAAATCTTGATCAATATTACGAAGACAAGCTTTAACATTGTTGACAAACGGAACAATTTCATCTCGAAACGCAGCTCTAGTGTGCTCAAAGTTCCATTCACCTTCCGTTATGGCCATGGCCGTCGTACGTTCCAAAATGACCTTGTCAAAATCGGCTAAGTGTTGGTGAACCGTATTTAAGTTAACGGACGCCTTACTTACCGGTGGAATTAACTTTGTTAAATCCTTTTTGACGAGTGTAGGAGACGTACTAGGAAGGTTTTCATTTGACAAACTTTGGGGCACAAGAACTTTTAATTCTGCTAATTCCTTTTGTAAGCGAATGCGTGTCTTTTTTGAAAATTGATCTTTGTTATGTTGATCATAATCAATTGTATGGAATTTTGAAAGCATTTTAGAATGAGTTTCATCCCAAGTGATTGTGTCTGCTCAGTACTACGAACAAAAGGTTCTTCTTTCGATTTTCCAATTATGGTCATATCATAAAGACCGGGAATATATTCCTGAGCTTGTTTTGCATAACCGGGATTAGGTGGTAAATCTTGAAGACGCTTAAGTTCGAATTCTTTAAATGATTTAGTTAAAGATGAACCTTTTCTGTGGAAGCGTATTGTTTTAAGAGCTGTTGTTCTTTGAATTTAAGAAGTTTGGTAGCATTAATTTCCGATTCAACCTTTTTAGACTCGAGAGTTTCGAAATCCATTTTAAGTTTCTGAAAACCATTGACAACCGACTCTTTTCGTTTTAATTCATTAGAAAGATTAGCTTTTAATGATTCTATTTCTTTCAAGTGTTCAATCTTTTCAAAACGAAATTGGTCAAATTCAGAACATGTTATTTTCTCTTCTTGAGGGACCATTTCAAAAGTTTTGACCTTTTCTTTATGCAACGCAAGCTCAGCAGTTAGGGTGGAATTCGTATCTACGGATTGTCTGAGGGCCATATGCATTTGATCAATAATATGTTTAGGCACCATGACCAAATCATGTTGAGCATAAGATTCCATACCCGTCGTAGCATTTGGTTGAGGTTCACTCAAATGTGTAGGATTGGGTACCACATCATTTGAGTTACTAGTTCCCGAATGTTGTTCGAGGTTGTCATTTTCATGCCCAACTTGATGTTGGTTATCATCAATATTATTAGATGTGGTTGGTACCTCACTAATGACATCAGAACCGTAGTGAGAGAGATTAGCAACGAGAGCAGCTTGGGCAGAGTGAATGTCATCACAATCTGAATCGTATGCATCAAGATCGTCCGCTTGATAAGCTGCATTAGAAGTAGAAACGACTGCAATGCCTTTAGTATCTGCTGCCCCTGGGTCTGCAAGAAATGCCAACTCCTCTGAATCCAAAATCTTCCCCTTAGACTGAGCATCAACCAAATACATCTTCTCACGAAACCATGCATCATCCCTTCTCCTTTTCGGCTGTGTGCATTCCCTAGCCATATGACCTTGTCCTCGGCAATTGTAGCAAGTCACAACCTTTTTAGGACCAATGGGGCTCCCATTTCCACTAGCTTGAGAATTCACAGCTTGATTGTTCCCAGTCCTTATAGGAGGTCCATATGAATTTTGCCTTCCCTGAATAGGTTGCACCGTCACTTGACCATCTTGAATAGTGGCTTGTTGTCGAGGATTTGATGAGGTGCGGAGCTGATTGTTTGTTGGTGGAAATCCTCTAGTTGCAACAAGTTTTGACAAGTAGGCGGTGAGATGGTTTAGAACATCAGCTGGCGTATCATTTGGAGTAAAGACCGGTGCTTGGATTGGTGGAAGTTCATTAGAGTAGAAAGCTTCTGTTGGTTGTGCTTCAATTGGAAAATATCCTTGCTGAGGAGTATAGCCCAATGGAGAAGTGTTGGCTTGTGATGGTGATGTTTGATATGGTGGTTGTTGTTGAAAAGATTGTTGATGAACACTTTGTTGATATTCTTGCTGTGGCATCATTGGTGGTTGATAAGATGGTTGTTGTGGTTGCTGATAGATGTGTGGTGGTGGCTGCTACAAGTATGATGGTTGTTGATAAGTATAAGCCATGTTTTGTTGAGAAGCATACATTGCAAGTGGATCATGAACTTGAGGTGTAGACAACCGAGCCTCGATCACATGGCATTCGTGTTGTTGAAGGAAAGCTTGAAGTTGATCCACATTGGTGTTATGCAAGTCCTTAGCCAATTTAACATCTGTCACGTATTTTTTCCATTCTGGAGGAAGAGTGTTCAAATACTTGGTGTTCAATTGAAAGGTAGGAATTGCCATGCCATAGATATTTAGCTCATTCAACAATAGGGTAAATCTCAGATAGTAGTCATTGAGAGTCTCCCCTGGCACATAGGCAAACTTATCAAAAGTATCATAAAGCTTACACTCTCGTTCTTGTTTAGTTAACGAGGTGCCTTGCATTAGAACCCGAATTCTATCCCATAACTCTTTGGCAACTTTATGTTTGCTGACGAGTTTGTAGACATCTGGAGGAAGGGCTTGGAGAGTGATGTTTGTAGCATACTTATCACATTTATCTTGTATCTTCATATCTCCAGTCAACTCACCCGTTGTGCGAGGACGAGTGGTCGTACCTTCCGTCACAGTACCATAATTTAATGGTCCATTGAGCACCGATGCCCAAATTAGATGTCCATTCTCCTTGTTCAACATATAAAGTTCCATTCGGGAAGCCCATTCCTCATACATAGTCTTCACCAACATTGGTGGACGATTATCTGTACCCGAGAGGATGGACTTATCCGTAAGAGATGTGTACTCCATTTCAATAAGTTAAGATTTACAAAGTTGATCGAACAATGAAATAAGGTGAAGTGTTTTTGTGTTGAAGTCGAGAAATAATATTAAAATCCCTTAAAATATGTTCTCGATAAACCAAAAATTCCAAGACAAATTTTTTATGGAAAAATTTGTGATTATCAGAATGTTGATCGGAATGTCAGATCGGAATACCAGATCAGAGTGTCAGATCGGGATGTCCAGATCGTAATGTAACACAGTCGGAATGATGATGGTATCGGAATGCCTATACCGCAATGCGAAGCGGTCGAAATGTTCAGATCGTAAAGAACTATCGTAATACTCAGATCGCAAAACCTATCGGAATACTCAGATCGCAATGCTCAGATCGCAAAGTAGCTTACAAAATTCAAGCAGAGTAACGACTTAAAATACTTCCTTATACCCGTCAGAATCCCAGATCGCAAAGCACGATCGGAATGTCCAGATCGGAATAAGTAATAAAATCCACGTATCGCAATGTAGAACCAAAACCCTTTCTGATGGTTATGGTTATTGCGATGGAAGCTCACTTTTCACTTGTACTTTCCGATGGAGTTTCTGCTTAAATTTCGGAATGAAGAACACACAACTTTTTTGCACTTTTGATCCAAGAAAAATGATGTTTTAACGAAAACCAAGATACCAAGAACAGTTTAACACGAATCCCTATGTTACACTAGTTTAAACTTCGATCCAACACCAAAAAAAATTGAAGATTCGGCTAAAAACAAACCAACAATCTACGAAATGTTTAGAACACAAAAACAAACCTATATTTCTTGCCAAGCTCTGATACCATTTGAAGAAATGTAAATCTATACTTATGTTTTTAGAGAGAGAAAGAGATAGAGAGATGGTGGATTTCACACTTTAGAGAGAGAAAGTTAAAAGGAACTATGTGTTAAATTATGAAACCACACCACCCTCTCCATCAAAGGAGAGGGTTTATATACCCAAGCCCTTGTCATGGGCTTGGGCTTACATTTGGGCCGGCCTACACATGTTGTAGGCTAGGCTTGATGTTGTTTGTTAAGTAAAGACACATAACTAAACTACGAGCTATTACATCGACTATCGTTGGAGTGACCGATCCTTCTTAATACGTAAAACGTATTTCCAACATTACTTAATCTCATGCCGGAGTCTAATCGTGGGAAACATTCCCACGGTAAGCCTAACGCGTGCTGTTTAGTGTGCAGGATCCCAACCAAACAATTCACTTGGTGCAGGAGCCGGAGCACAGCCAACCCGAATTAAGCCTAATTCGGGTCTAGCAAGGATCACCCAACTTTTGCATCAACAACTCACAACCGCTCCTGATGTACTTTTGTACTTTAATACATGAAACGATTTTCAAACGGGATTCACCTCGATTACCATCAATTACTAACGTCTGTTGGGTCGAATTATTGAGTTGATAAGTCAAAACACAACAAAATAAGAAGACAAGGGCTAAAAAGTACAAGTTGCAAAAGAACAAGCCGTTGGAGTCTTTTTATTACTTTAGCTTTCTTTGTAAGCTATGTTTTCTAGTATATAAAGAAAACATAGGACGTAGGTTTTATATATAATATCATTCATTCACAATGTAAACCTAAAGTGTGTGTCGCACTAGACGTGGGATTCAATGTATACACGTCTAGTGGATGTTTGTTATTAATATAATGAACATCCCTATTTGTTTTAATTCGTGTTCTTTGTGCCTAAACACCTTGTCATGATCATTGTTCTTTTCCGCTATGTTATCATATGAATGATGATCATCCTAGATATAATGGTTCATAACCATTGAGTCGAACGATTATAGGGATCAACAATTGGTATCAGAGCCTAAGGCTCGTGATATCTAGGTCCGACGAGGTGTTCGTGTATGGTGAAGAAGAAAAATTCGTATTGAATTTTTCTGGACGTTTTTGTGTGCACAGCAATATTCAGAAGGTCATAACTTTTGATTGAACCGTTGGATCGTCACGAAATTTTAGATGTGTGTTCTACATACATAGATCTAAACATCCACCGGAGGGATTGTCGAGTTTTATCCCCAGGCAAAAGTTATTAAGCGTCGAAGTTGGCTGATGGAAGATTTTCAGTTTTCTGCTTTCACATGAAATCATGAACTAGGGTTTCTTCAAACCCTAGATCTACATAAAAAGCAGAATTTTCTGAGATTGGTGGCTGTTAATTCAGGATCTATGGTTGATCTACAAACCCTAATTAGGGTTTCGGTGCATAAAGTGTAAAACCCTAGATCTGGATGTATTACAGTAGCGGCAAAAAGATTTCTAATTGTTTGGTTTGCAGTGACGTAGCTTAAGTTTATGTTCACACGATTCAGCCAATCAAGAAAAAGAATAGGTTTGTATGTTCGCATGAAGTATTTGTGTTCACACGGCATAATGCACATAATTGGTGGAAAGATTGTTTGCGTTCACACGGCCAAGAGAAGGAAAGTATATAATGAATATGATTGATTGAGAAACCTGCGTTCACACAAGCTAAATCTTTCACACGGTGCTAGCTTCCTGATTGGTGAATATCTCATGTGTTCACACGGTTTGAGCTTTTTAATTGGCTATTTAAGTTTGCATATACACGGTTCAAAACAAGGTTTTCTATAGATGTGTTCACACGAATCTTTACTTCTGATTGGAGGAAAAGGTTGTTCACATGATTAGTTATGGTGTACATGCGGTCACTTGATCAAAGCCTATTCAAGAATATTAAGATATGTGATTTATGGCTTGATTTATGCCATTGGATGAAACGCTGACAGGTTTAAAGATGAACGCTGACAGGATTTTTGGTTGGCGCTGACGTTTGTTATTTGGGCGCTGACAGGAAGGGTTTCGACGCTGACAGGAATAAGTTAACACTGATAGGTTGACAGTGTTGTCCGAGATATGAGTTTCAACGCTGATAAGTATCATCCGATATCGGGCAATACACATGAAATTTATTGGACAAAGGAGGATCTCGGGTAACACACTGATTGCTGCTGTTAGAGAAAAATTGGACGTTTTTAGCACACAAAAAGGAGTTATTTACACACAAAGGTACATGGAATCTCCGTTATAATTTAGAATATCAAGTTGATATTTATGGCTCGGATATTTTTAAATGGATTAATGATTTTAAAGCGAGTTAGCAATTATTCGTGGGATTTGATGGATATTTTAAACTATGTAATCGGGATAGTCTTGCGAAAGAGTTATCCACAATGGACTTTTACATATGGTATGAAGATGTTATTCCATTAAATTCATCATGAAGAGGTGTTGACTTAAGGGGAAGAATTCTTATGGGAAGTTTGATGATTGAAGAAGATTTTTCGCGAGTTTGTGTTCTATCATATCTTAAAGTCATGGACTTCCAGCCACTGACTTTAAAGGTAACTTGTTCGTGCTTTACATGGATGGTGACGAAGACTTGTCATAAACACTTGAAGGAGTTACATTATCGTGCTCAGTGTCTCACAAAGGATGAGAATATTGACAAGGGATCGAGGTCTACTTATATTTCTCACTCTGGTATAAGTTCTTCATCACATGGATAAACAAGACATGGAACATAGGTTTGTGGTATTCTACTTCTGCATCAAGACTACTTTATTTATTTTTCTTCAGGATCATTACATAGAGATACTTTTGGAGAATCTTCAAGATTGCATACTTTCACATATTCCCTATTGATGTGTCAAAAAGGGGAAGAATATGTGCTATACTTAAGGGGAAGCTTCTTGGAGATCATGTACTACATACAAAGGATTCATGCTTAAGAGGAGTGTTTTGACATCATCAACTAGGGGAAGATTGTTGGGTCGAATTATTGAGTTGATAAGTCAAAACACAACAAAATAAGAAGACAAGGGCTAAAAAGTACAAGTTGCAAAAGAACAAGCCGTTGGAGTCTTTTTATTACTTTAGCTTTCTTTGTAAGCTATGTTTTCTAGTATATAAAGAAAACATAGGACGTAGGTTTTATATATAATATCATTCATTCACAATGTAAACCTAAAGTGTGTGTCGCACTAGACGTGGGATTCAATGTATACACGTCTAGTGGATGTTTGTTATTAATATAATGAACATCCCTATTTGTTTTCATTCGTGTTCTTTGTGCCTAAACACCTTGTCATGATCATTGTTCTTTTCCGCTATGTTATCATATGAATGATGATCATACTAGATATAATGGTTCATAACCATTGAGTCGAACGATTATAGGGATCAACAACGTCCTATTCCTAAGAGGAATCTTAACCTTCTTCTCTCCACATAAAATAGTAGCATTATTCAACGACAACAAATCCATACCAATAATAATATCAAAACTACCTAATTCTATCAACATCAAATCAATCGGAAAGGAATAGTTTAAGAGATTTAGAGAGCATCCTTCTAATAGCTTATTAGTTTTCACTAATTTACCATCAGCCAATTCCACCTCGTAACTGGTATTTATCTCAACAGGTTCAATGTCAATAAGGGCACTAAATTTAGTGGATACAAAGCTCCTATCAGCACCCGAATCAAATAAAGCAACAGCATAATGATTGTTGAGTAAAAACGTACCGGTAACGACATTCAGATCCTCTTTCTTCACCTCAGTTGTTCCAAGTTGATAGACACCACCCTGGGGTTTCTTCCAGGTACAATCGCTTTCAACTTGGGGCATTCCGATTTCCTATGACCTTCTTCATTACAGTTGAAGCAAATGGTTCGCTTCTTACACCTTTCAACCTTGTGTCTAAGCTTTCCGCAATTTCGGCACTTCCAGCAGTCGCCAGCATGCCTCTTGTTGCCACACTTAGGACATCTATCATCGTTGCGCGGTGTGTTGTTGGTAAGAGCATTTGCATTCCCCTTTCTCTGGTTCTGACGGCGATTGAAATTCTTCCTATTATCACCTCTATCTACACGATCACCGTCTCCCTTTCTTTTCTCACCAACACGGGCTTCATCTTCCCTATCCTGAATTATCTGTCCAATTAGTTGGTAAGCCATTCGAACAGCATCATCAATGGTCAGTGGTTTAGATGATGTCACGTCCCCCCGGATATTCCTGGTCAACCCTTTAATATATTGCTCAATTCGGATCTCTTCGGGTTCCACCAGTCGAGGACATAGCAAGGCCAACTCATGGAATCGGTTTGTGTAACTATCAATGTCCACACCTTTCATTCGCAGATGAATCAACTCTTGTTCTAACCTAATAATCACACTACGGGGACAAAACTCCAAAGTCATCCACTTCTTAATTTCAGCCCAAGGAGTAGCATTAGCAGCATCAATACCCATGAAATCAATTTTCCCGTTCCACCAAGTCAACGCACGACCTTTAAGAGTAGCCATAGCAAAAGTCACCTTATCTACCTCCTTACACTTACTAATCCGAAACACCGACTCAATCTTCTCGATCCACTGGCTTAATCCTACAACACCTTCAGTTCCATTAAAAGGTAGAAGTTCACACTTCATGAACGTCACATAAGTACAGCCACCAACTTCAGGTGCATTAGTTCCAAGTCTTCCTACATTTCATCCAGCATTAGCATTCACATTATTAGCATTCACATTCACATTAGTACCGCCAATTCCACTACCGCCAGCTCCACTACCGCCAGCTCCACTACCGCCAGCTCCACTACCGCCAGCTTCATTTCTAGCATTTGCCAGAAATTCAGTCATAGATGCGGTAACTTGCTCCGTAATAATCCTACAAAGCATTAAGCATTCACCCAACAAGGATTCATATAATATGGACTGAATTCATAATCAAGATACAAATAAGGCACAATATGGAATTCAAGACAAGATACATATTTCATTCGATTTGAAACAAAAGCATTGTCTTAGTTACATCCCATATCAAAGTTATAGCACTATATATATTCAAAATTCGTGCCAAGTCTACTACTAACAAGTCGGTTCAATCAAAGCTACAAAAGTACAAAATATACAAAGGTCACTACTAAATACAGACTGGTCTACTGAGAACCGCCAGATGGTCCATCATCCATCGTCTTCTGTATCTTTGTCGGACGATCATTAGACACATCTTCAGCTAGGCGCTTACGGATCACTCCTCTTTCAACCATGTCAGCATAAAATCTACTATTCCAACCCACGGATATATTCAACTCCTTCTCAGCTTTCTCACGCATCGCACGAGCTACACTCAACTGAATCTCCATAGAATTCACCTTTTTATTCATAGCAGCAAACTCACCACTTTCTAACACTGATAACCTCCTAAAAGCCTCATTCAAACCACGCTCTACATCAGTCAAATCCAAACTAAGCAATTCCCGCTCTTTCTCACCAACCTTAGTCTTCGACTCCAAATAAGCAACTTGAGTCTGAACAACACCTAATCCAATCTTTGTCATACTACTCTTAACACGAGAAGCATCTAGATCACGTCTGAAGGCCCATGGTGCAAGACCATCAATATGAGTAGCCTCTCAAGCACTAGACGACCCTCCTATCACACGTCTACGAGTAGCAATACCATCAGTACCGTCAGGTGCATTATCATCCTCATCCTCCTCTGATTCAGAATCAGATTCAGACGATTCAGACATTTCATCCCTAGGTAGCTCAACCTTAGAATCAGACAAATAAACTGGTGGGGGTAAAGGCTCGCCCTTTGGAACATCATAAGGATAAATAAGCTCAGCTTCCTCATCGTCATCAACCTCATCGTCTATACCTACATCCTCCTCGACATCCTCGTCGTCAATCTCATCATCTAAATTATCTATCCCAATCTCCTCATCATTCTCAATAACAACATTATCAATCTCATTTTCTACCATATCAACCTGAGGGGCAATCTGATCTCCTAGTCCTACCTCGGGCTCGGGATCCTCAAATGGTTCCTCCTCATCATCCATATCATAATCTACTAAGTCTAAATAAGGATCATCATCTACATTAGGTTCGGGAATAGCATGGTTCTCTATAGGAATATTAGGGTCAGCCATGACAATCTGCATTTATATATATATATATATCTCGTATTAGGATAACATACTAGTTAAACAATTACATACTGAAACCACGATATATACATATATATAAATTAAATTATATATATTAAAATATATATCTTCTCAATAGGGCTTGTTGGTAACGTCGGAGATCTCTGGCACCGTTATAGTCAAAAGATTTTTCAAATATTTTCTCAAATGTTCATTGTCAAAAGATTTTGAAAAGTTTTGTTCAAAACCTTGGTTTTTAAAAATCTTTTGTTCTCTATAACGAGAGCTCTGGTACCAAACTGTAACACTCTCAACTTTCGTATCGGTACAGCGGAAAGGTCTTTTAGAGTGTTACGGATAGCACAATAACTCCAATCATAGACAACACATAAAAATGGTTGTACAAGGTTCAACATACATTCATTCGATAAAAAGTTTTAAAGTGTACAACAGGTCCCAAATTATACAGGTCATTAAGTTTACAAAACATAGATCGAATGAACATTTTTAATATTATGTGGGCCATCAGAGTCGATCTCCATCCGGATTACCTTCAAGCACCTGAGATAAAAACATGCAAAAATCATATCAGTGAATGCCGAGTGAATTCATAGAGTTTAATAAAAACCGTTATATAAAACAATCGTTAAAATCAGAACACAAGTATAATATCGGAAGTAAGTCCTCGTATTGCTAGTCAGGCAATATATAAATCAAGCATACATCTTAAACCGTCCATGAGACCGTAGCCTCAATATTACCATTATAGGTAATATTATTATCGTTATTGGCATCGTTGTCGTATTATATATAGGATACATTTGGATTATTATTGGCCGCATGAAATTGTTACCTTACTATGAAAACAACGGGCCGCGAACCCGACAAACATTTTGCCCATCTAAGTTAGCGTGTCGTCACAAAAATCACGCTATGTAATCTTCTCATACATAAATTCGCTTACCAATCAATGTGGTACGACGGGGATCAACCGTCAAGGCGCGAACTGGGGTGATCGTCCCCAAATAGTACTATCTTATGCATAAGCGTCTACCAAATCCCGGTAGTTCACAATTCATGCTAATGGGACATTAAGTGACATAACCTAACTACTAATAATCCTTTTTATCTCGTTTATAGGGTCATAGCATCATTCGGGTCCATATCATTAAGCATACCATCGGGACTACTTGTGTTCTATTTTTATCAAAATCAAGCATGTTATCTCCCTCGCGGGTTTACAAATCATTTTATAAAATATTTAAAAGAGTACGAGGCTATGAACTCACGTTGATAATGAAAGGCGGATTATCAGCTACGGGCGTGCTTCGGTCACGGAAACCTATATAAATAATAATCGGTCTTAGACTTTTGTCCAATGACTTTATCCAAATAACAATATACATATGATGATTTTTGTACATATGATGATGATCAAGTGGGTTTATATATCCTTGTTTACTCATTTTAGTGGTTACGTATTGGTAACTTGTTACTAGTTTACTAGTTTTACCTATTTACCTATTTTAAGTCCAATAAGCTTATTATAAGTTCTTTAACCTGTATTAGTTCATTTTATACTTATATTATCAGTATTTACACTTTACATGTTGGGCCCAAATGGGTTAATCCCAATAAGTACCTTTTATAAGTGTTTAACTTATTTAGTCCAATTATTAGTCCAATATGCTTACTTAGCTCGTTAATGTCCGTATGTCCTATAGTTCGGGTTTTATCGGTTTTTACTTGTATTAGATACTTGCATATCAGTATATGACTTTTAAAAACTTTACATTAGACGGGTTTGATCGTCTAAGTTTTAATTGGCGAAAAACGTTAATTTTACGGTAATCGCAGAAAAAGTCGTAAAAATCACGTTTATAGTTTTTATAACTTACAAATATTATTCAACTACCATTTTTATAAATTTTCCATTTATTAAATCTTATACATATTTATATAAATGAAATTCATAAGTTAGTGGGTTTTAATTTTACATTTTATACTATATAATTTGAGTGCTTATATAATAGTAATAAACATTAATTCTTCAAAATCTGATTTTTATTTTCATCTTCACCATTTTTATCATATCTAGAGTTCTGTAATGAATTAGAAGCTCATTTTTGGATGGCATGAACTTCATATTATGTGCTACAATTAACTTAGCTATAGCTACTGCTCATTTTAAGTTTAACTATCCTTAACAGTCCCAACAAAACAGACTATCCAGATTAGCACACTCATCTTGTTTTGATTATATCTCACTCATTTTAATGATTCCGTTGCATGGCCAACTCTCACATGTGTATGACATCTTGTACTTACTGTAAATGGATTCCACCATGCAAATTTATCAGTTTTAGTTTTGGTTACATACTGTTTTTATACAGCTGATATGAGCTTAAACTCATATCCTTTTATCAACAAATAACCCTAAAACATGAAGCAAAATACCAATTTATTTGGCAAAAACAGTATTATGTGGTATGTTTGTGTTTGTGTGCACTTTTGTAGGTAAGAAGATACATTTTCAAGCAAACAAGGAAAAATCAAGCTCAAATGGATGAAAAAGACAAAAGAGGATCAAAAGTGACAAGACTTTGAAGTATAAGGACCTTTCTTGACAAGCTGCAAAGTTAAGGGACTAAAAGTATAAATTTGGAAAAGTCAAGAACAAAGTCAAATCTGGTCAAAGTTCAAATTCAACAAGTCAAAGGGTTAAATATGGTCAAGTAAAAAGTCAAAGGGCCAAGAATGACAAGTCTTTGAAGTTTAGAGCACAAGTTACAAAGCTGATTATCAAAAGGGCTGAAACTGCCATGTTTGGAAAGTATACAAGACATGATCTGAGTGCCATAGCTTTAAACCAATCAGAAGCCAGTATTTGAGAGACATGGATTGCCAGCTCAGTTCTATTAATGAGGAGAGAGGATGAGCCGTCGAATCTTAACAGTAAACGCACTAAGCCCATTTCCTCCAATCACAAAGCAACATGTCATTTATCCTTACTGTTATAATGGATAATGATCCACAACTCACCCTCACAACAAATAAGGAAGCGACACGTGTCTTCTTCTTCAAAAGAAAAATTTGCCAGGATTTTGTTTCTTCTACACTCAATTTCATGACACGACTTCAACATCAATATTGCTCAATTTTGAAAGACGAGTTCAACGGTGCAATCCAATTAACAAGACATTCATCCAATCAAAAACACCCAATTCATTGTTCATACCTTCAAAATGAGAAATGCAGAATTCTCCACGTGGCAAGCTGGGATTGGCCCTGACACGTCACCAACACCAACAAACTATCCTCTCATGTCTATAAATACCTAGTTTAGTCTTCATTTGTGATTTGTAGCCTAATTTTGTAAAACACCTAGTTCTCCCTTTCTTTTCCTTTTTCCCTCAATTTTCCCCTAACTACTCAAGAGTCTGACAAACTCTTGAGTTAGTTAGTTAGTTGATAGCTTGTAACAAACTTTGTAACTGATTTCCCTCAATAAAATTCAAATTCATTTTTCCCGCCAAATTCTGTTCTTCTCATTCAGTTTGATTCTTGTTGCATTTGGATATTGTTGATACTGTTGAATGTTTGTTATGATCAATCATTGATCATAACTGACATTTGTGAAGATTGTTAGCTGTTTGATCACAATTCAGCCATAGCCTAGTTCTTATGGAGTTTTCAAGCAGTTTGATGATTTGTAGCTGTTTGATGGTTGATTCTTGTTGATTTCTAGTGATAGGTGGTGGTTATCACTAGGGCAAGAGAGCTCAACGCTCCTCTTCTTCTCAAAGGCTATCTTCAATAGGTTCTATAGTTCTTGTTTTTGTTCCTCTAAACAGTCAACTGCCATGCTTTATTTTCCTAGTTTAATTCTGATTGCTGCATGATAAAGTTGTTAGTAGATGATGTTTGATTGATCTTTGTGTGTTTGTAGCTTAATCTTGCATACTTGTATTTTGATTTGGATTTAGTTCTAGTTTTCTGCATCATTTCAGTCATTTTTAGCCTTGCACCATTATTGTAGTTCTTGTTGAGATAATTGACTGCATTTAGTTCTAATACGTTTCATTTTGTCTATTGAATCTAGTTTGCTATAGCTTTTGAATCAGCTTAATCCAATTCTTAACAAGTCTTTGAAAAAGTTTGTAAGAAAACAGTTAAAGGAGTGTTTGGGAATAGATCTAAAGTAGTTTTCAAACATTGTGAATTGGTGTTGTAGAGTTCATTTCCAGTCCTTAGTTGATAACAAGTGGTTTTAAACCTTTTACAAGTCAAATAATAGGTCAAACAGGCAAATGGCTTAAAAATTGTTTGGGTCAGCTCTCATTCAGCTTAGTTCTTAAAAACTTGTCACTTTCAATTGCTTATTTCTCATTCAATCTTTGATGAAATTCAACCAAATTTGTTTCTAGACTTAGCTTATATCATAAAGTTTTAGATTCCATAAGGAAATTCTACAGTATTAGGTAATAAGCTGGGAATAAGCTTTTTGGTCCAAGACTGAGCAAAGCTCATTCTCTGAGATAAAGTTGTTACTGTTTTCTTAGTTCTCAATATCTACTTCACAAATCTTGTGATTTTCTTTCACAAAACCAGTTAGTAAGTGTTGAATATTGATTTTTGAAAATTTGAGCTTTTTCCAAAATCTGGTCAAACTTGGTCAACATAACTCTTTTGAGCTTAATTCAGATTTTTAGCTTATTTCTTGATGAAAAAGGTTCTGGTTTGATTTCCCAATCTTAAAATCAATTGCTTAATCAGTTTCAAGAGAAAAATCCAGATGTGGTTGATTAGTTTTGGCTAGAGCTTATTTTGAGCTTATTAATAAGCACTCATTTGCTTATTTCTGACTTTTAGCAAGATTCCTTAGATACACGTAGCTTAAATTGGATTTGAAGTCTTTTGCAAGTTGTTTCATTTGATTTGGTTGAGTAATAAGCTCAAACGAGCTTATTTTCTCATTTGTCCCGTTTTTGTTTAAAAAGTTTTCAAAAATTGCTCTTTAGTCCTTGCATTTCTATCAGCGTTAAAAACTTGGCTAAACTTCCAAGAAATTAGGGTTTGCATAACTTTGGTCCCTGGACTTTGAGAGTTGTTAGATTTCAGTTAGTAGTTTGTTAATTTGTTACATTTTTGGCAAGATGGTTATAGTTGTTACATTTTAGATCCTTATAGTTTACTGTTTTGCATTTTTAGTCCTTATAGTTGTTAGAATTTACATTTCAAGCATTTACATTTCATAGAATTTACAATTTCAGTCCTTTTAGTTTCAAGTTTTGCATTTTACATTTTACTTGAATAACAACATGGTATTTGCAATTTGTTTTACATATACGTAGGTATTATTTTTCCTTTTTGCTAGCATTTGTTGAATTAGCAATAGATTACCAAGCAAGCTTAACAACCAAGAACAATTAAAAATCCGATATTGGTTGGACTTTCTATTGGTTAAGAACTGAGAAAACGAACTGCATTATACTACATTTCAAATGGCGTCGCTGCCGGTTCTTTGACTACACGAGAGACTATCGATTGACGGTTTTCATTGGCTTTTGGGATCCGTTCATTTTGTGAACGTTATTTTACGTATCATAAATCAAAAACAAATAAAAAATCAAAAATATAAAAATATATAAAAACTAAAAAATTAACAAAACAATTCTTTTCCTAAAGAATTGACCAAAAAAAAATTAAAAAATCCAAAAAGCAATCTTTTTCCTAAGAGATTGCACCCAAAAATATATATTATTGGATTCTCTCGGTTTTTATGTACATATAGTATTTTCCTTTAAAAAACTCATAAATACAAAAATATTTTCCATATATTATTATAAGTAAATACGTATACGTATAAGAACAATCAATCTACATATCTTCCATAAGTATTGCCGAGGCAATACACCGTGTTGAGGGGCGCTCCGGTCCTTGACACGTGTATCGATCAAACAAAATAAAGCAAGAATAGATAAATACTCTCAATAAGCAACAATTCGAAGAATATGAACATTTAAGTGAATAGAAAGGCGATGTGCTATAAAATGCCATCTAAGGGTCAATAGGTACTTAAGTGCTTCGCGCCACCTAACCCCCCGTTCACTTGGGAGTATTCTAAGAAGGAAGGCTTCATTGAGGGTCTTGCACACAAAGTAGTAATACATATATTGTTATTTTCTTGTGGATATTTAATATTGAAACTCGAAGAGGATAATCCATTTCTCTTCAAAGTCACACGAGAGCTTCTCTCTCATTCCTCGTATTGAGTTGCATGCTCACTCGCGGGCGTGCACAAATACCGATTGGTGTACAACCTCTTCCTCCGAAAAGGAAGAAAAAGAGAAAGAGTAAGACCACCACCGTCCACCAAGCCGATCACGAGAATCGTGCTTTGTCACCACCACAAGAAGCCATGGCTATTGATAATCGTACTTTGTATGAACGTATGCAATCCAACATTCATGGATATGCTAGTGCCATTAAGATTCCCGACTTTCCCGCTAACACATTTGAGCTACATACATCTATGATCAATATGGTTGCTTTATCACCTTTCTTGGGAAAACAAAATGAGGATCCCCATGCTCACCTTAAGAGATTCCTTTCACTTTGCAATACCATTAAGCATAATGGGGTTCCACATGAGGTCATTAGATTGATGTTAGTGTCATTTTCCTTAGATGGGAGTGCTAAGCATTGGTTAGACACCCAACCACCCGATAGTATCACCACATGGGACGATTTTACCACTAAGTTTTTGAACAAATTCTTTCCTCCACAAAAGACTATGGCTTTGAGGAATTTAATTATGGGCTTTACACAAAAACCTAGTCAATCCTTTAGTGATGCTTGGGAAGAGTATAGTGAGTTGTTGAGGCGATGCCCTAACCATGGATTGGATGATGTAAACCAAATCAATACCTTCTATAATGGCCTTAAACCTCACCACCAAGATTCACTAAATGCTTCCGCGGGAGGGAGTATTCTTCTTAAAACATACCACGAGGCTTTGAACATTATTGAGACTAAGGCAATGGTTCAAACAAACAATCCATTTGAAGAAAGAGTTCATGTTATCCAAAACACTTCTCAAACTCCTTGTGACATCCAACTTCTTAAAGAGATCCTTCAAACAGTCAAACAAGGACAAGAAATGACTCAAGACATGTTTCAAAATTTTAAGAGCATGACATTGAACAATTCCTCAAATAATGTGAATGCCATCACCATTTCTTGTGTTACTTGTGGAGGCCCCCACTCTTATGAACAATGTGATAAGGTGCAAGGGTATCAAGGGGAATGCTATGCTTACCAAGAGGAACATCGTGAACACTTCAAGCCTAACATCAATCCAAATAACCTTTCTTACAAATCCCAAAATTACCTTACTCCACCCGGCTTCCCACCCCAACCACCCACCCAAATTCCACAAAATCCTCCTCAAATTTTAGCAAGGAATCAAGGGCAAAGACAACCATACCAAGGAAATAACTACAAGGCACCCAATCAATTTCAACCTCAAGCAAATACCTTTTATCCACCACAACAAGGATTTAATCAACCACTTCCATTTATTCCCAATCAAGCATATGCTCCAATACCAAATCAAGCTTACCCTCAAAATCCAACTCAAGGATATGGGATGCAAGAGACTCAAGAGTATGTTGACAAGAAAATGCGTGAAATTGAGAAGAGAATGAATGACCAAGTGAAACGTACAATGGAGGAACAAATCAATAGGGTTTTAGTGGCGGTAACTCAAAGACCACAAGGGGCTTTACCTTCCAACACACAAACAAACCCTAGGGCCAATGTCAATGCTATTACAACAAGGAGTGGTACAACAACAAAGGATCCTTCACCTCCTAAGCCTACTATTGTTCAACCCACTTGTGCTCCTACTTGTGACAAGCCTTCTACTTCTACTCCACCTCCTCAAAGTGCTCCTATTCACTCAAACACACCTTCTCAACCACCTCATACTTCTCCTTTACCTTCCACACTTCCCAATGAAGAGTCTAACAAAGACAAATCTTCCACCACAACACCTATTCCACCTACACCAAAACCTACTCTTCCATACCCTTCAAGGTTGAAAAAGGACAAGTTAAAGAACAAAGATGACATCCAAGTCTCCAATTTCTTAAGGATGTTCAAGCAACTCAATATCAACATATCCTTTGCCGAAGCTCTTGCTTATATGCCAAAGTTTGCTAAGATGTTCAAGGATTTGCTCTCAAACAAAGAAAAATTGGTTGATTTGCCCAACACATCACTTAATGAAAATTGTTCCGCGGTGTTACTTAAAACCTTACCAACAAAACTTGGAGATCCGGGGCGCTTCTTGATACCTTGTAATTTTCCCGGTGTTGAAAATTGCATGGCTTTGGCGGATTTAGGGGCAAGCATAAATCTCATGCCTTTATCGGTTTGGAAACAACTATCTCTTCCCGAGCTCACTCCCACTAGGATGACTCTTGAACTAGCCAACCGAACCATAGCTCACCCCGTAGGTATAGCGGAAGATGTGTTTGTAGGTGTGGATAAGTTTACCTTTCCGGCCGACTTTGTAGTGGTCGATTATGACATGGATCCTAGAGTGCCTTTGATTGTTGGTAGACCGTTTTTGAGAACGGGTCGTACCTTGATAGATGTGGCGGAAGGAGAATTAATTATGAGAGTAGAAGATGAGAAAGTGGTGTTTAAGTTAGGGAAAGTTTGTGATAGAAAAGAGGTTAAGGAGTCTAGACCTTGTGAGACTATTAACATTGTGGATGTGCTAGATGAAGTGTGTAATGAACACTTTCATGATGCTTGTAAGAATGCTAGTGATGAGATACCCCATGTTGAAACCGTGGCCTCAATTGCTCCCTCTTTAACACCTTTTGGAGAGAGTGATTTCCTCTTGGAGGAATTTGAGTCTAACTTTCTTGGTGATGATGATTCTCCCATTAATTGGGAAGAAGATATTCTTACAATCCAAAAGTTGCTCAATGAGGACCCTATTCCTTCTCCTATTCCACAAGAGATTACCATTGAGGAGCCTTCCATAGTAAAACCTTCCATAGAGAGTCCACCTCCCATTGAACTTAAGGAACTTCCATCCCACTTAGAATATGCTTTCTTAGAAGGAAACGACCAATTACCGGTGATTATTGCTAAAGAGTTGAAAGAGGATGAGAAGGAGTAACTTATTGAAGTCCTTAAGAAACACAAGAGAGCCTTAGCATGGAAAATATCCGACATAAGGGGAATTGATCCACATTTTTGTACTCACAAAATCCTTATGGAGGATGACTATAAACCCGCCATTCAAAACCAAAGGAGAGTTAACCCAAAAATCCATGAGGTTATTAAGAAGGAAGTGATTAAACTCTTAGATGCGGGAATGATTTACCCCATTTCCGACTCTCCATGGGTTAGCCCGGTTCATTGTGTTCCAAAGAAGGGTGGAATCACCGTGGTGCCTAATGAGAACAATGAGCTTATTCCCACGAGACTTGTAACCGGTTGGAGAGTTTGCATTGATTATAGAAAACTCAATGAGGCAACTAGGAAAGACCATTTCCCGCTTCCCTTTATGGATCAAATGCTTGAACGCCTAGCGGGAAATGAGTACTATTGTTTTCTTGATGGCTTTTCGGGTTATTTTCAAATACCCATTGACCCTAAGGATCAAGAAAAGACCACATTCACTTGTCCCTACGGTACATTTGCTTACAAGAGGATGCCTTTTGGCCTATGTAATGCACCGGGGACGTTTCAAAGGTGCATGATGGCGATTTTCCATGACATGATAGAGCAAACCATGGAGGTTTTTATGGATGATTTTTCCGTATTTGGAAACTCTTTTAGCTCATGTCTCACCAATCTTGAGAGAATGCTTAAGCGTTGTGAGGAAACACGTTTGGTGCTTAATTGGGAGAAATGTCACTTTATGGTGAAAGAGGGGATTGTTTTAGGACACAAGATATCCAATAAGGGATTAGAAGTTGATCGAGCTAAAATTGATGTGATTGCTAAGCTTCCCCCACCCACTTCGGTTAAAGGTGTGAGGAGTTTCTTAGGTCATGCGGGATTTTATAGGCGCTTTATACAAGATTTCTCTAAGATAGCTAGACCGATGACTCATCTCTTGGAGAAAGAGGCTCCTTTCATTTTTGATCAAGCTTGTTTAGACTCTTTTGAGACCCTTAAGGAAAAATTGACAAAGGCTCCCGTTTTGGTTTCTCCAAATTGGGAATTACCTTTTGAGCTTATGTGTGACGCTAGTGATTATGCGGTGGGGGCCGTCTTAGGACAAAGAGTTAATAAGCATTTTCAACCTATACACTATGCGAGTAAAACCATGACCGGTGCACAACTTCATTACACTACCACGGAAAAAGAGTTGCTTGCTATAGTATATGCTTTTGAGAAGTTTAGACCATATCTTGTGCTTTCCAAGACCATAGTGTATACGGATCACTCCGCTCTCAAGTATCTTATGACAAAACAAGATGCTAAGCCTAGGCTTTTGAGATGGGTTTTGTTGCTTCAAGAGTTTAAGATAGAGATTCGTGATAAGAAAGGGGCCGAGAATTTAGCGGCGGATCATTTGAGTAGACTTGAGCATCCTTTTCAAGGAGATTTCCCACATCAAGAAATCAATGAATCCTTTCCACTAGAGGAGCTCATGTTTATCTCTTCCCAAGAGGATGCCACACCTTGGTTTGCGGATATAGCAAACTATCTTGTGGGCAATGTGCTTATTGAGGGTCTTACTTATCAACAAAAGAAAAAGTTTCTTAAGGAAGTTAAGTATTACTTTTGGGATGATCCATATCTTTTTAGGCAATGTGCGGACCAAATCATTAGACAGTGTGTAGATGGGCCCGAGGCATTTAAAATCTTAGAGGCATGTCATAAAGGACCTACGGGTGGACATTTTGGGCCTAACTACACCGCCAAGAAAGTCTTTGATTCGGGTTACTATTGGCCTTCCATTTACAAGGATGCCCAAGAGATGGTGAAATTTTGTGATGTTTGTCAAAGACAAGGAAAAATTACACAACGTGATGAGATGCCACAAAATTTTATCCAAGAGTGTGAGATATTTGATGTATGGGGAATAGATTTCATGGGACCTTTTCCATCCTCTAAGGGAAACAAGTATATACTTGTGGCGGTGGATTATGTGTCCAAGTGGGTGGAGGCTAAAGCCTTACCTACTAATGATGCTAGAGTGGTTGTAAAGTTCTTGAAACAATTGTTTGCTAGATTTGGTGTACCTCGGGCCATCATAAGTGATCGTGGTACGCACTTTTGTAATGATCAATTCACGAGAGTTATGAAGAAATATGGAGTGAATCATAGACTTTCTACCGCGTATCACCCTCAAACAAATGGTCAAACCGAGGTCACAAATTGTGGTTTAAAGAGAATTTTAGAGAGAACGGTGGGAGAGCATAGAGCTTCTTGGTCGGATAAGCTCGATGATGCTTTGTGGGCGTTTAGGACGGCTTTTAAAACACCAATTGGTTGTACTCCTTATAGGCTTGTCTATGGAAAAGCGTGCCACCTCCCATTTGAGTTAGAACATAAGGCATCTTGGGCTCTCAAGTGGGCTAACTTTGATTTAAACCAAGCCGGTTCACATAGGAAAGATCAAATCAATGAGATGGATGAGTTGAGAGCCAATGCCTATGAGAATTCTTTGCTATACAAGGAAAAGACTAAGAAATTGCATGATGCTAAGATCAAGAATCGTGAGTTCAAAGTTGGAGAGCCGGTTCTCCTCTTTAACTCAAGATTGAAGCTTTTTGCGGGCAAGCTTAAGTCGAGATGGTCCGGTCCATTCACTATTGCTCAAGTGTTTCCATATGGAACTCTTGAGTTGTCCCAACCCGATGGTCCAAATTTTAAAGTGAATGGTCACCGTGTTAAACATTACTTTGGGGAGGACATTTCCGATGAAATGGTCCAAGAGGTCCCCATTTTCCCCATGAATTAATTCATTGAGGGACGAGTCGAGCTAGAGACTCATTAACTCAAGCATCGTATAACTAGGTTTAGAGTGTTGTAGGTTAGAAATAAAGGCATAGATTTGGAGATAAGTGTAGGGGAGACCTTCTTTTGTCTTCATGCTTGTTTGTAGGGTTGCTCACTCATCTCATGCTTTGGAGCTTATGGAGGAGGCCCTTGTATCCGGTTCACTTCGTTACTTTAGTGAATTTTCATTGACACTTTGTGCTTAAACATGGTTTCACTAATAGTTGTCCTTTCCTTAACTTGGGTTAAGCAAAGTCTATTCATTGTCATAAGTGTAGGGGAAGTTTTTATACTTCCATGCTCTTAAACATTGAGGACAATGTTTAGCTTAAGTGTAGGGGGGTCTTCTATCGAAGTGACCTTACCTAGAACTTGTCATTGTCTTGCATGATAACATGATAAAAATGAATTTTCAACATTTTCCAAATTTTTGATCTACTTTGGCCAACAAAAATATGCATTCATAATTTTTGCATCAATCATTTTTCATTTGCATAACACATTTGCATTGTATATATTTCTTCTTTTATTTTTCATCAAAAATATATAAAAAGGAAAAATATAATAAAACATGGTTTTAACAAGTTTAGATTTCTTTGACATATTAGGCCCGCCATGGATATTTTGACTCAACCCGAGTTTGCTTATTTTAGCACTCTCTAGCTAGTATCCTTAACCATGTAGTCCTTCATTGGTCTATTAGGCTAAGCTTCCACCAATTTCATTCTTTGAAATTTTAAATTTGTGGAGAATGGGAAATGATAGAGTTGAAGCAAGTGTAAAAGGGCTAGATAGACTTCATGGCAATTACTTGTGGCTAAACCCTTCTCTTCTTGACCTCTATTTTCTTCGCTTGTATATAATTGTTAATAAATAATCAAGTACGGTTTTAATTGGTTTGTAATCTCTTATGCATTTTTGGCTAATCATTTATGGTTGATATGAGTACGTCTTAAGATTCTAAGTTAGTACGTTTTATGTGTACTAGACTTATGTCATGCTCCATATTTAGCGGGTGTTTTTCCTTTTCTTCTTTGCAAATTTCTTGGTGAGGAATAAAGAAAAATAAGAGCGGCTTATGAAAAAAAATGAGTGGCTAGAAAAAAAGAAAAAGAAAAAAAAAATAATGCAAGACTCCCAAGAGGGGCATTGTGGTGTTAATTATAGTGACTATTGAGTTCCAATATTACCTTGACGGGTTGCGGGGATTCAATAGATTGCTCCAATCCAATATTACCTTGACGGGTTGCGGGGTTGAAGATCCAAAATCTCAAAAAGATGCGGATGTAAATTATTGCGTGAGTTTTATTTTTCTTTCCTTAGCGAGTGTGTAGCTACTTATGAAAGCATGACATGAGGATTTTACACATAAGGCGAATGACTTATTATTCTTAATACGGACTTGTATTAATTGTGAGCGGTTTTTCAAGTAATGGATGAGATGATTACTTAGGATTAAAACCGTGCTTCCTTATTTTTGGATTTTACACTTCTTATATTTCACACTTGAATAATGACAAATTTGCCCACAAGCAATTTGCTCAAATAATAACCGGTTCCACATTTAATTGTCATGAATAAGTTGATGCACTTTTTACTTGTGAATGCAATGATCCCATTTTTAAGCTTGGTATGGGGAAAGTGAAACTTGAGGGTGATAAATGTCCATGGTACCCAAGCCCTAATCTAAGTCATTGAATTCTTTATGAGTTATTTCCATCAAAACCATTTCAAGAAAAAATCAAAAAGATATAGATAGAATTGTATTTTGATTCATTGCATTATTAAAAGTCAAAATCATGCATCATCTAGTTTAGAGTAGTGTAGATGCATCTCATATGGCCGAGGTGGATTAATTATGAGGGAAATGTAAATTTTTAAGCCTTGAAATATAATATTGCATGAGGACATGGCAATGTTCAAGTGTAGGGGAATTTGATATGAGCTTAAACTCATATCCTTTTATCAACAAATAACCCTAAAACATGAAGCAAAATACCAATTTATTTGGCAAAAACAGTATTATGTGGTATGTTTGTGTTTGTGTGCACTTTTGTAGGTAAGAAGATACATTTTCAAGCAAACAAGGAAAATTCAAGCTCAAATGGATGAAAAAGACAAAAGAGGATCAAAAGTGACAAGACTTTGAAGTATAAGGACCTTTCTTGACAAGCTGCAAAGTTAAGGGACTAAAAGTATAAATTTGGAAAAGTCAAGAACAAAGTCAAATCTGGTCAAAGTTCAAATTCAACAAGTCAAAGGGTTAAATATGGTCAAGTAAAAAGTCAAAGGGCCAAGAATGACAAGTCTTTGAAGTTTAGAGCACAAGTTACAAAGCTGATTATCAAAAGGGCTGAAACTGCCATGTTTGGAAAGTATACAAGACATGATCTGAGTGCCATAGCTTTAAACCAATCAGAAGCCAGTATTTGAGAGACATGGATTGCCAGCTCAGTTCTATTAATGAGGAGAGAGGATGAGCCGTCGAATCTTAACAGTAAACGCACTAAGCCCATTTCCTCCAATCACAAAGCAACATGTCATTTATCCTTACTGTTATAATGGATAATGATCCACAACTCACCCTCACAACAAATAAGGAAGAGACACGTGTCTTCTTCTTCAAAAGAAAAATTTGCCAGGATCGTGTTTCTTCTACACTCAATTTCATGACACGACTTCAACATCAATATTGCTCAATTTTGAAAGACGAGTTCAACGGTGCAATCCAATTAACAAGACATTCATCCAATCAAAAACACCCAATTCATTGTTCATACCTTCAAAATGAGAAATGCAGAATTCTCCACGTGGCAAGCTGGGATTGGCCCTGACACGTCACCAACCCCAACAAACTCTCCTCTCATGTCTATAAATACCTAGTTTAGTCTTCATTTGTGATTTGTAGCCTAATTTTGTAAAACACCTAGTTCTCCCTTTCTTTTCCTTTTTCCCTCAATTTTCCCCTAACTACTCAAGAGTCTGACAAACTCTTGAGTTAGTTAGTTAGTTGATAGCTTGTAACAAACTTTGTAACTGATTTCCCTCAATAAAATTCAAATTCATTTTTCCCGCCAAATTCTGTTCTTCTCATTCAGTTTGATTCTTGCTGCATTTGGATATTGTTGATACTGTTGAATGTTTGTTATGATCAATCATTGATCATAACTGACATTTGTGAAGATTGTTAGCTGTTTGATCACAATTCAGCCATAGCCTAGTTCTTATGGAGTTTTCAAGCAGTTTGATGATTTGTAGCTGTTTGATGGTTGATTCTTGTTGATTTCTAGTGATAGGTGGTGGTTATCACTAGGGCAAGAGAGCTCAGCGCTCCTCTTCTTCTCAAAGGCTATCTTCAATAGGTTCTATAGTTCTTGTTTTTGTTCCTCTAAACAGTCAACTGCCATGCTTTATTTTCCTAGTTTAATTCTGATTGCTGCATGATAAAGTTGTTAGTAGATGATGTTTGATTGATCTTTGTGTGTTTGTAGCTTAATCTTGCATACTTGTGTTTTGATTTGGATTTAGTTCTAGTTTTCTGCATCATTTCAGTCATTTTTAGCCTTGCACCATTATTGTAGTTCTTGTTGAGATAATTGACTGCATTTAGTTCTAATACCTTTCATTTTGTCTATTGAATCTAGTTTGCTATAGCTTTTGAATCAGCTTAATCCAATTCTTAACAAGTCTTTGAAAAAGTTTGTAAGAAAACAGTTAAAGGAGTGTTTGGGAATAGATCTAAAGTAGTTTTCAAACATTGTGAATTGGTGTTGTAGAGTTCATTTCCAGTCCTTAGTTGATAACAAGTGGTTTTAAACCTTTTACAAGTCAAATAATAGGTCAAACAGGCAAATGGCTTAAAAATTGTTTGGGTCAGCTCTCATTCAGCTTAGTTCTTAAAAACTTGTCACTTTCAATTGCTTATTTCTCATTCAATCTTTGATGAAATTCAACCAAATTTGTTTCTAGACTTAGCTTATATCATAAAGTTTTAGATTCCATAAGGAAATTCTACAGTATTAGGTAATAAGCTGGGAATAAGCTTTTTGGTCCAAGACTGAGCAAAGCTCATTCTCTGAGATAAAGTTGTTACTGTTTTCTTAGTTCTCAATATCTACTTCACAAATCTTGTGATTTTCTTTCACAAAACCAGTTAGTAAGTGTTGAATATTGATTTTTGAAAATTTGAGCTTTTTCCAAAATCTGGTCAAACTTGGTCAACATAAGCTCTTTTGAGCTTAATTCAGATTTTTAGCTTATTTCTTGATGAAAAAGGTTCTGGTTTGATTTCCCAATCTTAAAATCAATTGCTTAATCAGTTTCAAGAGAAAAATCCAGATGTGGTTGATTAGTTTTGGCTAGAGCTTATTTTGAGCTTATTAATAAGCACTCATTTGCTTATTTCTGACTTTTAGCAAGATTCCTTAGATACACGTAGCTTAAATTGGATTTGAAGTCTTTTGCAAGTTGTTTCATTTGATTTGGTTGAGTAATAAGCTCAAACGAGCTTATTTTCTCATTTGTCCCGTTTTTGTTTAAAAAGTTTTCAAAAATTGCTCTTTAGTCCTTGCATTTCTATCAGCGTTAAAAGCTTGGCTAAACTTCTAAGAAATTAGGGTTTGCATAACTTTGGTCCCTGGACTTTGAGAGTTGTTAGATTTCAGTTAGTAGTTTGTTAATTTGTTACATTTTTGGCAAGATGGTTATAGTTGTTACATTTTAGATCCTTATAGTTTACTGTTTTGCATTTTTAGTCCTTATAGTTGTTAGAATTTACATTTCAAGCATTTACATTTCATAGAATTTACAATTTCAGTCCTTTTAGTTTCAAGTTTTGCATTTTACATTTTACTTGAATAACAACATGGTATTTGCAATTTGTTTTACATATACGTAGGTATTATTTTTCCTTTTTGCTAGCATTTGTTGAATTAGCAATAGATTACCAAGCAAGCTTAACAACCAAGAACAATTAAAAATCCGATATTGGTTGGACTTTCTATTGGTTAAGAACTGAGAAAACGAACTGCATTATACTACATTTCAACAGCCAACAAATTAAGCATGATTTTAGCCTTGTTTCTTATGGTTATTAATCTTTTTAAGCATATGTATCAACACTTGATCCCCACACAACATTTTTATCATCATATATTCATCATATACATATAAAACAAGAAAGAAAATACATTTGATCTTTACAAAAATAACAAGAGAAAATAGAAAGGATGATCTTCTTTACCAACCAAGAGTATATCTTATTTTTGGAAGACAAGAACTTGATGAACACCAAATGTATCCCCAAGATCATCAAACACCAAGAAAGTAAGTTGAGAAATCAGCCCTAGGACACAAGCAAATCACCTCCTTTGTTGTTAAAATGGCCACCAAGTGATCAAGACTTCAAGGTAACTCCATGATATAGCTAGATAACAAGTATTTTATGGCTAGAAAAGATCAAAAGGGGTGTTTGTTCTTGAATATGGGACGGCAATGGTGATGAAGTTGAGAGAGTTTTTAGTTGATTTGCATGAGGTAAAATGATGGTATGAGAAGCTAGTTGTTTTTGTTGGTTTGGTGGGTAAAACTAGCTTAAGTGTTAAGCTAATGCTTACACTTGTAAGCTACTAGTTTACATGATGCCACATCTTTGATGTGGTGTCATGTTTGGCCGTCCCATGCTATAGTGGGATGGGATAAATTATTTTGTCCCATCCCGCTAATTTACGGGTACTCCTCGATTCTAGTTTCCTCGATTTGCGTGCCCTCGGGTCGTTTCATGAAAAACGTTTTTATAAATTATGAATCAACGGCACAATACGAATCCAATAAAAATTGTCTCATCAAAAACGGAGTTCAAAAACGTAAATACGTAATCCTAAGGTTTCCGGTTTAATCGTAAAGGACGCTAAATTATGCACGTAAGCCCAAATTTAAATCCGTGAATTGTGAGTTCATCAACCAACACAATAATAAGTTTCAAAATATTATACGAGAAAATAATTCACTACCTGAAAATGTTAGATTGTCACAGCATAATTGCAACTGATGCCTTTAGAAGGGGAAATGGTTTCATCTTAATAACGACGGTAATTATTACGTGGGTGATTGAGTTAACGGATTAGTGTCATGAGCTTAAACACAATTGTCATAACCTTGAAAATAGATTGTTTGATCGACAAGTCTATGAATGATCGTGAATGATTTTTATTACACATATGTTCAAAATGAGATTATAAAACCTATGAATTCCACTCAACATTATTTGTTGACCCAATTTAGCATGTGTTTCAGGTAACCGAGGAAGTGTAGCATGGAGCATGCATTGGATGGGAGTTGTGTGTGGCTTGGCGTCTACTTGTTTTTCCACCCATACTTAACTTGAATATTTTAAACTTTATGTCATGTTGTGAAAATTGTATCTTTTGGGGTTGAGATTCATGGGGACCGAAACGCTAACTCTGTGTTGTATCATTTGGGTTTGGAAAACCGTAGACATGTATGTTTTTAACAATGCGTAAGTTAAGTTAAAACTTTTACGTCTCTTTGAATTCGTTTGATATATCTTGTGTGCGATGATAACTTCCTAGCACCCAAATGTTGTAGTTCCGCTGCGCATAGCATTTGTGGGGGTGTTAGAGTTTACCCGTGAAATCTTGTCAAGGAGGTTCTTTATTGAAACTACCTGCCACAAGTACGATATTTAATATCGTCCAACGGTCTTCACCGACCGGAGGTAAAATGCTACCGATTAGAATCAAATGTTCAAGGCCATTTCATTCGTGTATATGGTTTGTTGCTAATTGTCATATGCAGCGTAACAAGAAGGTGGCATTGCGGTGTACAATCCAGAAGAAGTCGTCACAACATGCTTATACTGCATACACTCAGTACTTCAACGAATTCAAGAAAGTCTGAAGGTCAAGTCTTTCGCTGTATCAAACTCTGAAGCTTTCAAGAATTTAAGGATATAAGTATGTGGAACATGAAGTCACAAAGAGACAAATTTCAACAGTAATGAATGCACAAGGTCAAGGCAAGGAAACATGCTCAAGACTAAAGTCAAATATCACATCAAGCATATTCACAAGAACAAGATCGAAGACTCAAGCATAGATGCTAGGTTTAAGATTTTGTAAAATGGTGTGACCTCCCTTAGGGGAGATTGTTGGAAATCCGTTTTTCCAAGGAAAGTCTCGATCACATCATTATTAGCATAGATCACGAGCTATAGACTATTTAGGACATTGTAACTTGGAGTGACCTCCCTTAGGGGGAGATTGTTGGAAATACGTTTTTACGTATTTAGAAAGGATCGGTCGCTCCATAATATATTCATGTATTGGGCTCGTGATCCAGTATGTAGTAAATATAGTCCATATAGCCCACATGTAGGGTGGGCTATATATATACCCCCTCCTAGCATGTTAGGAGGGGTGGCTCTTTCATTTTTCACACTTCCATTTTTAATAAATCTTACTTTCTCTCTCTATCTTTCTCCCTTCTCCTCTTTCTCTCTCTATACCCTCATCTCCTTCACCCTCCATCTCCATCTTATCAATAGGTAAATCATAGTTTAACAAATCCTTAGAAAACATAGACCTTCAGAGATGATCAATACAGGCACACCATATTCACACAACTCCTTTAAATACAAAAGAGTCAATTTCTTCATCAAGAATCTATCATTAACAAGAATGATATTAGCAGATTTGGTCAGTCTGTCGACGATGACCCAAATCGAATCAAATTCAGATGATGACCTTTGCAATAGCTAGACGTTTACTAATGTATGAGGCGGTGTATGTCTTCATAATTTGCCATCAGTACAACTTCTTCAGATAAAGATACATTAAATCAGAAATGGCATGAATAAAATACTTAATATTATGAGATTCTAATATGACTAAATCTAAAAATCCTCCATATTCAGGCAACCACAAGTGGCCTTTAAAACATTTAATGCCATAGGCTTCTCAATTCTAATGGTTCACATTAGACGCGAACCCCTTTTATTATCTATATTATACTTTTTACAAACATCATTTATATTTAAATTGTTCGGCAATTTATTTTGCACCTTCATTATTAAGGAACACATCCTAATTGATTCTTTATCCTTTTTACATAATGCATCAGTATTTACATTCATCTTTCCTGATGAAATAATTAGCATGTCTACAATTTACTCAGAAATTTTTTCTTCATATTTTCTAAGTTTTAATTTCGTCTCAACTATCATTTTTTTATCCGTTTTACTCAATCTGATGTTTAAAGCGTCGATAAATATTACAAGTAATTAAATAATAAATATTAAATTTTTATGAAATGTAAACGTAAAAATTTTAAATTTCTTAGTTCGACCAATTATATAAAAATGTTCAAAATACATTTGAATTTAATCAACAAGATTTTTGTTGATTTATCGAAAATAATTAAAATAATCAATAAGATCCATAAATGTTCGAAAAATCTTTGTTTATACTTTGGTCAAAATTTCCTTAGTTGAAAGCAAAAATTGTCGTTTAAATTTTCAAGTCATGGTATAAATGGTTTTCCTCAATCCTTCTTAAGTTGTCTTAAGGTATGCAAAAACATTTACCCCTAAACAGGAGTTTAGTTAAATGTTTTGGTTATAAGTGAATGATTCCTTAAATATTCTTTTGATAAAACATTTGTCAAAACATATTTCCATTTTCTTTTTGGTAAAATCCAAAGCCTTAATGATTCTAATTTTTGAAGAGTCAATATATTCCATTTTCTATTAATCACACGGTAAAATAATGTAAAGGATTAAGTCTTTAAATCTCATGTTAAATATTCAAGGTACAGGTTTTCACTACTCGGCCAATTCAGGGCAATCTATAAATGATTATTAACTCCTTCTCATTCTTATAAACAAACAAATGGTTCTTAGTGATCACAAGCATAAATTTATCAAATTACAGTCTACACACATGATTCACCAAATTTATGAATGCTACATGTGTATTAGTCAATCCAAACAACATAACACGAAACTCATAATATTCATTATGAGTCATGGATGTAGTGATTGGAGTAGATAATCTTTTTCGCGGATGCGAAGTTGATGATAACCATGCCATGGATCAAATTCCTGAATATACGCTAGAACCTTGTAAATGATCGAACAATCTATCATCTTGGGTAGTGGATATCGATTTCGATCGTCAATTTACTTAGTTCACGGTAATCAGTAAACATAAGGAATAATAACACCATAGCTCTTCATGATGACGAGCTTGGTAGAATAAAAGTCTTCTCTTACAACTCCCTCAGTTGTAGGGTAATTCTTTTAATTTAGATGGTGCTGATGTACAGTGCACATGCCATAAGTGCAGCACCGGGAATATAATCAATACCAATTTCAACTTGCCTTAATGGAAAAGTCTAGGTAATTCACCAATAAATACCTCCTAAAGTTTCAGATAACTGAAACATCTTTTAATAAATTCATATTAGGTTCTTTCTAGATTACAAGGTCTATGGCTAGTTCATAACCATTCACGGTAAAATTTCAAGTCTAAATGCAGGATATGGTCATCCATCAAGAATTATTTAGATCACTTTTGATAATCAACATCTTATCTTTTAGGGGAATTCTACTCGAGTTCCCATCAATTAAGACAATGTCGCCATGTCCAAATCAATCAATCTATTCTACTAGCACTATCAACTTTCCAATTTCATTGTCGTTGATAAGATGTGAACTTATCAAAAGACTAATAATAACTCATGATCTTTCACAAATTCAAGGATATATGGAGACACAACTACCATTAAAAGAGTAAGGTCAACGCATAATCTACGCGAGAGATTTTCAAATCCGATACAGACGAAAATATTAACGAATATAAATATATCCCATGTTTTCATGATTTGAGTACGCATTCGAAAGCTCCTTGGATCGTTACCCAGGTCATTCAAATGAAATCTAATCAAAAGAAATGATAGGAACGTCGATACATCCGGTCGCGTATCAAAACAAGGTAATCAGATACTTTTCCTAAGAATCTCACCACGGGAGAATTGGACAAGAAGGGTATATCAATTTGTCAAATAAGACACAGATTAGTAAATTAGATTTAGAAGAATAAATAGTACGGGCACATATGTAGGTGTCCCTATCAATATATCCCTATTTTTCACTTCTTGCAGATCTCATAAAATTTAATCTTTCACAATCTTCAAAGAAAATTTAGTGTTTATTAATAATTTCATGGTGACTACTAATCAGCCTTGCATGGTCACTTCCAAATTGTATGTAGGCGCGCAACTATATACAATTTCAAGATTAACGATGCAATACTCAGTTCGTCAAAATTTTATCATCATGTTTATAACAAAAATATTTTCATGCTTAATTCTTAAATAAGAATCAAAAATAAATTTACAAACATTTTCTTTAATATGAAAACAATTAAGTTTTCCAAGGTGTTTTATAAACAACTTCATTTCGATAATGATTACTTATAAATCTCACTTTGTATAATCCTTATAGTGATGAAAATTCAATTTTTATCAAGGGATACTATTTTATCTTATAAAAACAATCAGTGATCTACAAAAGATTGATGAAGAGTTGTTCACCAAGAACTAACCACAATATAATAGGAAATGAGTTTAGCCAATTAATCATGAGGTGCATGACCTCGATGGCACTCAAAAAGAATAATCCACAACGTAACTCAATTCGAGACGAGTACTTGTTCAACGGTTGCATCACTAATACGAGCATTAGGAAGAAGTAAGAAAAGATAGATAACATCGATACATGTAGAATTTAGCAATCAAAGGTATTCTTTTCATTAATCACAAACAAGTCATAATTGTACCGTAACACATTACGTGTCACTATGTCATACAATTCCAAAAACTCATCCTACCAACTGATATCTCAGTTAAGTTAGGGATTTTTAAAAGATACCACAATGAATACTAATCTACAAGATTCATGTGGGTCCCACCTGTCCCGGAAGATCCATCGGTCCCTATTCAGAAGAAGATTTCTTCAATTTAATTCTTGGACACTAGGCATCCTCATCAGTGGACAATGGCCTAGGAATAACACTTAACACGAATCAACAATCAATTAAAACCTCATAGACTTAATGACTTCCTCTTAACAATCTCATATTCCATACAGGTTAAATTTTTACTTTATTCAAGTTTCAACCAACTCATACTCAATTTGATATACTACCTCATTCTCCAATACTTTCAACCTTATTCTTAGACCTTAAAAGGGCAATAAAAGCTCGATATGAACAACACTTAATTTCCAATCCTATAGCTCTTTTAAAAATAATTATCAAATGAGTCACTAGTATGAAATAACTCACACAATCAATTAGACTTCTCGGAAAGGTACTAGTGGCATGAGTCTTTTGGGTAATGGTTCCAATGACAGCCTCAAGTGCAACATTCACCCTTTCGATTTCAATTTAAGAATTGGATGATAACGAATCATATGACACCTTTCCAGGTGGTAACGTTTTGTCAAACTCCACTCTATAAGGAAAGATCGTCATGACATCGATATCAAATTTATTCTTGCAAATTCTTCTTCAATATCACAATCAACTAATACTAACATTTCTACGAATATCGACCATTTTGTTGGGATCATTAATATCCACAACTTGGTTTAGATCTAGGATAGCTAGAATTCCTACGGGAATAGCTTCTATTGATTTACTAGGGGATTTAGGGTTCCTTGTGACAATCTACGTCGTATAAATACCTCGTATAAATATTAAAATAATCATCAAACACTCATGTAATCAAATTACATCATATATATATATATATATATATATATATATATATATATATATATATATATATATATATATATATATATATATATATATATATATATATATATATATATATATATATATATAATCCAAGTTATATATATATTAAAATAACACTTCTCAGTCTGGCCTTGTCGGTAACTCGGGAATTCTTCGGCACCGTTATAGTCAAAAGATTTTTAGACATTTTAAGAAAAATGTTTATAGTTAAAAGATTTTGAAATGTTTTATTCAAAACCTTTGTTTTAAAAATCTTTCGTTCTCTATAACGAAAGCTCTGGTACCAAACTGTAACAACCCGAAATTTATACAACTCAATACAGCGGAAGACTCGTTGGTGTTACGGGATAGTACAACACTCACATCATAGACAACGCTTAAAAATCGCGTCGTTTAATAATAAAAGCATTTCCATTCATAAATATCAAATTTACATAGGTCCCAAGTCATTGTATTTCATACAGGTTTTACAAAGCAATTGAATGGAAATTATTATTTAAGTGCGGGCCATGAACTCTTGTTATCTTCCCGAGAATTACCTTCAAGTACCTGAGATAAAACATGTTAAAAGAAAAGGTCAGCGAAAACGCCGAGTGAATTCATAGAGTTTAATGAAATCCATCAATATAACATCGGTATAAAACTATTACCGAAAATCATTTTGTACCAATCTTTGTTATAGGCCATAAAATAGACAAAGTCATTTTATACAAATCCTTATTAAAAATTATAATATAGGCTTTTGCCTTCAAAATCATTATACGAACCATTGTCGTTAAAAACATCATACAATACGTTTTATAACGTTGTATAGAGTTAAATAAAAACCGTTATATGAATATGGTTATGAAAAACCAAAACACGAACATAAAATCAATAATAAGACCTCGTATTGCTAGTCAGGCAATTCATTGTAATTCAGTGTGTATAGCAGTATTTCGTTAATTAGATTATTATAAGCCGCATGACATTGTTACCTTACTACAACAAACAACGGGTAGCTAACCCGACAATCATTTGCCCATCTAAATTAGCGTGTCGTCACAATAATCACGCTTGTGGAAATGTTCTCATACATAAATTCGCTTACCAATCAATGTGGCACGACGGGGATCAACCGTCAAGGCGTGAGCTGGGGTGATCGTCCCCAAATAGTACTATTATATGCATAAGCGTCTACCAAATCCCGGTAGTTCACAATTCATGCTAATGGGACTTTCAGTGACATAACCTAACTTTAATAATCCATTTCATTTCATTTATCGGGTCATATAATCATTCATCGGGTCATACAATCATTCGGGTCCAAATTAATAAGCAAACAATCGGGACAACTAGTGTCCTATTTTATAAAAACTAACATGTTATCTCCCTCGCGGGTTTATAAAACATTTCATAAAAAACATTTAAAAGAGTGCGAGGCTATGAACTCACGTTGATATGGGAAAGCGGGTTATCGGCAATTCAGATGTACGGTACGTGCTTCAATCACGGAAACCTAGACAGATAATACTCGTCTTAGACTTTTGTCCAATGACTTTATAAAAATAACAATTATGTATACGTATGATGATTTTATAAATATGATGATGATAAAGTGGGTTTATACATCTTTACTCATTTATTATAGTGTTTATGTGTTGGTAACATTTTTATACTAGTTATACTAGTTCAATTTAATTACATTTTGAGGCCCAATGGGCCCATTACAAGCCCAATATATTATATAAGCCCAATTATACTTTTATTATCAGTATTATATTTTACATGTTGGGCCCAAATGGGTTAAGCCCAATAAGTAAGTTTATAAGTGTTTTACTAACTAGTCGGGTTTATAGTCCAAGAAGGCTACTTTGGCCCGTTAATGTCTATATGTTATAAAGCTCAGGTTTTATCGGTTTTTACTTGTTATATAAGTTCATATATCAGTATGTGAGTTTATAAAAGTTTATATTAGACGGGTCCGACCGTCTAAGTTTTATTTGACAAAAACGTTAATCTTTCGGTTTTAGCCGAAAAAGACGTAAAACTTAGTATATAGTTTTATAACTTGGAAAAACATTTATATTTATAGTTTATTTAACATAATCCATTTTAATATCAATATTTATATAACTCTTTTATTATAATCATTATCAACTAGTGTAATTTGTATTTATATATATTTTATATAAATTTTTGGGTGCTTATATTATATATTATTTATACAAAAATCAGTCCTAAAAATCTAGTTTACTAAAATGGTCATATCTAGAGTTCTACATGGAGATAGAACCCCAAATTTTTATCACAGAAACTACATGGTATGTTCTTCATTTTATTCCTTATAGCTACTGATGAATCAACTTCTAAGTATTTTATAAAATTCGTCCAAAACAGTGTAGTCAGATTTGCACTCTAAACTTGTTTTGATCATATCTCACTCATTATAATGATTCCATTGTATGGCCAACTCTCACATGTGTACAAGACTCATAGCTTACTGTATATTAATTTATTCAATCCATTTATCAGTTTATCATAAGATTCTTTACTGTTTTATACAGCCTCCTAATTTAGCCATGATTTTAACATCCTTTTATGTAGCTTTTAATCTTTTTAATCAAATCTATCAACACCAAATCCCCACATAATATTTTTAATCATCATTCATCATCATATACATATACATAAATAAAGAAATTACAAGATTACATAATCAAAATAAAAAGAGGATAGGAAGAACAATCTTTATACCATCAAGATTAAGTAGTTTGAAGGATCAAGACTTGGTTTTGGGTCACCAAATCTTATGAACTCTTGTATGAAATCTTCAAGATCACCAAGGGAGATTTTGGTCTTTTAAAATCAGCCCTACTTCATCTTGCAAACTTCTCTTTGGATGTTAAAATCACCACCAATCTATAGAGCTTCAAAAGGGCTTCATCATATGTGTGAATAACACATGATTTCATGGTTAAAATTGATCAAATGAGGGTGATTAGGGGTGGTTCTTGGACGAATTTTAAAGAGAGGAAGAGAGGAGTTGGTGGTTCGCGTGAGATGAAATGAGATAATGGTTTGGTGCTAGTGGTTTTGATGTGTTGGTAGCTTATTTAGTTAAGCAAGCCAAGTGTAACAACTTGTTTAATACAAGTTGACACCTAAGGGTGTGTGGTGGCTTAGGTTTAGCCGTCCATATAGTGGGGTGGGGCAAAACTTGTTTTGTCTCATCCCACTAATTTATGGGTATTCCTTGATTCTAGTTTTCTCGATTTGCGTGCCCTCGAGTCGTTTTACGAAAAACGTTTTTATAAATTATGAATCAACGACACAAAACGAATCTAATAAAAATTGTTTCATCAAAAACGGTGTTCAAAAACGTAAATACGTAATCCTAAGGTTTTCGGTTTAGTCGTAAAGGACGTTAAATTATTCACGTAAGTCCTAATCTCTTCTCGTAAATTTGTGAGTTTATGAACCAACACAAATTTAAAATCCCAAAATAACATTCACAGATAAATTTATTTTCTGAAATGTCGGACTGTCACCAAAACGGTGTTTGTAAACGTAAGCACGTAACGTAGAATCCTCCGGTTTAGACGTAGTCGATGCTACTTCAAGACGTAAATCCAAATTTCTTCCCAAAAATGAGTGAGTTCATAATATAACATCAAAATAATGTTTTTAAATAATATTTGAGAATAAAATATCAACCATAAATTGACGGATTGTCACAATCCTTAAAACTCACTTTTGTTAATATGACAAAAGACTTTTTAATAAACTTTCTTTTTTAGAAAATGTTTTATTAAAAGGGAAAATGAAAATTTGAAAATAGCATATTCCATATGCTGTTAGAATATCCTTTGAAGGCATAAAATACCTCAGATATTCTTACCCCACTAAAAGAGAAAAAACGAAGCGTACTCTAGGGGTGGAACCTTAAGTAACTAGGCGGTTCCCTAGCGATAAGGAACCGCCGGGCTAGATAAGGTACCGTGCCTAGATAGCCGTTATATATCCGTTATACTTTGTCTCCTTTAAATAGTGGATCAAATCTCATTTTCCAACAAGCCTCTTGGACGTTTTTCTCAGCCTTCTTTATCTTTTCTATAGCATAATCATTAGTAAATGATCACTTAAAGTGTTAAGGATATTTACATATGATTATCCTCTTGATTCCCTCCTTTACCTTATCCAATGAGAAGACCATACACTCACTAGTGTTGTGATAAAGATGAATCCATGAGCTAGTCATATTCATCATGATACCCTTTTTGTTTTATGTCAATCCATTGTATTTATGAATACTTGGACTAGTTGTGTTCATCCAAGTTATTTGTGAATACTTGCATTTGTTGTGTACATCTATTGCATATGTGTTTGCTTTGATTTATGTTGTGTAGATCCAAGCTACATGTGTGTACTTGGATATGTCAAGTTGAGTTGTAATAGATTTTTGTAGTAGTTCTCACTAAACTATAAAGTGATGTGGTTGTGTCTTGTGAGTTCTCACTAAACTTGAAAGTGATTAGTAGTTGTATTGTGTGAAGTTCTCACTTAGCTTCAAAGTGTAGAGTCGTGAAGATTGGTTCTAGCTTTGGATTAGAACTCGAAATCTAGCCTTGTGTCGTAAAATGGTGAAGTAGGCAACGTCGTGAAGACTGGTTCTACCTTGAGATTAGAAGTCGACATCTAGCCTTGTTTCGTTAAATTGTGAAGTAGGCAACGTTGTGTAGATTGGTCCTAGCTAAAGATTAGGTCTCGACATTTAGCTTAGTGTCAGAAAATAATGTAAGCGATGATGTAAGGTTTTCTCCGCCAAGAAGGGAGCTTGTGGATATAGTGGAAATCTCGAGTAGGTGTACTCGAGGAGTGGAGTAGAAACGAGGATAGAGCCTCGTTGTTGAACCACTATAAATCTTGGTGTCTTCCCACTAGGTTGTCTCCTTCCTTACTCTCTACTTATTTCATTATCATTACACTTACCTATTATCTTTACTAGTGCATTTAAATTAAACATAATCATTATGCAACTTAGCTTCAAGCAAAAGATAGTTTTGATACAAACCAAATTGAAAGTAATTTTAATTTGGTTGCCAATCGAAGAGAAACTATTCAACCCCCCCCCCCCCCCCTTCTAGTTTCTACAATTAGTATCAGAGTGATGGTCACTCAAGATCTTTGAAGTATATTGTACTTTGAAACTTGGATCATCCATTGTCTCCTGAAATTAGCAGGTCAAGTTGTACTAAAGTTTCTCTTTGGTCAAAACTATTTTGTTTTTGAAAAATAGATCTTTTAATTGATTAATATTGCATCCATCTTAAGATTAGTAGTCTTTATGCATTCTAGATCTACCCTTGAAATGTATCTACTAGTTTGCATCTTGCTTTGTGTAGGTACTCATAAAGATCAATCTCTTAGTTGGTTGTGGATTGAGTTACTTGCACTTGTAGAAGACTCATCTTCATTGATCTTTAACATCCTTGAATGATGATACCAAGATGATTGGGAATGATACTAGTCCTTGAAGACTTAGTACTCATTATAGTAATTGTTGGGCATAGCATTGATTCCTTGATGGATTTCTCTTTGTGGCCAAGGTACGCTTTCGTTCTTCCACACGCCCTTTGATCATTCTTTTGATCATTACTTGACTGTGTGCTTATTCTTGGCATCCTTGCCTTGAAAGTTGTTTGTGGTTTGTGATTCTTTTCTTTTATCCTCTCAAACCTTCATTGCTTGGATACTTGACTCACTATGGTGATGTAGAGTGAGTTAGTAGTAGCTTAAAGTATCAAGCATGATTTCCATGGTTTTTCACCCATACGGTTAGTAGGCCCTTTGTGGGAGAGAAAGTGAATCAATACCTTGCTCATAGTTTGGTCTAGACTAAGGCTATTATTGAAAGTGATCTTAGTCTACGCTTTGTGTTTATTCATTACCAAAGCCGTTTAACACTTCGCCGGAAAGGCACGTCTTAAACCACTATATATGACACAAGCTCTTCGTTACCACTATTTGAAGATTGTCATTAATCCCTTGAGCATTAGTCCTAGTCTTGATTCACTACCCTTGACTTCTCTCCACTTTGCTGTTTTGCTACGAGTAGTCGTTTGTCCATTTCGGTTCTTTTCGATCTTGATTCAACTCGTAATCCTTCATTAAAGCATATTGCCTAGTGTTGTGATGATCCAATGTTATTCTAAAAGGTTCATGATATAATTTTAAGTATTTTAGAAAAACTTGGTTTTTAAAATTTGGCGTTTTTCATTAATAAAAACCTGCCTCTGTAGGCGGTTCTTTATCTCTGGCGGCTCAAACCCGCGGTTCCTTATCGATAAGGTACCACGGGCAGTAAAGTTTGTCAGAGCGCCAGTTTGATTATTTTATTCTTTTTCAAACCACTATCTCTCTCTCCCAAAAACACACAACCGACGTTTTTCATCTTTTCCACCATTGTTGAAGCTTCCAAAACCTTCAATCACTCAAATTAATTGATTCTAAGTTGTGGGTTTCACTCATCCTTCATCTAACATCAATTAATTGTAAGTATTTTCTTTCAGTTTCATCTATTTTGTTCTAGGGTTCATCCTTTCATAATTGGGGATTCTTAAAATTGAAATTGAATAAAAATCTTAATAGGAATATGGGTTGAGATAGTTATTTTACTATGATTCCTTAGGTTCATATTCATTAAGATTTCACTAAAACACACTTATAGAACAAATCCGAATTTTGGTTAAATGATTTTGGTCAAAAGATGGATTTGAGATGAACCCATGAACAAATAGGTAATGACATTGTGAATGCTTACCTAAAAACCTTGTTTTGAAAAACCAATGTTCTAAGTCCATTGTTGATCCAACATAGTTCATATGCTCTTGGTAAATAATGGAATAGCTACATTGTGAACATGAGAATGATATGGATTCCTTTGTTTGTCAAGAAGTTGATATAACACATTCTCATATTTTTGAATTTTGATTTTAATTTTTCATATGAGTGATTGGAAAAATATTGTATTATGTTTATATTAGGTACTAATCATGCCTTCTCAATATCAAAAGGATCGTCAACTCACTAGACAAGACATGCCAAACCTTTCCCAGACCTATGCTTCCACTCAACTTTGAAACTCATTTCCATCCCTTTCTACTCGTTGCTTTCATGAGGGTAGAGTTGTCCAATAGGATATCAAGGATTATGTCTACATCAAGTCCATGTTTGAAAACATTGGATTTGATTGTTTGTTGTACATTAAGGAAGACATCTATCCTCGATTCCTATTGGAGTTCTTTAGCACATACTCCTTCATTGAAAACATTGATGGAATATTTGTTAGGTTCATCTTGAAAGATCAACTCATTCAATACTCTCTCGAAGTTTTTGGTCAAATTCTTGATGTCCCATTTGTAGGCACTTGTCGCTTCACGGATAAATGGAAGCTTAGTGCTCTCCTTGAATCCTACAATTGTCCTCCAAATGTTCATGAGGAAATTGATCTTGACTTCATTGTTGACATTGTCTCCAAAAAGCATAATCGACCCGTTAAGAGAAGCCTTCATGCTAAGGTACGTTCGGTGAAACGTCATGAGGTTCTCTTAAGCGACCTTAATGACAATATGGTCCAATGGACCAATATCCTTAGGTAAAATGTGTTTTGTCTTGGTGGAAACTAGGATCATGTTCCGGCATGTTTAGTGCATATGTTATATTGCATCTTTACGGACACCAATTACAATTTGGCATATTTTATCGCTCAACGGATCAATTATGCTATTCACAAGCCTAAAACAAACCTCCCTTACGCAATGCTTCTCACTCGCCTTTTTAAAAGGGTTGGTCGTGATTTTCCAAATCTTGATCTTTCTTAATTTCAACCGGTCAAACAGGTCATGCTACCTATTCAAGAGGTATATAAGAGAAAGACAAGATGTGATCGTAAATCCAACCAACAAGAGTTCAATGATGAGGACATGGACATGCCAACAAGTGATGGTGATGGAATTGGCACAAGTGCTCCCATTGACTCTTCGATCACTTCTCACCACTCCACAAACTCATTCGTGGATGGTTTAGATGACATTGCTTCCCCTCCTCACCATTCCTCTAGTGAAGTTCCTAATAATCTCAAATTAGAGGAACTTTACCGTCAAAATCTTCGAACCCAAGGTGATTTGCATGAACACCGGATTGAGTCAAGAAAGGGAATCAAGTACTTGGGAAAAATGATCAAGGGATAAGGCAAGAAAAGGAGGTGAAGACTTTGAATTGCGTCAAAGTTTACTTGTCTTGTGATGTTTAAAACATTTGCTTATTATTACTTTGGTTTGGTTGTGTATTAACTTATGCTACATGTTTGGATTACTATTTATTTTAATCCTAAATGTTGTTTATGCCATTATGTTTGTGATTTTCATAGCTGTGTGCATCATAATGATAGTTAGCTTCTTAGATTTTGGTCAGTAGTTAACTTTGGCTTGTGAATCCTTTGATAAAAATCTGGGTTAACCAAAATTTGGGATGTGAAATTTTTAAAACACCTCTAGTCGCGGTTCCATATCGACCAGCGGCTCCTTATCGATAAGGAACCACCGGTCCTAGATAAGGAACCGCCGCCACTGTGTCCGACCGAATCTTTTGCTTTACACTATTTTCTTCAATCTGTGTAAACTTTGCATGATTCTTTGCAAAAACCTGCATATTTCCTAAACTAGGTTACCTAAATTCATTATTCACCTAAAATAATTTTAACTCATTACTAGTTTGGATCATCCCCTCACCCATTTAAACCCACCTTGTTAGTCATGTTCTTCACACATCAAAACATTCTTCCCTAACCCTTAAACCACCCTTGTCAACCATGGTTTCTACAAAAACCTCAAACACCCCAAGGAAAATACTTAAGATTAGGATTAAGGTACCCAAGCCTAACTCCTCACCCTTTCACACACCAAAAAATGAGATGGTTCCAATCCTCATTTCCTCATCACCTTCACCACCCCTTGCACCATGCAAGACAACATACACCCATGGTACTAACCACTCTATTGGTTCTACCTCCTCTTCATTCAACTCAATAATGAATGAGCTCTCTTCACCCTTCACTCCAAGTGCACCCTTGGATGTGACCACACAACCCCAACCAATCCAAAGCATTCCTTTTGTAAATGACTTTGATGACACCTTGGTGACTTCACCATTTACCCCTCCTAACTCACCCATTTCACCAACCTTGGAGAACATACCTCCACACTCACCCATTTCTCCTTTGGAGAACATGCCTCCACTCTCACCCACATCACCCTTGGAGAACATGCCTCCTCCACCTCCACCACACTCAAACACTCTAATTTTGGGTGTCCCACTTTCCCTCCTCTTGGGTGATCCTTACTATGGGTTTCAAGAGACTCATGGTCCTAATTGTCCATGTTGCCTCTACAACCACTACATCATCCATAACCTTAGGATGGAGATGTTTGGACTACATAGGAGGTTACAAGAGTTCTTGCTTACCTTGTTCTCCATGCCTCCTCCTAGGAGATGAATGATGAGTTTTCTTAATAAGTGTTTTTTTTTTAAAACCAAGCCAAAGAAGACTACTCATCTTGATCTAGTATTAAGCTAACTTTGTATTAGTTAGTTGTTCTTTTCTTTCATTTGTCATTGTACTTTCTTCCTTCATGAGTTTTTCATGATGTTGATCAATGGATTTAGCTTAATGTGTTTCTATTCTTATGTGCACATTAATCAACTTTAATTTGAAATTAAAATTGAACCTAAATCTATCCCAACCTCTAAAAACTTGACTAAAATTGGTTCAAAATGATACCTAAATATTTTGTCACCCTTTGTCAAGACATTCTTTGTGAATGTGTTGCTTTTATGCAACCCTAGCATAATTTAGTGCTAATAGAGGTAAAATTCCAAGATTTGCAACTTTTTGAAAAAGTCTTAGTTTTTCTCAAAACCTTGGAAAAAATTGGTTTCAAGTCCACTGCAGGCGGCTCCTTAAAGTCGCGCGGTTCCTTATGTGATAAGGAACCACCGGTCCCTATAAGGTACCGCGGACAGAAACTGGCTTTTTACTCGTTTTTGGTTAAAAAACTTTAAACCCTAAACCCTGTCAAGATTCCTTGTTTGCTCAATTTGGCTAAACATTCCTTGACACTTCACATTTTGTATTCAAATTCTTACCTTGATTACTTTTTACTTATACCCCAACCTTGAGATTTCATTCTCACACCTTCCCAACCTTGAGAATTCATTCTCACACATCTCCAACCTTGAGATTTCATTCTCACACCTTCCCAACTTTGAGATTTCATTCTCACACCTTCACAATGCCTAACTCCTCCATTCATAACCTTGACATTTCTTTGTCACAACCCCACTCACCCAAAGCTTCCTCATCCAAGCTTTCAAAGAAACCGAAAATCTCGGTTCGACCTATTTGGGTTAAGAAGAATGAATCATCTTCTTCCAAACCACCCAAAAACCTACCTTCTCTCCAATCAAGTATTGGAAAGAGACTTATACCATTAACCCCATCACCGAAGAAAAAGAAAATGTTCCCCCACCACCACAATCCTTCAACACCCCTCAACTCAATGACCTTTCAACCTTCCCAAACCTCACAAGGCATTGTGAAAACATTTCCTACCCTATTACCCCTCCACCACCAAACCCTAGGTTTAATGCCCTACCCCCATCAAACGATTTTGTGTTGCATCATAGATTCTCGTGTGCTTGTTGTCGATTTCAACAAATTGAACTTGCTCATGTATATGAGAAGTTAAATTTCCTTGAATTCCTCCTCACTCGACCTCCTCTCCAATTTTTCGTTCCGGTGGACAAAACTTCGAATGATGCATCGTCGTCTTATTTTTCCAACTAAAGGACTAACTACTCTTAGAGTCTTTATTACTTTAGTTGTTTTAAAGTCTTTTATGTTTTTTTGGCAATCTTGGAAAATTATCACTATTAGAATAGCTTATGCTATGTGGTTTATTTTCCATATTTTTTTGCTTTAGATACTCATATTGTGTGTATGACTATCTACCTTGTTGTGTCTTTTCTTTTATGTAACCTTTATGTTGTTTGTGTGTTATTTCCTTATTTCTCTTTTGAGTTGATCATGGTTAATTTTTTCAATTGCTTGATTCCATAAATTCTAAACTTTAACCCCTTGACAAGTTTATCATCTTCATTGGAATGAAGTTTGATTTTGTCAATTACCTTTTTGGACATACTTAGCAAAATACTTGCTTCTAATTTGAGATTTCTTCTCTCTCTCCCTCCCAAGTTATTTAGTAGGTAGTGATCATATATACATTGGTGTTTCTTTTCTATCTACTAACCTTTGTGTAGCATGTCACCTTAGCTCATATACTTGGTGCCCCAAGCAAGGGGGAGCAACCACCAAGGGGGAGCTACTAGCAAAGTCCGGTTTTCTTCAAAGACTTGTGCTAACCTTTTTGCTACAACAAAGGGGGAGAAATGATAGTGATAAACTCGTTAATAATTCGATATTTTGTGTTTCTACGTAAATGAGTTTATCGTTTGTCGTAATAAAAAAGGGGGAGATTGTTAATGCAAGTGATGCCTAAAACATTATTAGTGTTAACTAATATTTCTTAATTTTGATCACGACAAACTATACAACACATTTAGTGTAAAACATAAAACGAATTATTTAACTAACACTATCATCAAGGTAATAATCATATCACTAACCTTTCTTAATCATACTTAGTGATCATCAAATTGATTATCCTTAAAACTCACTTTTGTTAATATGACAAAAGACTTTTTAATAAACTTTCTTTTTTAGAAAATGTTTTATTAAAATGGAAAATGAAAATTTGAAAATAGCATATTCCATATGCTATTAGAATATCCTTTGAAGGCTTAAAATACCTCAGATATTCCTACCCCACTAAAAGACAAAAAAAGGAGCGTACTCTAGGGGCGGAACCTTAAGTAGCTAGGCGGTTCCCTAGCAATAAGGAACCGCCGGGCTATATAGGTACCGCGCCCAGATAGCCGTTATATATCTGTTATACTTTATCTCCTTTAAATAGTGGATCAAATCTCATTTTCCAACAAGCCTCTTAGACGTTTTTCTCAGCCCCCTTCCTCTTTTCTATAGCATAATCATTAGTAAATGATCACTTAAAGTGTTAAGGATGTTTACATATGATTATCCTCTTAATCCCCTCCTTTACCTTGTCCAATGAGAAGATCACTCACTCACTAGTGTTGTGATAAAGATGAATCCATGAGCTATTCATATTCATCATGATACCCTTTTTGTTTTATGTCAATCCATTGTATTTATGAATACTTGGACTAGTTGTGTTCATCCAAGTTATTTGTGAATACTTAGATTTGTTGTGTACATCCATTGCATATATGTTTGCTTGGATTTGTGTTGTGTAGATCCAAGCTACATGTGTGTACTTGGATATTTCTAGTTGAGTTGTACTAGATTTTTGTAGTAGTTCTCACTAAACTATAAAGTGATGTGGTTGTGTCTTGTGAGTTCTCACTAAACTTGAAAGTGATTAGTAGGTGTGTTGTGTGAAGTTCTCACTTAGCTTCAAAGTGAAGAGTCGTGAAGATTGGTTCTAGCTTTAGATTAGAACTCGACATCTAGCCTTGTGTAGTAAAATGGTGAAGTAGGCAACGTCCTGAAGATTGGTTCTACCTTGAGATTAGAACTCGACATCTAGCCTTGTGTCGTTAAACTGTGAAGTAGGCAATGTTGTGTAGATTGGTCCTAGCTAAAGATTAGGTCTCGACATTTAGCTTAGTGTCGGAAAATAATGTAAGCGACGATGTAAGGTTTTCTCCGCCAAGAAGGGAGCTTGTGGATATAGTGGAAATCTCGAGTAGGTGTACTCGAGGAGTGGAGTAGAAACGATGATAGAGCCTCGTTGTCGAACCACTATAAATCTTGGTGTCTTCCCACTAGGTTGTCTCCTTCCTTACTCTTTACTTATTTCATTATCATTACACTTACCTATTATCTTTACTAGTGCATTTGAATTGAACATAATCATTATGCAACTTAGCTTCAAGCAAAAGATAGTTTTGATACAAACCAAATTGAAAGTAATTTTAATTTGGTATCCAATCGAAGAGAAACTATTCAACCCCCCCCCCTTCTAGTTTCTACAAAACGTTTTTCGTAAATCGACCCGAGGACATATATATCGAGGAAACTAGAATCGAGGAGTACCCGTAAATAATTGGGGATTAGACAAAACAAGTTTTACCCCACCCCCAATATGGGATGGCTAGACTTAGCTAACCACACCATGAGGTGTCAAGCTTACAAGATAAGCTAAGACACATGTCTTAGTTTACTTGTAAACTTACAACTCCGCCTCAAAACTACACATCTTAAACCATTTACTCATTTACAACATGGAAAACCACACACTTCTCTCACCCTCTACCCTTGCCGTCCAAACTCAACACCAAAACACCCCTTTGATCAAATTTCAACCACAATATTTGGTGTTATACAAACATATGATGATGTCCTTTTGAAGACTTGTTGATTGGAGCTGATTTTAACAACTAGCAAGGAGTTTCCATGGAGATCAAGGGCTGATTTCTGGAGAAGTCTACAAATATTTGGTGATCCTAGAAGTGGTGTTGATATCTCATAAGATTGGTTACCCAAAACCAAGTCTTGTTCATCATCAATCATCTTTTCATCACTTTGGTGGTATAAAGATTATTCTTCCTATCCTTTTGTTATTTTGAATATGTAATCTTGTATTTTCTTTATTTATGTATATATATATATGATGATGAATGATGATAAAAATATTGCGTGGGGATCATGTGTTGATAAACTTGGATAAAAAGATTGAAAACTATATGTAAAAAGGTTAAAAATTGCTTAATATGTTGGCTGTGTAAAAACAGTAAGAAACCATATGATAAACTGATAAAATGGCAAAGTGGAATCAATATACAGTAAGTACACATGTGAGAGTTGTCCATGCAATGGAATCACTATAATGAGTGAGATATGATCAAAATAAAATTAATGTATCAATCTGAATAGTCTGTTTTGTGAGGACTGTTAGGGATACTTAGACTTGGATTGAGCAGTAGATAAATTGATGTTATTTGTAGCACATAATATGAAGTTTATGTCATCAAAAAATGAGCTTCTATCTCCTTGTAGAACTCAAGATATGATAAAAATTGTGAAAGTGAAACTAAAAATCAGATTTTGTGAAACTAAAAATCAGATTTTGTGAAATTAAAGTTTAATAGTATTATAATAGCACTCATATAAATAGAGTATAAAATGTAAAATTAAAATCCACTAACTTATATATTACATTTATATAAGCATGTAAAATAAAAAATAAATGGGAAATTTTATAAAAATGGTAATTTGATAAGTTTTATAAGTTATAAAACTATAAACATGATTTTTACGTCTTTTTGGCTAAAACCGTAAAATTAACGTTTTCGTCAACTGAGACTTAGACGGTCGGACCCGTCTAATGTAAACTTTTTATAACTCATATACTGATATATAAGTACATATTACAAGTAAAAACCGATAAAACCCGAACTTTATAACATACGGACATTAACGGGCCAAATTAGCCTTATTGGACTATTAATCCAACTAATTTGGCTAAACACTTATGAACTTACTTATTGGGCTTAACCCACTTGAACCTAACATGTAAGTATAAGACTGATATTAAAAGTGTAAAATGGACTAATATAAGGTAATGGACTTATAATGGGCTTATTGGGCCTAAACATTTAAACAAGATAAACTAGTGAAACAAGTATAAAAAGTTACCAACACATAACACTATAATGAATGAGTAAAGATGTACAATCCCACTTGATCATCATCATATTTATAAAATCATCATATATATATACATAGTTATGATTTTTTTATAAACTCATTGGACAATAGTCTAAGACGAGTATTATTTGTCTAGGTTTCTGTGATTGAAGCACGTACCGTACATCAAAATCGCCGATAACCGCCTTCCCACATCAACGTGATTTCATAGCCTCTCACTCTTTTAAATGTTTTTATGAAATGTTTTATAAACCCGCAAGGGAGATAACATGCTAGTTTTGATAAAATAGGGCACCATTTGTCCCGATGGTTTATTTATTGATTTGGACTCGAATGATTGTATGACCCGATGAATGATTATATGACCCGACGTATGAAATAAAATGGATTATTAAAGTTAGGTTATGTCACTAAAAGTCCCATTAGTATGAATTGTGAACTACCGGGATTTGGTAGACGCTTATGCATATAATAGTACTATTTGGGGACGATCACCCCAGTTCGCGCCTTGACGGTTGATCCCCGTCGTGCCACATTGATTGGTAAGCGAATTTATGTATGAGAAGATTTCCATAGCGTGATTTTTGTGACGACACGCTAACTTAGATAGGCAAATTGAGTTTCGGGTTAGCTACCCGTTGTTTGTTGTAGTAAGGTAACAATGTCATGCGGCTTATAATAATCCAAATAACGAAAATACTGCTATACGCATTGAATTACAATATATTGCCTAACTAGCAATACGGGGTCTTGTTATTGATATTATGTTCGTGTGTTGGTTTTACATAACCATATTCATATAACAGTTTTTATTTAACTATATACAACGTTATAAAACGTATTTTATGATGTTTTTACGACATTAGTTCGTATAATGGTTTTGAAGGCAATAGCCTATATTATGATTTTGACAAGGATTTGTATAAAATGTTTTTGGCCTATTTTAAGGCCTACGACAAGGAATTGTATAAACTGATTTTTGGTAACAATTTTATACCGATAATATATTAATGGATTTCATTAAACTCTATGAATTCACTCGGCATTTTCGCTGACCTTTTCTTTTAACATGTTTTATCTCAGGTACTTGAAGGTAATTCTCGGGAAGACGACAAGAATTTATGGCCCGCACTTAAATAACAATTTCCATTCAAATGCTTTGTAAAACTTGTATGAAATACTATGACTTGGGACCTATGTAAATTTGATATTCATGAATGGAAAATGCTTTATTATTAAACGACGCGATTTTTATGCGTTGTCTATGATTTGAGTAATGTGCTATCCCGTAAAACCAACGACTCTTCCGCTGAACTAAAGTATGAATATTTTGGGGTGTTACATCCTCTGCCTCGGATATGTGACCAGCAATCATTGCAAACACATCAGTAGCAGGTTCTACTGCTGGTGGAGTTGGAGTCTCATGTTCATTCCAATTGATCATGGTATCATAGGATACCAAGGCTTTCTTCTCCTCATGAAGCTTTTGGACCTTGAAGGATGAGTACCTGTTCTTGTCCTGGTCATTTATACTAGAGCATTCTCTAGAAAAATGTCCTTGCTGGTGACAGTTGAAGCATCTGATTTTTCTCCTATCAAACCTGGCTGGCTCCTTTGGGTTGTAGCTAAATTTTCTACCATCCTTCTTCTCGAACTTGTGAACTCTAAGAGTAAGCATAACCATCAACCACTTGAGATCCATCTCATCTATATCGAGCTTGTCCACCTGTTTGAAATCATCAAATGCTAGTTGTTGTTGTGGTTCAACATCAACAACAAAAGATTGAAGGACATATTTAACCATGCTACTGGTCTTGGCCTTTCGTTCAGGAGTAGGAGTATGTTGAGAAGACGAGGTATAACCTGTGCTACTGGCATAATTCATAGGATTGGAACTCATAGAAATCACGAAAGAAAAATTAGTAGGAGTGGAGTAAGATCCACTACGGTATCATGTCATCAGACTCAAAAGTTTTAAGTTTAAAAAATAAATCATCAAAAGAAAGATACTCAAGTCCTCCTTTTTCTTTGAGAGATATGACTAACTAGTTCCAAGAGTGACGCACAGCTCTTAGAAACCTAGCATTGATGTCTTCATTGTCTCGTTTAGATTTGAGTTGATTCAATTGGCTAAGAATTTTATGAAACCTATCATACCCTTGATGAAGTCATTCTGATTAAGAGATCTTAATTGAAAATTCATCTCTAAGCATTGATCTTCTCATCTTCTTGGATTCTTCATTCCCTTCAAACCTTGCTTTGATAGCATTCCATATTTCTCTTGCATCATACAAGTGATAGAAATCACCCATATGATCATCACGAAGAGACTGAAGCAAAATGGTTTTTGCTTTGATTTCTTTTTGTACTGCCGTAATTTCTTCATGTGTTTTGGGGTATAGAATGGTGATATTAACATTCTTATCCCTGCCAGTACTTTTCTTGTTGTTACCATTTTGAACAATTTTTCATAGAGGTAGATCAGTGTTGGTGATCCAACACTCCATTTTCATAGCCCAACTTTCATACTCTTCTTTCTTAAGGTGTGGAAATTTCCCATTCGTGTTGGAGACAGTAGCAATGATTTGTTGTGTGAGAGTGGTGGTTTGGGATCCATCTTCAATAGAACTTGAAGAAAACATGGTTCAGGGATGTTTTTACAAACAGAAAAAAATGGTTCTTCTTGTATAGAGACTCCCAGGCTCTGATACCACTTGTTGGGTCCTTTTGATATAGATATTTCAGCATGTTAAGGATGATGAACAACTTCTGTAATCACAAGTTTATTCACAGAGAGACTCTAATGGAAACAAAGTATTTGTATAGAATACAAACACTAAGAACAAGAAGAAACACAGACTAACTGGATAACATGATCCTTTCTAAGGATTTCTAATATTACTGATATGAAATGAAACTGGTGAAAGGTGTATCATACTCTTCTACTGGTGGGTTCCTTTTATACTACAAGGAAACCCTAACTACATTAACACTAAACGTGTAACAGTTGATATGCATATCCTATCCTAAGATATCTCATGCATATCCTACCAAATTACTACTAATAACACAGTTTGACTTTATACTAGACCAGGAGTAACGTATTACTCCTACCAGGAGTAACTACTTCTATGACCAGGAGGAACTACGTACATACTTAGCCAACCTATTACATAATGTCTATTACATGAGTCCTAACAACTACATCGTTCAAAACCTAAGAATGGAGATGTTTGGTCTTCATAGGAGGTTGCAATACTTCTTGTTAACCTTGTCCACCAATGCTCCTCATCCTAGCACATGAATGATGATTTTCTAAAATAAATGCGTTTAAAAGAACATCAGGCCAAGGAAGACTACCAATTCAAGAACTAGTTTAGCTAACTTTATAATAGTTATTTGTTGTTTATTTCTTGTATTACCTTTTCCCTCATGAATTTCTCATGGATATGTTTATTGGATTATGTTCTTGTGTGTTTCAACATATGCGCTCACACTAATTAACTTTAGTTTTATTAAAATTGAACCTTAATCTATCAAAACTACAAAAAAATGACTAAAATTGGATCAAAATGTTATCTAAATGTTTTGTCACCCTTTGTCAAGACACTCTTTGTGAGTGTGTTTCCTTTTGAGAAACCAAATAATAATCTAGTGCTAATAGAGGTAAAAATCCAAGATTTGAAAATTTTTCAAAGAGTCTTATTTTTTCTCAAAACTTTGTAAAATTGATTTTTCACGTCCACTGTAGGCGGCTAATTAATTGTCGCACGGTTCTTTATCTTTAAATAACAGCAAGTTCATTTAAAGAACCACGGACAGCAGCCACATTTTTGGCTCGTTTTTTGTCTTTCTTCTTTGACCTTAGTATTTTTCTAGCTTCTTTGTTTGCTAATTTTAGCTAAACATACCTTGAAACCTTTTTTTCATTTCAAATCTTTGCGTTGTCTACTTTCTTTAAATCCTCTTGTTTTGGGAGTTTCTTTTTCTCATCCCTCACAATGTCTAACTCTTCTAATCTTAACCTTGACATCTCTTTGTCAGAATCATCTAAACCTAAAGCTTCTTCTTCTAAGCTTTCTAAGAAATCAAAAATCTCGGTTCAACCCGTTTGGATCAAGAAGAACAAGGATCATCCTGATTCCTTTACTACCAAACCTTACAAGACTTCTTCTTTCTCTCCTATTGAGTATTGGAATGAGACTTTCTCAATCAATCCAATTACCAGAGAAAGAGAAGCTCTTCCACCACCACCTAAACCTTGCAACACACCTCACCTCAATGACCTTTCTTCATTCTCCAAACTTTCAAGGCATTGCAAAAACCTCTCTTATCCTAAATCTCCTTCTCCACCACCACCTTCTCATTTTGATGTTCCTCCCCCATCAAAAGACTTTGTTTTGCATCATGGAAGCTCGTGTGGGTGTTGTCGTTTTCAACAGTTAAACTTGCTCATGTTTATGACAAGGTAAACTTTCTTGAATTTCTTCTCACTCGACCTCCTCTCAAAGTATTTGTTCCCGTGAACAAATCTATGAATGATGCCTCGTCGTCTTCTTTGACAAATTGAAGCACATTTTGTGTTTTAATTGTTTGAGTCTAATAAAAACCTAAGCAATCATGGAGGATTATCACTGCTAGAGTAGTTTATGCTTATGTTGTTTATTTTTATTACTTGTTGTTTAATATTCATATTGTGTGTATGAATAGTTCCCTTGTATATTCTATCATATTTTTGTAATATGATTGTTATGTGTGTTATCTCTTTCCCGCTAATTTTTTATCACACATTTTTAAGAGTTGATCATGGTTAAAATTTACAATTGCTTTTGGGTGATTGCAAAAATTCTAAGTCTCTAACCCTTTGACATACTGATCACTACAATTGGTATGGACGGTTTTTTCTATCTTTATTCCAGCGATTGTACTTTGATTTTGTCAAAAAAAACCCTCCTTGGACATACTTAGCAAATACTTGCGTCTAATTTGAGATTTTTCTCTTCCTCCCTCTCAAGTTATTTAGTAGGTAGTGACTATTATATACATTGGTGTTTCTTTTCTTTCTACTAACCTTTGTATGTAGCATGTCACTTTAGCTCATTCACTTGATGCCCCAAGCTAGGGGAGTAAGCACCAAGGGGGGCTACTAGCAAAGTCGATTCTTCTCTTCTTCAAAGACTTGTGTTAACCTTTATGCTTCGACAAAAGGGGAGAATGATAGAGATAAACTCGTTAATAATTCGAATAATTTTTTATTTGACATAAATGAGTTTATAGTTTGTCGTAATCAAAAAGGGGGAGATTGTTAATGCAACTGATGCCTAAAAACATTATTAGTGTTAACTAATCTTTCTTAGTTTTGATCACGACAAATTAAAAAGACATTTATCGTCAAAGACAATCGTATGACAAATTATTTAACAAACACAATCATCAAGGTAATAATCATTTAAGTATTGCACAAACATATCTTAATCATGTTTAGTGATCATAAAAAGTGAGTAGCCTAAAACTTACATTTTGTCAAATGTGACAAAAGATTTTTAACAAACTTTCTTTTTAAGAATTTTTTTATTAAAATGGAAAATGTTTATTTGAATATGGCATATTCCAAATGCCATAGGAATATCCTTTGAAGGTAAATTTTACCTTAGATATTACTACCTCACTAATGGACAAAAAGGAGCAGAGTCTATACCACGATTCCTCAGATAGCTATACGATTCTCTAGTGATAAAGAACCACAAGCACAATTAAGGAACCACGGTCAGAGATCCATTGGCCTTTGTCTCCTATGAATAATGGATCAAACCTACATTCTTCAAGAACTTTTTTGGACATTCTTTCTGCCATCTTTCTTATTTCTAAATCCTAATCATTAGTAAATGATCACTTAATGTGTTAAGTATGTTTACTTATGATTATCCTCTTGATGTCCTTCTTTACCTTGTCAAAAGATAAGATCACTCACACACTTGTGATGTGATTAAAGATGAAGCCTTGATGAAGATCAACCTACCTTAGATCTATTCATGTGTTCTCCCATATATTTGTGATGATTAAACAAGAAAGAAAGGTAGAAAATAGATGAATTCTAAAGAGAGAAAGTAGTGAGAGAAAGTAGAGAGAAAAATGGTTGGAACTTTTGGAGGATTAGATTAGAGAGTGAAAAAATGAAATGACCAACACCCTTCCTAACATGCTAGGAAGGGTATATATAGTCCACCCACATGCGGGCTTGTTTATGGACTATGGTCTAATGGGCCGGGCTTTCCTTTTGGGCTTTAGTTACTTATGAATGAACTTTAGCCTAAAGTTAAGACCATATAACACGACTAATCTACTACCTATTACAAGTTCTATTGTACGATACATAATACACATATTACCGAGCATTCTTGTTTGACTCAATATTTTAAGGCTAACAATATCCCCCAATGAGAGGTCATTACCCTTTATGAGAGGTCATTACCCTTTGTCATTTGGAGATTTATAGAGATTACTAATCTCGCCATATATGAGTCTTGAACGTGTAATGGTAGTCTTGTTTCTTCATGTTGTGATCTTTGAGCCTTAGTCGTTGTCTTTCGACTTTGTCTTTTGATCTTGAGATCTTCAAATCATCCTTGACTTGTCTTTGCCATCTTGCGATCTTGTGTCTTCATCCACATGCTCACACTATTAATTGTTGAATATGTCTTGGCATGAGTATGTGTTATTGAATCTTTGACTTTGTTGAGTACACCGTGACGCCACCTTCTCGAGACAAAACATAGACACGGACTTAATGGCTTTGAAATTCGTCCTAAATCAGTAGCATTTTACCTCCGGTTGACGAAGACCTTTATACGATATTAAATACCGTACCTGTGATTAGATAATTCAATTAAGAATCTCCTTCACAGGGTTTCGCGGCTGTACTAACCGTTATCTTTACTCGACCGTCTCAAAGCAAGACTGCGAACATAAAGAGTAAATCAATTGGATAAATATTCGCTTGATTAAAGTCATCAATTCAAATTCCTGGAACAAGTTTGATTCATAAAGAATCGTACCATTGTTGCTTTCTAGTTGACACAAGCTAGATTCATAAGAATCTCACAAGTCACCTACCATAGCATTGTTTGAGGTTGATGCTAGAAGGATTTCCATTCGTCATTGTGAATATTAATGAATATCACTCTGATGTTCTGGCAAGACCATAAAGATATTGCGTAGAAACCTGAAACGAGTTTGAATCAATTCAGAATCAAACCACTATTGCTTTTCAGTTTTACACATGTTTAATTCATAAATAATCTTACATATGACCTACCTCAGTGATGTTTGATGTTAACACTAGAAGGATTTCCACTCATCATTGTGAATACTAAGTACTATCACTCTTAGTGTTCTAGAAATATCACAGGGATATAGCGTAGGACTCTTGTTCGTCATCCGTGTGTCCTAACGAGATTTGATTGATCGCTTGGCTCTAGACTCGATTTGTGCACTTTTAGTTGTCAGAGGCTGGAGCAGATGCCACCTATTCAATATCAACTATCTCGGAATGAGAAAGCTAATAGAAGTCATGTTGTTCTCCATGACAATAAAACAAACTTCTTTTGAGAGAAGCCTGAGTAGCTAGGAAAGGGTTGTGCTTCACATCACTGGGTCCATGATGAGTTGTCTTCATTATGTGTTGACCTGGTTTTAGCCTAAGTTGTATGGAGGGATTATTTGTTTGCACCCTTTATCCTTACATTTCCTTTTCATTCTTTAACCCCTTCAATGCTTACTAAGACATCATTACTAGCACCTTGTTGTGATTGTTCCAGTGCTAGCATCAGTACAAAGTTGGCATTCTGCTACATTCACATTCTACTCCATCTTTCCTAAGGGCTTCTAATAATCTATTGGATTGTCTCTGGGAAGATCCATCTGGTTCTGGTTGGATCATAGGACTTAAGCCTAACCACCCTTTTGACACCAATAACGTCGTGGATTAAAGATGTTGTGGGTATTTGATCGTAACCATAAATACCACTTCAAATGTCTAACAAGGTGTTTGAAAAAAATTTAACACCTTGATAGTTTTGTCGTTTCAGAAATGCTCTCCGTTCAGATGTGCATCGATAATCGAAAGTGTTTTGCACATGTAGGGAAGAGTTAAAGTGCTTGAGTCTTATATAAGATCACATTTTAATCACATTTTCTCCCCTATCTATAATATATAAAATCTTTTGATATTAGAGATACCAAATTTGATTTAAATACATTTTGAAAAATAGTCTTGAAAATCTTCGGGTGAAAGATGTGTCAAACTTTACATGAAGTTGATATGCTCCACCTTAAAAATTGAACCAATTGAATTGTCATTGTGAGGATATGATCCACAATTTGATTTTAGAGGATAGGAGTTGTTGAACACACAATTTTTGAAAGATTTTCAATAATCATTGAGAAATTCTTAAAAAGTTGTGTTCAACTCTTTTTGGAAAATCCTATTTCTTTTTGGTGAAGAGATTTTTCTAAAGCATAAACTTGAGTTCATAGACTTTGAATTTCTTGACGAATCCACTCAAGTGTAAGAATATTTCTCTTCTTTTGCTGAGGGTAAGAGCACGAAATCGTACACTCCCCCGTGAATATACATCCGGGTTGCAATCTGAAAGTGATTACAAGCCATTGTATTGAGCTCAAAACGTTGAATGTTTTGTGATAAGATCAACCTGTGATAGATTGCTCTACCCATTGTTAGGATAAGTTATCTTTAAAGATACACTTTCCTTTATTTGAAGTTCGAGTTACAATCTGACATTTAACTGTAAGTCGTTTACATGAGCTTAAGAACTTAGAATGTTTTTAATGAAAGCTCATGACCGAGAAAATTTCTTTTCCCGTTGTTAAGGATAAGTTATCATTCGTGATCAACTTTCCTTTCTTTGAGGCACGAGTCACAGTCTAAAGTAATTGTAAATCATTGAAATGACATGTTTTGAAAAATATTTACAACTTTCATTCGAGCTTTATGTACACACCCGTGTCGTTATTAAGCGACATTTCTAGGTACGTCCATATTATCGATACTGGAAGACATGTCGAAAAGAATATTTTTGGTATTTTGAAAGGTTTTTTCTTTTTTATTTGGTTATTCTATGGATATTTACGTTTTATTTTATTTTTGTATTTTTCTCATGTTTTTTGAAAATAATCCAAAATAGACTTTTGTACAGCAAAAGAAGGTGATATCGAATGTACAGAATTGGAACCCTTGGAGGAAGAAGTGGGTTCAGAATCCGCTATTGTACTTGCAATAACAGAAGAAGAGTTCGTACAAATACTAGTGTTAGGAGTAACAAATTCCTTGTCTACAGCCAAAACATTCGCATTCGTACTAGCGCAGGTTTCATCACTCTTCTCTATTGGAATCTACTTAAGACCAACCTCCGTGAAGATCCGACCCGTTGGTTTCCAATGAAGACTAGATTTAGGAGTAGTTTTCTCTTGCAAAGCGGAAGACTTCTTTGGAGAGAAACCATGTCCTTTTTGAATCCACGTTTCAGATTTGTTGTTATTGCTTTTCTTCGCGACGGGTTTGAATCTCCTTGTTGTCATATGGGATTCTGTATTCGATCTTCGATCAAAAGAACGAGATTTGACCTCATAGAGGTATTGCAAAATGCAATGGTCATGATTTCCATTGTGAATGCCTTTTTTGAAAGTGGGGCATACGGGGAATTTGGAATTCATGAAAGTACTTGTATTCCTTGGTTTTCTAAATCGTTCAGGCGTAGTGTTCGAAACATGACTATTCATGGATGGTTTCCAATTCCTAGGTTGTTGGTGAGGGATCCTGGGTTTTGGTTGACTACCATTAGGAGTGTGTTGAACTCTAGCGGGATTTGGTGAACTAGCTTTTGAATACACGGGTTTTGCTTTCTAAATCTTCCCTTTTTGCTTAGCATCCTCTAGGTTGTTGGTATGAACTAAGTCATTTGAACCTACAGATTCCTTTGTGGATGCAAATGTCACACGCTTAGGAGGAGTCCTAGAAGTGCTAGGTGCATTCACATGGTTGGGTTTAGGAACAGTGTGTTTTCTAAATGGAGGAACATAGGGTGAAATTAATGGTTTTGGAACACTTGGTTGCACATCGGTCTTAGGGGGTAACCTAGATTTTATATAAGAAGAATTGGAGAAAGGAGTCGGTTTTCCTAAGATAGATGGCTTTGGATCCTTGTAGGCATTGGGTTGTCGAACAACAGGTTTCACAACTTTAGGTTCCACAGTTTTCCCACCCATTTTGGCAACGAGTTTTTTCAACTCTTCTATCGCTATGTCCTTTTCTTGCATCTGAGCTTTCACGTCTGTAATTTCCATACTCTTTTCGTTCATTTCTCGACACAATGCGGAAAGTCTTACTTGCAAGTTATTATCATTTGGAACTTTTCCGATGTCTTTTTGCAAAGCAAGTTCAAGAGAATGACAATGTTTTTGAAGGAAATCAGATTTGTGTTGAAGTAACTCAAAAGCTTTTTTTATCAAAATTTTCTTTTCGTTTCGAAAACTTAGTTTAAAGACGTCCACACTCTTTGATCTTATCAAGATATTTGCATGCAACATCAGAATATTCATCGATATCAGCACAAGATTGAAGAGTAACAAACAAAATATCTTTGGAGAGACATTCTTCTAAGAAGAGATCATATTCATTCGAGAACTCTAATTTTTCCATCTGAAGTTCATCAATTTCTTTTTCAAGAGACTCGACGTATTTCAAATCATCAAACATTTCTGACCGAATTAAATTTTCAAACTCAAGAACATGTTCTTTGATTATCTTCGTATTTGGTATTAAAAGTTCTTTCACAAGCACAGTTATGTCGTGAGGAATCTCTGTTTTCCACTTATCCTTTTCACATTTTCCCAATCGCTTTCAACAATTGATTTAACATTATCAATGTACTGTTTAAGAAAACCAAATGTTTTTCTACTTTTTCTTTTAGAAGCATTAAGAGGCAAATAGTTAATATATTTAAAAACATTCGTTTTCCTCTTAGTGGCAAAAGCTTTCTTCTATTGAATTCTTCTTTGTTTGTATTTTAAAAACAATTCCTCACGAGACTTCTGTTTTTGTTTAGTGAAAAGACCATATAGACTATTTTCATAAGCATAATTATATGGTTTCACAAACTCTTTATTGACCGGTGATCTACTCTCCTCTTCCCAAAGGGATGTCTCATCATTACCAAGAGGACATTCAGGATCGGTCCATTCGGACTCATCCATATAAAGGCGGGGGTTCGCAGCTTGAGCTTGGGCAAGGTTATCAGGACTTGCAAAGCTAGCTTGACCCTTAAACATCGACGAAGGTGCTATCATTCTAACGGTTTGAATAGAGTCATGCGTTTTATAAACAACTTTCTTCAAAAATTCGACTTTTTTTTCTAGTTCCGTTACTTTCTCAGTATCTTTTTCATGTTGACTTTTGAAATCTTGTTTTAACGTTTCAACCTCTTGTTTCTTAACATCAAGAATTTTAGCAGACTCGGTGTTATCCATCGAAAGCCGTTGTTCAAGTTCGTTAACTTTGGTGGTAGCAAGGTTCGTTTTTTAACGTTCATCCATTAATAAAACAATTAATTGACGTTTCTCTTTGGTTAATAACTCAAGACTTTCGTTGTATTTTTTTTTCAAGATCGTCCTTTTGACTTTTGAATGCACTACCCTTGTAACCCTCAAGCTCTTTGGTCTTTTGAAGAAGCTCAACTCTATAACTTTCAAGGGTCTAATTAGATTTAATTATAGCAGCTTTGCATTCTTCAAAGTTTTGAGTGAGCGCTGCGTTTGCCTTCTTTTATTGCTTTTGACTCTTTCTAGTTTCATTGACATCTTTTTGTAAACTAGCAATTAAATTAGCAAGCACGACATGCTCCACATCATCATACTCATTTGCATGTTGATCATTCTCAAAATCATTATTGCACATGTCTGATGAATCGGGTGTGGTATTGTTATCAACCTTTTCCGTCATACATGTGTCAATAAGGGTTGTTGTTTGATCACTATGCTCATGCGTATTGGTATTGACAAACACATTAAATTCAGCATTGTGTACCTCTTCCAATGGCTCAAAATCGAAAACAGGACCATGATCATAGGAAGGTGTATTGTTGATGACAGTCTCAGAACTGATGCCTTGTGTGACAGTGATGCTGCTTTCTTTCCCATGTATGGTATGATCATTATGCGCACCATGCTTTGTGTTCCCTGATCTGCAGCTGTCAGTTGCATTCCACGATACTGTCCCGTTACTTACAGTTGAAACAGGACTCGTATCCACTACATGAATCTTTGCAACCGTGCACTCTTGCATGTTCCATCTTTTGACCATGTCTTTTGCATGAAGTACGCGTTAATCCATAAGCCTATTAATTGGTTCCATGTTTTGATGTATCAAGTCTCTGAAAGATTCTACGTTCATTTTAGTGTAGTCTTTAAAGTGCTATTGTGCATCTCGAACTTATGAATCATAATTGGGATTCTTGAATAGCTTTGAAGCAAAGAATGGTTGAAACGGTATTCTGAGTGTTTTGAGGGCTTTCTTGTAATTTGTCTCATGAAGATTTTTGTTGAGTAATTCATTCTCAAGATTTTTCAAGTGGTCTCTTAACTCATAAGTGAACGTGCGATGGTCATTTCAAAAGAAGCAATGAAAAGCACGCATATACAAAGGATCGTACGAGAAGTTCTCTCTTTCCCGACGTTTTAGATTCTTTTAAGATCACTGAAAGCTTTCATACAACATTGTTTAATAACTTGTTTTTGTAGTTGCATCTCTCGTTCTTCTCTGTCTGAACACGCAAAGCTCTTTTCCATGATGATGGAGTCTCAGTTGATGAAGTGACTTCGGATTTTAAGTAGTTATGTTGATTGTTGTTGAAGAGAAAAAATTCCGAAAATTGCGATTTTTCTCAGTCCGACAATAAATTCCTCAGTCCGAAAAAACGGTAAAAAGAAAAAATTTGAAAACGAGTCAGAAATAGCCAATAACTAGTAGGGAAAAATTTTGAAAAATGAAAGATTTAATGAAAAATAAAACCTAAAAATTTGACATTTGGCCTAAAAATTTGAATATTGGGTGGAAAAATTTTTCGCTTCGCCAAAATTTAAAATTGAAGCTTAAATGGCGTAAAACTGGTCTAAAAAAAATAAATTTACTTGGGTTTTCCCGCCAAATTTTTTTTTTTAATCTTCGTGTAAATTATGTCTCGGAACTAGTATAGATAGTGGCTAAGTCTAAAAAATATTCAAACAAAATTTAGATGTACATCGCAACATCCATCGGAATACCCATCGCAAGTCTGATCGCAATGTCTGATCGTAGTTTTAGATCGCAAGCCTGATCGTAGTTTTAGATCGCAAGTCTGATCGCAGTTTTAGATCGTAACCTCTGATCGCAACCCTAATCGTAACTCTTGATCGTAACACGTGATCGCAACCCTGATCGCAACTCTCGATCGTAACCCTTATCGCAATGAGTGATCGTACCCTTGATCGCAATGAGTGATCGTAACCCTGATCGCAATGAGTGATCGTAACTCTGATCACAGTGCTAGATCGCAAGTTGGATCGCAGTGCTAGGTCGCAAGATGGTGATCGCAATCCACGATCACAAGTAGAAACCCCGAGAGCTGTTGCGATCGGAATAGACGATCGTAATGAGTAAACCCTTTTGTTACGATGAGTAAGCAAGTACGAAACTTTATGGAAACAAGTGAAGATTTTCACAAGGATTCCGTGTTTGAATCCAAACCAACGTAGACAAAAACTAACCACAAGTATGATGATGATCTATAGAACGAATTAGACCACGAAGAACACAAGAAACAATTGAATTCGAGATGATTTTAGGAGAAAATCACACGAACCAAATATATTATCAACAACGAATCACAAAACTACCCCATGGCGATTGATACCAATTGTTGCCCCATATATTTGTGATGATTAAACAAGAAACAAAGGTAGACAATAGATGAATTCTTGAGAGAGAAAGTAGTGAGAGAAAGTAGAGATAAAAATGGTTGGAAATTTTGGAGTATTAGATTAGAGAGTGAAAAAATGAAATGACCAACACCCTTCCTAACATGCTAGGAAGGGTATATATAGTCCACCCACTTGCGGGCTTGTTTATGGACTATAGTCTAATGAGCCAGGCTTTCCTTTTGGGATTTAGTTACTTATAAATGAACTTTAGCCTAAATTTAATCCCGTATAACACAACTAATCTACTACCTATTACAACGTTCTATTATACGATACATAATAAACATATGACCGGGTGTTCTTGTTTGACTCAATATTTTGAGGCTAACATCATGTTCATCATTTTTATTTGAGTCTTGTGTAGATCCAATGTATTTTTGTATACTTGGATTAGTTTTGTGTTGATCCAAGGTATTAGTATACTTGGATTAGTCTTGTGTAAATCCATTGTATATGTGTATACTTGGATTTGACTTGTGTAGATCCAAGTTACATGTTTATACTTGGGTATGTTTTATTGAGTTATAAGTATTGTGTGTTAGTTCTCACTAAACTATAAAGTGATTTGTGTATTTGTCTTGTGATTTCTCACTTAGCTTCAAAGTGAAGAGTTGTGAAGATTGGTTCTAGCTTTGGATTAAAACTCGACATTTAGCCTTGTGTCAGAAAAGAAGATGGGCGACGAAGATTGGTTCTAGCTTTCGATTAGAACTCGACATCTAGCCTTGTGTCGAAAAATGGTAAAGTAGGTGTAGAAGTATGATAATCTTTGATATATCAAGAGGGTTGTTATTTTCTAGTGAGAGAAAGTAGAGAGAGAAGTGAGAAAAAAATGTATGTGTATTACTAGAGAAAATGAAACAACCAACACCCCTTTCCATGGTGGAAAGGGGTTTATATACCCAAGTCCCTTAGTGGACTTGGGCCTCCGGCCCATGAACATGCTCATAGGTCGGGCTAATGTAAACATTAAATAAACTTATACTACGAGCCTATAACTATATTGTTGGAGTGATCGAGACTTTCTAAATACGAAAAACGTACTTCCAATAATCTCCCCCAAAGGGAGGTCACTCCAAATTTACAAAGTCCTAATCTAGCATGTTAGATCTTCGTTCTTGAGCTCGTAGTGCACTTTCTCTTTTAATCTTTAACTTTTCTTCTTTTTGTGAATATGTGTTGAATATCATCAGCCTTTGGCTTAGAACATGTTCTTTTGGCCTTTCACGTGCAATCTTTGTCTTCTTGTGATGTTCTCCTCTTCGTAACTTCATGTCCCACATACCTATCCTTTGTTGAATTCTTGAATGTTTCAGAGTCAATACAGCAGAAGACTTTTAGGTCAGACTTTCTTAAATTTGTTGAAATATTCGATGAAGAAGGAATATGTATGTGAGGACGGCTTCAGCTCGTACACCGCAACGCCACCGTCTTCAAATGCAGCAACATAATAAAACAAGAATAAAATGGCTTTGACATTTTATTCTAGTTCGGTAGCATTTTACCGCCGGTCGTTGAAGACCGTTGGACGATAATAAATATCGTACTTGTGACAGGTAGCTCTAATTAAAGATCTCCTTGACAAGATTTCGCGGGTAAACCCGTTCTCTTTATTCGACCTTCCAAAGCTGACTACGAACATAAAAAGTGAATCATTTGGATTATAAAATCCGCATGATTGAAGCCGTCAATTCATGAATCCTGGAACAAGTGAATTTCAATTAAGATTTTCACGATCGTTGCCTTCCAGTTTTCACGAGCTTGATTCTGATAGAATCTTGCTTGTCACCTACCGCAGTGTTGTTTAATGTTGACAATGGAAAGATTTCCACTCTTCACTGTGAATACTAAAGAGTGTCACTCTGATTGTTCTGGCAAGATAATTTGGATAATGCGTAGAGGCCCTGGAACAAGTTTAATCTCAATTAGGAGTTAAACCATCGTTTCTTTCCAGTTATCACAAGATTAGTTCTTAAATAACTGCACGTGTCACCTACCATGAGCTTGTTTGATGTTGGCTCAAGCAGGATTTCTATCTTCATTGTAATACTTTCGTATCACTCAGATGTTCTGGCAATATTACAAGAACATTGCATAGGACTCATAAAAAAATCTTTTTGGTTTTCAAATTGTGTGCTAATGAGACTTTTGATGATCTCGTGGCTCTAGACTCAATAGTGCATTTTGTTTTGGTGAGCGGGAGAGGATTTCCACCTTTTCAAATTGTGTGCCCAAATGTTAACCATTAATGTTTTGGATATTAATGGATTAACCGGTCTATGGGTAAAAAATGAAATTGGTTAATGGTCGTAGAACATATTAATGCTCCCCCTCAAATTAATGAGGGTTAGTTGTAGTGCTCGAGTACGATATGTTTGAAAGATTTAGAATCTCGATAGAAATTCTTGAAAAATATCATACTTTCACACTACAACACGCCACAAAACCCTATTATACATATATTGATATATTCACAGTAATTGACATATGGAGTTCACCTTATAGAAGACGATCCATAATTAAATAGATCGTTCTGTGAACCTGTGGTGAGCTCCATATGATCTTCCACCTACGAATCGTTCCAAACTTCTTAGCAATCGGCGCTCCCTTAACTTTTGCTCGATCTTTTTGATCGCGTACTTAGCTCCTCTTTTGCATTGACCCGTCAAGTGGTACTTGACTGCTGGAAGCGAGTGTCCCGCATTGAAACAGTAAGATCATCACGAACATGTTTGAGCGTGCCATCACTAAATTTATGCAGTTCGGAGAATCTCATGAACTGCATGGCTCCTGTCTCGTTCGGATAAAATTTCCCTGCTTCCGGTGTCGTAGTCCCTATGTAAGGCTTTTTGTCCTTGTGGTAATTACTGAGCAGAGTTGTATGGGGATGTTGCAAGTTTAGCTGCTTTTGGAAACTCTCCACTCCAAGTTGAAAATCTTCCACCCGGTGTTTGATGACGATCTTTCGAGCATGTTGACGAAGGTTTGAACTCAACGCAATAACTATGTCAGGAGTTAAATGGTCGACCTTTTCTTGAGCCAATAACAACAGAAAATCTTCAATGTCTTCAAGACGAAGGTACTGGAGATCACTTTCATCGATTATGTATTCTTTTTCATCGGTATGTTTGAACACGATTACATTCAATTAATCATAACCGAATACAGTCTGAGTAGTTTCTCCTTGTATGCTTTTAATTCTACGATCTGAGACAATAGGAGAACCTGTTTTTGGACGATGAAAGTGATTGTAAGCTAACCTTTTCTTTGCATTCCAGTGAGAAATGCCAAGTGCTGCGTAGGTATCATAAAACTTGAGCAACTTCCTTCGCCATAGAGCATCAGGTACTTTATCTTCAATCCAAGGTACATTCTCTAGATTTGTCACCTTGACCATGGTGAGTGATGTAGCATATTTCTTCGCGCCTTTTTCAAGATACTCGAGATCATGACAGACACAATATTCTATTAGAATCGCTGCAGAACCGGCGGTGACTGTGGGTGTAAGAGGCCGTAAAACTAGAGTCTGAATTCCTGAAGTCGTTGATCTCATGGCCTTTGTAAGCTCATTTATATGATATTCAGCCTCATTATGCCTTATCTTCAAAGTATCAAAGAAATCCACATCTGCGGCTGCCATTTTGAGAAGATCTGGAGTCATTGTTGGTTTCCCATGATGATACCTTAGGAAGGCCGAGAAATCGATTGGATTGTTGAGGTATTGAGTGAGCTCGATTTCTGTTGTTGTGGCGAAAGGATGTTGTGGTGTTGTATCTATAAGCCAGAGTTGCTCCTGTACAGTCTCGTCTATGATAAGAGATTCAGCAAAAGTCGGTTCTGGTACATTTAAGTCTTCGACTTCCATATCGGAATTGTGTTGATCTTTAGAAGGTGTGGAAGATTGTTCTTCTGCCACCGGTATATCATCTTCAGGCATAGAGACTGGAATTTAGACTTCTGGCATAGACCCTGTGGGTTCATCTTCATGCGTAGACACTGAAATTTCGTCTTCTTGCATAGGTTCTACAGTTTCGTTGTGAGAAGCAGTAGTAGAAACCGGTTCAGTAGACATACCTGCGTCTGTATGCTGAGATTCTGGACACCGTAGCATCCACAGTCTTTTCTACAATTCCAGCAACTCTTTCTTCAGCTTCCTCAATACCTTTCTTAGTTTACTTATCACCTTTACCCTTATTTGACTCGTCGGCACTAGTACCCGTTTTTGTCGTTCTTATCACCCTTTCTGGTTCCATTCCCGTCACTATCATCATCATCATCATCATCCTTATCCCCATCTGTATCCTCATCCTCGTCTTCTCTGTTATCCTCATCATCGTCTTCTCTGTTATCCTCATCCTCTTCTTCCTCGTTCTCTTCTTCTTCTTCATCCTTATCTTTATCCTCTTCTTCCTCATCCTCCTCCTCATTCTGATCATCATCACCATCATCCTCATCACCGTTATCCTTGTTTTCTGCGTCCTCTAGCTCGTCTTTATCTTCAGTCTCAGTGTCTTCAGTATCTGCAGGTGTATCTTCAATGATAGCTTTGTTGAGATATTGCAGAACTTTTTGTTTATTTTTCGTTTTACGAGGGCCCATGTCTTTCAGTCGTGTTTGCAACAATTGCAATCATTTGAAGAGTAGATAAACCTGTGCTGAATAGAGTTGGTAGCGCCTGATCAACATATGACTTCACTTCACTTCGAATGATGTTGGTCATAGTATCATTAATAGACCCAAGAAAGGCAGCATTCTCTTTGTCATGATTTTTTCTTCTCTCCCAAGAAATGTCTTATGTTGTCTTTTAAGCTTTCAGACACTGTCAGATATTTTCTTAAGTGTAGACTCGTCAGGTTGCGGTTCCCTGAGGGTTTGTGTGTCAGGATTGGTGATTCTTTCATTTAGTGCTTCAATTTGTTTAGCTTGAGCCTCCAATTGTTGTTGAAGATTCTGAATCAGTGGATCATTGACTGTGAGGAATGGATTGGAGGTGGATGATACTTGTTGTACTGATAGAGGAGGTTGTAACCACGAGTGTTAGAGAGGTTGTGGATGATACAGGTTGTTCAAGGATTGGTGATGGTGTAGGTTCAGTCATTGGGGCGATAGTTGGTAAGGTTGTTCAACAAGTTCGGGTGTGGGAGTTGGGCTGTGATCACATTGGTGAGATGGGCCGGGGGGGGGGGGGGGGGGGGGGGGGAGGGGGGGGGGGGGGGGGGGGGGGGGGGGTTAATGGTGAAATGATAGTTTGTTTGTAACAGAAGTTATAGGAACGTCCACCATATTCTCATTTGTCGATGGATCAGTATTTGTGACTTCGACGCCTTCCCCTTTAAAATTACGATATTTCATAACATCATCAGAGCCAGAAGTAGACTTACTTTGGAGTTGAGTTCCTGGAATGAGGGTTGCATGAGCATCATCGTTAATCACAGTGCAAGTTGGTTCCGGTAATGATGTGGTGATATTGGCATCATGATACAGTAAATTTTTTTTCTGTGTTGTCACTCCCACCACCCTCTTCACTGTGCTCACGACTTTCAAAGTTGAAGTTACCAACATCTTCATCATTAGGATCTTTATAGAAAACAATATCATCATCAGGGTTGCCAAATTCATCTAAGTCATCAACCGGTGTTGAGCATGAACCTGTAGATATCGCCAAAGCCTCCTCTCTACTCCACTGCAGGGTGAGACGCAACTGTTTGGCTAGAGAAATGGTTTCTTGAATTGGTTCAGCTTTAGCTACAAGTGCTTCTTTACCTTTTGTTTGTTTTTGGTCTCTTTGTCCTTTGTAGGGATATTTCTTACCCTTCATCATCAGTGTGGATCATCTCATCTTCTTCATCATCTTCATCATCTTCATCAACTATTTACTCTTTACCTGTGCCTTTATCTTTGTAAGAAGAAGTCACTTGGCGCTTTGCAATCCATTTCTTCCGCTTACCTATTTGTTTCTCAGAGGGATCTGCTTTTGCTCTTTTAATTTGTTCTTCAATATCCTGGAGCATCTCTTGGTAGTGGTCACTCTCATTGATCCCTTCATTGATCATGATGTCTGGCACAAGAGCTGGTCGTAGTGAGTAATTTGTGAATTGATTATCAGTAGTCATAGAGTCCAACACATTGTCTCTATCTTGAGTATGATAGAAAAAATTCCCACGAGGATCAATAGATGGGTCACTCTTCATGAATAAATTGATTATTTTTTTGTGAACCTTGGAATGGAAGATGGAACGATTTATTCTAGGAGCTTGTGAATTGATGGCAGAATTCATCCCAAAGTTGTAGTGTATATAGTCCACTTTAGATCCAGTGTAGAGACCCCAAAAGATATTAGCCTGAGAGGGTCTCATTGCGTCTGATCCATGAATCTTGGAAGTGAGACACTTTACTATGATAGTGACAATTGCTTTCCAAGGTTGCCCAATATGTGACGTGTTAAACTGAGATAGAAAACCAATTTCACCCTCATAATTCAATGCTCGAATTACTCGAAGCAGTTCATCTGTATCTGGGTCAGGCACAAAGTGTTCTCCTTTTGCTAACTTAGGAAGCTTGAACAATTGCCTAAATTGACTCAATTCAACTGTCATGTTCGTCTTGTTGAGCTGGAAGGTGATAATCCTGTTTGAAAATTGTTTTCCATGTGAAATTGTGGTTGTTTTCCAAAACTCATGCATGTATACTTCAGGACTGATGATGTGGCACGTAATGCATCCTTTATCGGTGAACAATCTAGGATATATGTTGCAACATTGAATGTCCCCAAAGTAGTATCAAAATCGTCTTTCAGACGGAAATTGTTTGGTGCCAGGCAGATGGCATTCTGGTACTAAGTGTAACAAGTGCAAGATCAAGTCGTTTCTGTTGTTCTTCATTGATCGACATTTTCCTGCTTAGATAAACACATGCACACTTGATATATACACATATATATATATATATATATATATATATATATATATATATATATATATATATATATATATATATATATATATATATATATATCTCATAAACTATGGATATCCTTAGCATAGTGAATAAATCACAACAAATGTCACCACATTGTATTTCATGACACTAAGAATAAACTACACTTAGTATTTTGTCATCTGTTGAACAACTTAATCTAGCAATGTTTATTTCAGAACCACAAGTCACAATGTGTATTAGTCTATGTATCACAATAGTATCCTAAGTTTCCATCGCAATCCTACAAGCATCACAATCCTAACCCTCATCGTAATGCAAAGAGGGCCATCGTAATTTTACTACACGTCGCAATGTCAAGCAAGCCATCGTAATCCTAATACCCATCGCAACGAGGCCATCGCAATGGGGCCATCACGATATACGATCGCAACATTACCATCGTAACATGCCATCGTAACATGCAATCGTAGTGGCTATCGCAATATACGATCGTAAAATTTTCCATCGCAATATGCGAGCCATCGCCATGTACCCATCGCAATGAGCCATCGCAACGAGCCATCGGAATGACCCATCGCAACAGCCCATTGCAGTGAGCCATCGGAATGGCTCCATCGCAATCCAGCCATTGCAATCAATGCAATCGTAAGTAGCCATCACAATCTGGGCGATTTGAACAATCTAAACCTGGTGATCTCGATTACGGGACATAGAATGTGTTTTAGACAAAATCGTTCAAAACCAATGTGTATCTAAGTCAGATCTACAAAACCCACCACTCAATCAACACTTCCATCACAAACTTGGAAACCCTAGTTTGATTGAATCCATGTATACGGGTCTGCTTGATTATGATACTAAGAACAGATACACATGTTATCAAACAAGTTATGTTACCTAGATGAGTTTAGCTCGAAGATTTAGCACGAAAGGTTGAAAGTCGAAGCTCTAAAAAAGGCGGTAGAGTTTTTGTGTTGTATGTTTTACGACAGAGAAGAAAGACGGGGGGGATTAAGTGTTGACTTTGGTCAAGCCATGTGGCAAGAATTTGCATCTTGGGCCCCCTGGATTGCAAGACTTTGCAATTTTCCCCCCAGTTAGTAATATTGTTAGTTAAAACTTAGACATCCAAGTGAATTAACAAATGCACTAACCCGTAACTTCTTGTCTTAAAAAACTAACACAAACACATACACCTAATGCCCAATTTGAAATTCCTAACGACAAATCACATTCCACACAATGAACACATAGCATATGAAGACAATTAGCGTTTTTCATTTTTTAGAAGAAACCTGTTTTGAAGACTTATTAAATTCCAGAAAGATTTGATATTTGCTCCCCCTTAAACACTGACCCAATTTCTAGTTAAAGAGCTGTAGTCATTGATTTTAGAAGAGATAAATATCCATGAAGACTTTTTCCGTTTAGTGATTTTGTTGAAACGATTCTGGTGGCAATAAAATTTCTCTTATTTTGACAAAATAAGTGCACTGACACGTACACAGATTTGTGTTAGACTAAGTTATAAAGTAAACTTGATCCCTTACAAGGTTTTAAAGTAAACCTTGCCCGAGAAAATTTATTCCCGTTGTGAGCCAATGTTTTCAAAATAAATACATGACTTTAATGCGAAAAGCGGGTTACTATTGGAAGTAATAGCAAGCCATATGGGCATATTTTAAAATATGTACAACTTTTATACGGACTCTATTTATGGCACCGTGTCAATTTTAATCGACATTTCTAAGGCCTCACATATTACCGTACTAAAAGACATGCCCGATCTTAAAATGAAAAATATTTTTGGATTTTCTTGATTTTATAGTTTTTATGGTTTTTGTATGTTTTATATTTTTGTATTTTTCTTTTGATGATTTATATATATACGATAACATACAAGGTCACGGTAGAAGGATACTCTAGAATAGTTTACCACCACTATTCTGCAGATTCTTCTGCCAACTCCTTAAGTGTCGTTGGTGAGAATGATTTCATGCCTAGCTTTTCGATCAAAAACTCGATACGTCCTCAATCAAAGGCCTTTGTGAATATATCTGCCAGCTGATACTCAATATTGACAAAATACAGCTCGATTACTCCATTTTCCACTTTCTCTTTGATGAAGTGGTAGCGTATGTCAATGTGCTTTCCCCAGGAGTGTTGAACATAGTTGCAGCAAAGGGAAATGGCGCTTTTGTTGTCACACTACATCGGGATTTTGTTGAATCTAAGACCGTAGTCAGTTAATTGTGATCTCATCCAAAGAACTCGAGCACAACAACCGGACACACCAATGTATTCAGCCTCTATACTTGATATCGCAGCACTTTTCTGCCTTTTGGATGCCCAACTAATCAGTCTATCTCCAAGAAGTTGCACACTGCCAGAAGTGCTACGTCGAGTATCTTGACACCCAACATAATCCGCATCTGCATATGATATTAGTGCAATAGAGGAATCCTTCGGATACCACAGACCATAATTAAGTGTTCCTTTAAGATACCGAAAGATCCTTTTCACAACATGTAAGTGCTTTTTGGTAGGTCGAGCCTGATACCGGGCACACATGCATATAGCAAATTGCAAATCAGGCCTGCTAGCAGTCAGATAGAGAAGGGTGTCGATCGTTCCACAGGAAAGTTTAGGATCGATGATAGGTGTGTAAACACCCATCCTTTTTACCACTTAAATACAATAATAACCAAGCCAAAACGTGTATTTTATGTCGTAAATGTCAGAATTATGCGTGGTTTGTGTTTTTGTTGTGATTTAGGACGAAAATGTGAAAAAGGTAGAAAACACGTGCATTCACGGTCCTTTATCAAAGAAAAAGACGAAAGACGAAGTCAAGAAATCAAGAGTGCAAAAAGAACGAAAGCCCAAGACCAATTCTGAAGATTTATCGAAGAAAAACTCAAAAGACGGAAGTTTACTAAAAGCCGAAGAACTCAAGTCTTATTTATTGAAGAAATCACAAGACGAGAGTAGAAATCCCGAGTCAAAGTCGTTAAAGTCAAAAGATCAAGAAGATTAAGGACTTAATCATGCAATTAAAGAAAGAAGAAAGAGGGGAGGAAGCTTCCTAAGCACCTCCCTAATCCTCCTATAAATAGATGATTAGGATTTACATTTCATTTTGTCTGCTAAGTGTGACAATTAGTCATCCACCATTTTAATTACTTGTCATTTAAATACATGTCATTTACTTAATTGTCTTGCACCTTAAATTCATTTAATTTCAAGTAAGTTTCCTTTTAATTATTGTCAATCTTTACTTTTATTTGTCAATCTCCTATCTTCCTTTCTTGTTTGATCTTAATCTTTATGCTTTATGGTTTATGTTCATGTTCTTGAGTTTTATTTGATTTAATTAAGTGGGTTTTGATTTTGTTGGTGTTTGATTGTTAGTTTTATTGATTTAAATTGTTTGTTTATGATTAGTAAATGTTATTTGATTAGTCTTGCTTAATCTTTTGGTTTATTTTGATTGATTGTGATTAGATTCGTAGCTTTTTTCCTTTCCCCGTGTTCTTCGCTTTCTGTTTGTTTTCCCAGGTATATTCCGAATCAAGCCAAGGTTATTCCGAATCAAGGTGGTGTTGTGATTGTTCCGAACCAAGCTGACATTCCAAGTGAAGAATTTGTTCCGGATCAAGTGATTTATTCGGAATAATATTCCGGATCAAGGTTTCATTCGGAACATTCCGAACGAAGGGTGTTCATTCCGAACATTCCGGATCAGTGCAACATTCCGAACCCGCAACATATTCCGGATCAGACAACTTCTTCCGAATCAAGTGGAGTTCATTCGGAATATTTATTGTTCCGAATCAAGGAGGTGTTCATCCGGACTTGTATTCCGGATCAAGGTCTTCATTCAGAAGATTCAAAGTTCCGAATCAAGAGGTGGTTCATTCGGAATATATTCCGAATCAAGGAGTTCATTCGGAACATCAAGTATTCCGAACCAAGGATATATTCCGAATAATGAGTTTATTCCGGATAAGTGACATATTCCGAGTAAAGGATTTATTCCGGATGAAGGGTTTTGGTAAATATTCCGAGTGAAGAAGAAATTATTCCGGACGAAGGTGACATTCCGAATGAGTGATTTATTCCGAACGAAGGATTATTCCGAATGAGCTGTTTTCAGGTTCTTTTAACTTTCTGTTTTTAATTTTCAAGCTTTACTTTTCCCGCCTTTTTCCTTAGTCGCACTTTAAGTTTACTTGCCTTAGATTTATTTTAAGCCTTGCCTTAGTTTAAGTTTTAGTTGCGTTTTAAGTTTTCCTTAGATAGTTTTAAGTTTGCGTTATTTACTTTTAGTGCCTTTTAATTCTCGTCTCGCTTTAAATTCTTGTCATTTATTTTCACTTAGATTTAGATTTATTTTACCGCCATTTATTTTAATTGTTTTGCACCTTTTAATTTTACTACAACGACAAAACATTTGTTTCCACCAAAGAACGACTGAGTCGCATAGTTAACCAGTTATCAATTCGATTAGACCACAACAACGAACTTCAATTTTTAACTGAGTAAAATCTTGTTATCAAATGGCGCTGCTGCCGGCTCTTTTCGTAAAGATTAACGGTTTTCTGTGAGAGACGCGTTGCTTTTTGGGATCCGTTCATTCGTGAGCGTTACTTTCTTGCTTAAAAATTTCAAAAATCTATAAAAAAAATTAAAAATTATTAAAAATCCATAAAAATTAAAAAATTTCAAAAATCCAAAAAGATTTTATTTTTATAGTGTATATATATTCTCTTTGTGTTTGGTATTGTTTTCTTTTGCTTTCGCAGGTGTATGCGTACTAGATCTTCTACTTATCAAGAGCCCGAGACTCCTGAACATTTAAGTATGGCAGGTGTGAACAACAACAATAATCCACCGCACCTCAACAATAACAACAACAATGTTCTTCCACAGCCCGATCTTCGGACAATGGAGGAGCTTTGTCAACCTACCATGTTTGGACGAGGAGGACCGATTGCGCCGATGCAAATCACGGCTCCGGAGTTTTTGTTGAAGCATCACATGATCCAGCAAGTGCAAACTAATCCATTTCGAGGAATGCCTGATGATGATGCCAAAAACACCTCGACAAATTCATTACAATCACTTAAAGCATGAATTTGCCTGGAGCCACAATGGATGTTCTTCGCCTTCAACTCTTTCCACATACTTTATCACACCACGCCGAGAAATGGTTGGATCGTCTCCCGAAGAATTCAATTCATACTTGGGATGACATGACTCAACGCTTTTTGTCGCCTACTTTCCACCATCCATGGTCACGAGCCTTCGCAATCAAATTAGCGGTTTCATGCAAGAACCCGATGAATCTCTCTTTGATGCTTGGGAAAATATAATGTTATGATTGATCGTTGTCCAAACCACAACATGCTCCCCGTAACCTTAATTGATACTTTCTACAACGGTTTGACTTTTCGTGATCGTGATACGATTAATGCAGCCGTCGGTGGCACATTTATGAAAAGAAGACCCGAGGAGTGTAGAGAGCTTATTGAGAACATGACTACTCATCACAAAAACTAGGATTCCTCCGCTTCTTCAAGGAACAACCCGAGAGTCAATATTTCTTCTACTTCAACAAACCCCGACATGACCGAATTCACCCGCATGATGGCCGAAATGAACAAAAATATCTTGCTTCTCGCTACAAACCAACAACAAGTTAAAGCGGTAGCCAATCCTTGTGAGACATGCGGCGGTCCTCACCCATACACTGATTGTCCTTCTACTCAAGGAAATCCGGAAAACGTGTATGCAGCTTATGGTAATTATTCACCGGAAAATTACCAAGCCCGACCTCAAGGGGATCGAAATTTGCTAAGTTACCGGTCCAATAACTATCTTTCACCCGGTTTTTCTCCTCAAAACCAAAACCCCAACAACAACTACACTAGAAGCAACCAAATCCCACCTAGAGCTTCTAATCCTTATCACCCACCCGCTCAACAAGCCCAACCCATGAATCAAGATGTTGAAGCCTCAATGAGAACCAAAGGTGAGCAAATCAAGAATCTACAGAGCCAAATTATCAATTTGAAAGGGGATATCACCAAGCAAGGGAATGACATTAGATCCGAGCTTCGAGATAATATACAATCCTCCTTTAGCAATCAAACGAATGATTTGAAGAATATGCTGGCTAGTTTCTTGCCCACCACTCAACCCTCTTCTTCGAGTTCTCTACCTTCAAACACCGTCACCAATCCGCGAGCGAATGTGAGTGCTATTACTACCCGTAGTGGAGTTACTATAGTAGGACCACCTATTCCGCCCCCATCAGCTACACCTCCTCCACCACCATTTATCCCTACTCCTCTCACACCTAGTATTAGTACACCATTACCGTCTCCGCCTCATCATGACGATGTACCCAAGAAGCACCCTTCAACATCTCAACCTTCACCAACCCCACCTTCACCTGTTAAACCTCCACCACCCAACCCCAGCATTCCTTACCCTTCTCGAATCAACAAGGCTAGAATTTTGACTAAGAATGACATTCAAGTCTCTCACCTTTTGGAAAAGGTTTCCGGCATGAAGATCACCTTTACCCTTGTTGAAGCTCTTGCTCAAATGCCACAATTTGTCAAGATGTTTAAGGAATTGCTTAGCAAAAAGGAGAAGATGGCCGAGTTTGTTAATACTCGATTGAATGAAAATTATTCTGTCGTCCTTCTTAAAGAACTTCTGGAGAAACTTGGAGATCCCGGTCGTTTTGTGCTACCTTGTACTTTTAACCAAACCGACAAATTTACTGCCTTAGCCGATCTCGGGGCAAGTATTAATTTGATGCCTTTAAGTGTTTGGAAAAAGTTATCATTGCCCGACCTTACACCCACCAAAATGACTCTTGAGCTAGCAAATCGCACTCTCGCTTACCCCGTTGGTATTGCCGAAGATGTGTTCATTAAATTTGTCACATTCACTTTTCTGGTCGACTTTGTCGTTGTTGATTATGAAATGGACCCCCATATTCCGTTAATACTTGGACGGCCATTTTTGAGAACCGGTAGAGCTTTAATTGATGTGGATAAGTGTGAACTCATCATAAGAGTCGGGGATGATGCACAAGTTTTTGAAATGGGGAAGCTTACAAGCAAATCCTATGGAAGAGAATCCGCGAATATGATTAATGTGCTTGATGATTTTGTCGTCTACAACAATCCTCTATTCGATTCTTGCATTGATAATCCACTGTTTCAAGATGATGAGGATGATTCTCTCTCCAATTTGGAACCTTCACCCATATATGATTCTCCATCGATCTTTGATGCTTATGATGATAATTCTAGTTTCGATGGAGATGATTATGATGCTTTTACTTCCGAGTATCCCGACATGCCCACTTATGATGATTTTGATGAGGTCAATACTCTTTCGAGTGATTCTTCACATAATGAAGATCCTCCGCCATCCATGCTTAACCCTACTTTGGATAACTACTCATTTGAGGAAGACTTCTCTACTTTTCTCAATACATACTTCCCTCATGAGAGTGATGCTCCTCCTTTCGACTTTGATAATTATGGTCTTGATCCTACTTCAGATTTGAAGAAAATTCTTTCAAAGGAGAAGCAACCGGACGACACCAACATCCGCAGCACGTATGATTTTACACCTCTTTGTCCACCTTCTGAGGACGAGGTTGTGCATTTTCTTCGCGGATCATCTTCAAATTCTGCTGCGCCTGAGTGCTATTTTCCCCTAAAGGAAAAGGTGATCGACCCCGGTATTGATATTCTTCAGCCATCTCAGTATCCATCTGATGAAATAAAAGGAAAAAATTTTGGAACTACTGAAGATATGATTGCACCTCTTCACCCTTGCTCCCACCGTGCTCCGTCTTTGCTTAAGGGAACCTTGCCTACTCTTCTTTGGCTTGCCTTGTTCGCCTTAAGCTTGTGCTATTTGATGGACGAAAACTATGTATTTGATCCCGGTGGATATATTTCATGCTTCTTCCTATGATAATCAAGGTCGAGTCAGGCTCACGACTCGGTGAACAAAAATCAAGCGCTTCTTGGGAGGCAACCCATGTATCTATCTTTTAGCTATTTATATCCTAAGTATAGGGGAGACCCGTTGGTGTTTGTTATTTCCTCTCTTCTTATATTCAGGGATTCGAGCGCTCAATGATCCACTCTTGATGATTTTTGACGACCCATGATTCCGTGTTTCCTTCTTCTCGGTTCTATCTTAAACTCTTTTCGATTCACTATTTTATATTTTCCAATATTAAAATAGGAATCTCGTTAGTTGTCTTTTCCTTAGCAAGATTTAAACAAAGTGCACAATGTCCTAAGTGTAGGGGAGTTTACTCCCACATGCTTAAACATTGAGGACAATGTTTATATTAAGTGTAGGGGGGACTTCTATCGAAGTTAAGTGGCATTTTCCTTGTATTTGTCCTCATTTTAACCGGAAATCAATTTTTCGACAATTTTCAAAATTTTTGATCTATTTTGGCCTATTAGTTTTTCCCTTTGTATAGTTATTTCTCTCTTTGCTAGAATAAATTTTAATAAAGTGGTTTTAATTTTCAAACGTTGTGAATCTTTTGACTCAACCCGAGTTTACTTATCTAAGTTTACTCTAGCTAGTATCCTTAACGTGTTTAAGTCAAGTTTTGCTAGGCTTTTATGTAGGGGGCTATAAAACGCGAAAGTCTTAACTCTCACGGGTTAAGAACAAGAACTTTTCGCAAGTTCCTATAATTGATCCTAGAGAGTTGTTTATCAAGGGAATTTTAAAATGCGATTTCTAAACTTGAAAAAGTCTAAGAGTTTGCAAGATCCTATAGATGACTCGAAAACCCAAAACTTTGATTTAATAGGCTAAGCATCCACGAGTCTCATTCCTTGATATTTTAAACTGTGGAGAACGAGAGATGATAGAGTCAATTATAAGTTTGGTATTCTTTCGTGAATTTATGTGAGTTAATTATAAGCCTATTCTCCCATCGCTTGCTAATAAAATTTATCTGCAATAAATAAGGTTGTACGATTTGAAAAGTTACTTAGCTTCTAGCCCAAGATTGTTTAAAAGTTGCTCGGTATGGATTAGAGTTAATAGCCAAGGCATAACTTATTGAAGCAGGATGCGAAGATTGGCAAGTCCAAAAAGGCCCTAACAAGGCATGAGGGCTACATTTTGTTGCTAAAGATCCAAAAGTGATGTGAAGAACCATTTATCGAAAATCAATATGAAGGATCGAGACACACGACGAAAAGCAAATACTCCCGTAAAGATCACGGAGAAGTCTATCTGAAAAGGCCCTAACAAGGTATGAGGATAAATAGATCCAAGTCCAAAAAGGAGGCGGATCGTTGTATATCAAAATCCCAAATAAAGATTGGAGAAAAATGAAGAAGTCGTGGTCCAAAGATGAAGAATCTCTCAAAACTTCAAGTGAAGAAAATCCTATTATGAAGAGAAGACCATTATTTCATAAAAGTCACTCAAGGTTTGAATTATGAAGTCGCTGCCAAATATCGGTCCGAGAAAGGTCTCAAATCGCGAAGCGAGTTATGCCAAGATATGAACTTTATGAGGTCCCGAGAAGCAGTTTTAAAAGATTTTTTCCTTTAGCTAACTATTGATTAAATTGTACCACTTTATTTTCAGACGGGTGCCTTAGTTAGCTTATCTTTAAGCAAGTTGAAGGCTTCAAGACACTCTTTGGAAAAGTTAAAAGGAGTGTCTTTATCCAAGAGGTGGGTCATCGGGCGAGCGATTTGAGAAAAATCTTTGATGAATCGACGGTAGAAGCCCGCATGACCGAGGAAACTTCGCACACCCTTCACAGTTGAAGGTGGAGGCAACTTAGCGATAACATCGACTTTAGCACGGTCTACTTCAAGACCGGCTTTGGAGATCTTGTGTCCTAGCACGATGCCCTATTTTACTATGAAATGGCATTTTTCCCAATTAAGAACAAGGCGAGTGTCTTCACACCGCTTAAGCATTCGTTCTAAATTTGCAAGGCAAGCAGAGAAAGAATCGCCATAAACCGAGAAATCATCCATGAATACTTCCATAGTGTCTTCCACCATGTCATGGAAGATAGCCATCATACACCTTTGGAACGTCCCAGGAGCATTGCATAAACCAAAAGGCATACGTTTGTAGGCAAATGTTCCATAGGGACAAGTGAATGTGGTCTTTTCTTGGTCTTTGGGATCGATGGGAATTTTAAAATACCCGGAGAAACCGTCTAAGAAGCAGTAATAGTCATTACCAGCTAGACGCTCGAGCATTTGATCCATGAAAGGAAGAGGAAAGTGATCTTTTCTCGTGGCATCATTAAGCTTGAGATAATCAATACAAACTCTCCACCCAGTAACGAGACGAGTGGGAATCAACTCGTTGTGTTCATTGGAAACAACGGTTATTCCGCCCTTCTTGGGCACACAATGGACGGGACTTACCCAAGGCGAATCCAAAATAGGGTAAATCAAGCCGGCATCAAGAAGTTTGATAACCTCTTGTTTGATGACGTCATGAATTCGAGGATTAACCCTTCTTTGGCTCTGGATTGCGGGTTTAAAGTCATCTTCCATGATAATCTTGTGAGTACAAAAGTTCGGATCAATTCCGCGGATATCGGAAATTTTCCAAGCAATTGCCTTCTTATGATCCCTAAGCACGGCGATGAGGCGAGATTTTTCTTCTTCTTTCAAGTCCTTCGTGATGATGATAGGCGACTTCTTGTTTTCTTCAAGGAACACGTACTCGAGATGGGGCGGTAACTCCTTAAGTTCTAAATCCGGAGGATTTTCGATGGGAGGCGTTTTCAAAGTCGGCGCATCGATGGCAATAACCGTGGGAGATGGTGGAGAAATATTGTCTTCTTTAAGAATGTTTTCAATGAGGCGAAGATCTTCATCCCAATTGGTGGAGGAATCGTCATGTTCTAAGTTCACCTCTCCCATGGTGGCTTCCAAATCTTTCCAAAGGAAATCACTTTCTCCAAATAGAGATAGTTATGAATCAATAGAGGAAACGGTCTCAACATTGGGAAGAGAGGTAGGAATACTTTTACAAGCATCTTTGAAGTGTTCTTCACAAGCCTCATCAAGAATGTCAATACAATTAACACTCTCGTTAGAATAAGGCTGTATAGAAAGCTTTCCCATGTTGAAGACAATTTTATCGTCACCCACTCTCATGATAAGCTCACCAGCTTCAACATCGATGAGAGTGCGACCAGTCCTCAGGAATGGACGACCAACAATTAATGGCACACGAGGGTCCATCTCGTAGTCGACGACGACGAAATCGGCAGGAAAAGTGAATTTGTCGACTCCTACAAAGACGTCTTCGGCTAACCCCACTGGATAAGCAACCGTACGGTTAGCTAATTCCAAAGTCATTTTGGTGGGGACTAGCTCAGGGAGAGATAATTGCTTCCAAACGCTTAGAGGCATTAGATTAATACTGGCACCTGGATCGGCTAGGGCCATGCAATTCTATTCCCCCGGGAAGTTACAAGGGATTAAGAAACGACCCGGATAACCAAGCTTGGTTGGCAATTTCCTTAAGAGCACTGCAGAGCAATTCTCATTAAGTTGGGTGTTAGCAATATCAAGAAGCTTCTCCTTGTCGCTAAGAAGATCTTTGAATATTTTAGCATACTTAGGCATGTGAGCGAGTGCCTCAGCGAAGGAGATGTTAAAATTCAATTGTTTAAACATTTTTAGAAAGTTCGAAACCTGAATATCATCCTTGCTTTTGAGCTTCTCTTTCCTCAACCTTGAAGGGTAAGGTATATCGGAAGAAGAGGAAGGCTTTGGAAGAATAGGATCACTCACATCCTTGGGTGGAGGAGGGGTAGAAGTAAGAGGTGGAGAAATTGGGGAAGTAGAAGGATGAGGAATAGGAGCAGGTGACTCGTTTTCCTTAGTCACAATCACCGGTGGAGGTATAGGAAGCTCGGGTTCCTTGGTACCTTTGCCACTGCGAGTGGTGATTGCTTTCATCTCCCCTCTTGGATTTGCAACGGTGTTACTCGGAAGAGTACCCGAAGAAGAGGGTTGATTACCTTGGAAGAAACTAGCCATCATGTTCTTTAAGTCATTCGTTTGACTAGCCAAAGTGTTTCTCATATCAGCTCTCAGATCATTTCCTTGTTTCACCATGTCTGCTTTCAAGTTGAGCACTTCCCGCTGAAGATTGTCCACGATCACATCATTAGTCCTCATGTAGGTTCCAGTATCTTGTTGTAATGCGGTGGGTTGGTTGGGAGGAGCATTGTAAGCAGGTGGTTGATAAGCAGGTTGTTGGTAAACTTGGTTGTTTCTTTGAGGTGGATATGGTTGTTTGTGAGGTGGTATGTATGGTGTACGAGGTTGTTGTTGTTGTTGAGGAGGTCGATTGAGGTTTTGTTGTTGGTTTGGGTTGTTAGGAGGAAAACCGGGTTGGGAAAGATAGTTGTTCGAGCGGTAGCTAAGCAAGTTGCGGTCACCTTGAGGACGAGCTTGATAAGCGGCCGGAGGATAGGTACCGTATGCTGCATTCACATTCTCAGAAGGGTAGTCTTGGGTGGCAGTACAAGTGGTGTAAGAGTGAGGACCCCCGCATATTTCACATGGTTGGCTAACAGCATTGACTTGAGTGTCGTGAGCGTTTTTAGCGTTGATGTTGTTGGTGTTGTTAGCGGCGTGGGTAACAAGCGATTCAAGAAGCGTAGTAATTTTGTCAAGTCGCTTGTCGCTGTCATTAGTACTAGCACTAGCGACATTGGTCTGCACACTCTTGGTTTGCACACGAGACTTATTCTCAATGATATCCCAAGCAGCATTGGAAGTCTTAACCAAAATATTACCCCCCGAGGCACTATTTAGTGAATCTTGGTCATTCAAACTTAAACCATTATAAAAAGTATTAATTTGGTGCACTTTGGTAAAACCATGTTGTGGGCATTTTCTTAAAAGATCTTTGAAACGATCCCAAGATTCACTAAAAGATTCATCGTACTTTTGTTCAAAATTGATAATTTCATTCCGCAAAGCGGTAGTACGAGAGGGTGGGAAAAAGTAGTTGATAAATTTGGTCTCCAAATCCGTCCACGTAAGAATACTTTGTGGCGGTTCCTTCGCAAGCCAATGCCGGGATTTTCCCTCTAAAGAAAAGGGAAAAAGTTGTAAACGGATTACCTCTTGTGGAACACCATTGAATTTGACCGTATTCGTGAGTTGCAAGAATTTCTTGATGTGGTCATGTGTATCATCAATGGTACGCCCCAAGAATGGTTGAGCAGAGACCATCTGGATAAAGCCGGATTTGAGCTCAAAGTTGTTGGCTGCAATCGCGGGTATGACAATTGGATCATTGTTGCCCTCCACATGTGCTTGCAGAAGTTCAATCATCGGGCGATTATCCGGTAGCGGCTCATTGTTGTTGTTATTATTGTTGTTGAGGGGTGGGTTGTTATTGTTATTGTTTTGAGGTGGGTTATTGTTATTGTTTTGTACACCGGCCATGTCTAAGTCTCCGAGAGGCTCAGGCTCTTGATAAGACGTTGATCGTGTACGCATGCACCTGCAAAAGAACTAACAAAGCAAACAAGAAATATTTTTGTCTTTTTTATGTTTTTTACTTTTTAGGATTTTTGTTTTTTTGAAAATTTTATATTTTTTAGGGTTTTTGAAAATTTTTATGAAAAGTAACGTTCACGGGGAACGGATCCCAAAATCCAAGTTCTCACAAAAAACTGTTGATCTTAACGAGAAGAGCCGGCAGCGGCGCCATTTAATACACTGATTTTGATTGGGGTTCAAGACTGTTCTCGGTATCTCCTCGAATTGATCACGGTTCAAAGTGGAATGATTTGTTCTTGGTTAATAAAAAGGGTGTTGGTTTGTTTATCTATTTTTAAACTAATAACAAATGAGTAGGTGTCGAAGAGTAAAATTAAAGCTTTAAAATATTAAACTAAATTGACAAGTTAAAAATAAATGTTTGAAAACTTAAAGACAAGATTTAGAGAAATGTTAGAACACTTAATAAAAACTAACATTTGGAAACTTTATAAAAGACAAGAACTAAAGCCATCGGAATATGCTATCGGAAAGAAAGGCTGATCTGAATACTTAAAACAGTCACTGATCGGAATAACAAACAATCTCGTCGGAATATGTGAACATGATATTGATCGGAATATTACAAACATTACTGGTCGGAATGATGTGAAGCAAGACTTGTCGGAATACCTTAAAAACAGTGCCAATCGGAATAACTGAAAACGAGCCAATCGGAATATGGGAATTAATTCACAATCGGAGTGTATCAAAACTAGTTCTAATCGGAATGTTCAAATAAAGACCCAGATCGGAATGACCAACAAGGCCCCGTCAGAATAATAAACCCTATTCCGATCAAAGGTGATCGGAATAGAGATGCAAATCGGAAAGAACCCAAAACCCTTTTCCGATCTATGTGATCGGAATAAAGGGGGTGTTGATCGGAAAGAGCTGATCGGAAAAGGGTTTATCCCTTTTCCGATTTAAGTGGGATTCGAAACTTAAGCTAGGGTGATAAGCTATTGGAATAAGCTAATACCCAAATCTAAAACGAATCTAAACTGAATCGGATCAAATAAGCACGAAAAACAACTTTTCTAACTTTAAATAAGCAAACTTATAAATCGAATAATAAAAAGATGAACTTTTTATGAAAACTTTAAAAAGTAAATAAGCTAAACTTACAAATAAGCCAATAAGCACAAAGATCTTAAAGCTTATTCGTATAGAAACTTAAGGAAACATAAAAAGATTAACTTTTTAAGCACGAAAACATCAATGAACAACACGGATCATAAGTTATTCGCACCAAAATCAATCTAAAAATCAAGAAAGGTAGAATGAGATTAAAGATTAAAAGCTTGAATTTAAACTTGATTAATGAAAAACAATACAAAAGTTTAATCTTGAAAGAAAGAAAGATGAAAACTAATGAGAGAAAGTTGAGAACTTTCTCTCTCTAAAACTAGAGAGAAAAATGAAAAGTGAAAACTAACTACAAAACTAAAACTAAGACTAACTAGCTCCAAAATGGTGAAGTGAAGTCCTATATATAGGCGTGTCTTGTGGGCTTTGTGAATGGGCTTGGTTTTTGGGCTTCTTTTCTTCTTTCTTCTTTAGTCTTTACGTTTCTTTAAATAAACGTTTCCGACTTTGGATTTTGAGAAGTGTCGGTGAATAATTCCAACTCGTCTTATAATCTTTTGTTTAATAGACTCGAGCTCTTCGACATATATGAATCTTCCATCTTTGGCTCTATTCTTCGATAAATCTTCAAATAGGCACATTAACTTGAAATCTTTTGCATCTCTTGGACAATAGACTTTGTCTTGAGTCTTTTTCCTCGATAAAACCCGTGCAATCCCATGTTTTCTTCAATATTCATCCGGTTGACTCTGAAAACACAATAAACACAAAAACCACGCATAATTCCAAACAAATGATATTAAATACGTGTTTTGGTCTTGTTTTAGCCAGAAATAAGTGGTAAAAGGATGGGTGTTTTCACACCTATCACGCGCCTTATTGTTATAGGTTGCGGTTTTCGTGGTTCCCGGGCATCCATATCGTCGGTGATCGTCTACCACTACCGTTTCTACTCAGTTGCTGAGTACCGTGATTGACTTACCTCGTGGCTAAGGTGAGTTCATAGCCCCTTTTCACTTGTACATGATTTCTAAACACGGGGTGAGATTTTACATGGTGGAACACAACCATTTAAAACTGTATGCTATCCAGAACTTGTATGCTATCCAGAACATGTATGATTTTCAGGTTTTCAGTGTTATTATTGCTTTTTAGTCTAGCCTTGAGTTTCCTCTCCCGATCATGAACCGTTAATTTCGAATACTCATTTTCTGAGTACTATTGCTATTTCATTTATGCGTGATACGACTGACTTCATATACTTGTTCGTTTTGAATCATCTGTTTTTCTCGACTCGTTGTTACATGTTGTGCATACTCTCGAGATACCATTGTTCGGGATCGAATAAGTGATGTTTTCGACGAAACTTCTTATTTTCATTCTACTACCGTACGTGTTGCTTTCATTGTTTAATTCTTTTAAATATCTATTTAGATACGCAGATTTTCTTTCCGACCATTCGTAATTGAATGTCTACTCTATAGACCATTGTGTAGCTCAATGTGTCTCCCAGAAAGACTAAAGGACATCGTGTGAGTCTCACATCTCGAAGAATTCGTTGAATCAGTGCTGAATAATATCGTGGGTTTCGTAATCTTGATCGACCTTTACGTCACCGTTTTACACGACACTTGTACATGGATTACATCTGATTTCATTCACCATTCTACGTTTCGACTTCGACTTACAACATCCGTTGTACCTTGAACACATGATCGTCATTTATTATGTGACGATTGTTTGGAATACGAACCTACTTTTATCCTCCCCTTTTCATTAAACCTCCTCGCCTCAGGAGTGTGATTTGTTAATATTTCGTTTCTTTCTCGGTATGTCTTATGATTTTGGAAAATCACGCCGCCAGGAGACCTTCCTGCATTGAATCTTGCAGTCGAAGACACGGATGATATGCGCCGTTTTTTATCTCTCAGATTTCCGTTGGCATTCTTGAACCATTTCCATACTGGGTTTCCTTTACATGATTAATTGTACAGTTTGTCTTCTTTCGTCTTTATGGAATCCACAAGTCCTGTGTGTACATTAATTATGTGTTATTATGAAATTTGGATTCAATTTCAAACTGTGTCGAAAAATATACTTTGTATAGAAACGTTACAGGAAGTTTAACAGTGTCGAGAAAATATTTTTATAACTTTAGACATATAAATATATATTTCTACTTGTTGAGACGTCCGTTTAGGACATAAAAACTTGACCAGTAAACTTTAAAATCGAGCAGGTTACGCTCATTTGAGATTGTGAAATTTAAGAACTTATTTTTGTGTAGTTCTAAAATATCATTTTGCTGACAGATTTAATGCAAGGGCATTTTCGTCCATTTTTAATCCGTTTCAAGTCTCGGGTAAAACTAGAAAGTTGTTCAAAACATCGTTTTACACTGAATTGCATGTGACTTCGAGTATTAAAAATATCATTTAGCGAGTTAATCGGTCTAGTCAAACCCAAAAGTCAAAACTGATAGACTTAAAATAAAAAAAATAAAAAAAAATGATTTCAAGTGTTTTTTAGTTCGCGGAGCTCGTAAAACTTTAACTAATGATATTTTACAAACTAAAAACAAGGATTGCGTTGAATCGGTATAAAATAGTAACTTTGAGTTCGGTCATACATATACATAGATCTTGAACTTTTGAAATTCGGTAACTTTCTAATATAGAAACTTTTCGGTATGATTGTACTATCTGTTAACAGATACCCTACTTTCTTAAAAGTATATTATTGTCAAGTTAATCACGATGTGCACACATACGGATTCCTTTATCCTTTCTTTTATTTATGACTTATTCGTCATTCTACTTTGTCTTTCTTTGCTTTTATCGTACCACTGAATTGGACCGAGATTTGAAGATCTTGCTTTCATATCGTTTGTTATCATCTTGACACGTGTCTCTTGACTATTCCTGCTAAACCTCTTGAAACATTAGCACGTTGTAACCATTTCATAGACTGTCTTGAACTACTCCTTATTTCCCTCATGTAACCCACTCGCTATTCTGTAAGCTAGCATCATGTCATCACATGAATTTAACCAGTATTGTTTGCGAAAATTTTACAAAAGTTCCACTTGAACTTTACAAAATACTTGAAGGTTATCTTATAAAATTAATTTATATTAATTTTACAATGCATTTTCACAAATTGTTCTAATACGGTCTTATAAAGAACCCTTGTAACATTATAATTGTTGAATTAAATATCTAGCCAGTAACTTATTGGCGAATAGTTTCATAAACTATTTTGATTTTTGTTTTTACAAACGGGATTATATACATATTTTAAATGATATGACCTGTAATACTGGTTTGACGAAGATGAGCATCGCATTGCTAGTCCTAAATTATGCATGGCCTGATCACCTATGCTTAATTTAGAATGAGCCATGCAAGGCCGAATAGTAGTCACCTTAAATACTTAACCAAGAATCAACTTTTTAATTATGTTCCTTAAAAAGTTTGATAAAATAAAGTTTAGAAAACTTTTACTTCTTATGCGAGTATCAATAGTTCGCGACTTACACATAAGAACCCTTATCTTTTCTTGAACAAAGAACATGCCTCAAGCACATATTTCCTTACCCAACGACCTTTGTTTTACCTGTTACCTCGTCATCCTCATGATACGATTTTCGTTACCATTTGCCTAAATTCTTACCATTGATACCCTACTTGAAAGTTTCAACGTTGTTATGCTTCTACATCGACCGACCTTCTCTATCTCTTTTGGTAGACCTTCGAAACGTCTCTGGACGCGATTAATGGTTTATGACTGGACGTGAACGATGATTACGTGTATTTGTCATGATGTGTGTTAGACTTTATCGTCTTGAAATTCGTTCGTGTGAACCATGTGTTGATTTCGCCTCTCATTGCGAATGTTGTTCATCTTACTGGAATTACTATCAGGTGACTTCTTAATAATTTTCTTTGATTCGAAAATTCGTTGTGTGGCTTTTCTCTTTCGATCGTATGTCGACCACCGAGAACTTAATAAGCCGTTGTGGTGATGTCAACCACACCTGTGAAATTATCATTGCTATAATCCTTTGTTTCTCATTATTTTTATTATTATCGACGCGTCTATTCTATCATGTTATAAAGAATTGATACGATTTTTGTTTTATTCCCTTGTGTTATCGCTCGCATACAGATTGTTGACCTTTATATGATGCATATTCGTTGCTGTCTTGTCACCTTTTGATACCAGAAAATGTTACGTTTTTATCATTTGATACCTTAAACACTTTCTTGAATTTCTAAAAATTATTATTAATTTTTAAGAACGATTTATACATTTTATCAAATGTTTAAATTACCAAAATAATTGTTTCAAGTTAAGTACCGGATCTATACATCCTCTTTGGTAAATTTATAACTAGTATTTAAAATGGATATCAAGCTGTACCTTTTAAAGTATTTGATTATATCGTACTTTACTGTTAATATAATGAAATTATTAAATTAATTTATAATTTCTAACAATGATTATATATAACTTGGAAAACCTGATTTTTAATGGTAACGATAAACCTGAGTTTTAACGATAATTTCATGTAGTCACTCAAAAGTTCTTAAGCCGATCAGGATAACTATTTTGAATTGTTTTACTTTTATTTCGAAAATCCTGATCAAGAAAAAGATATAGCAACATCATACTCACTAAATACAGATAGTTTGATTTTAAATCACTACATCTTGTAAATTTTCTTTTAATCAAGAAAATATTTAAAACTGAGTTTTAAAGTAATCCCAAAATTCTAGACAACGGACTATGACAGCTTTTATTTTAAATGATCATATGTTATTCATTTTTCCCTTCTATGTCGCTTGTGACTAGATTCTTACATTTTAAGAATTGTCACGTTTTACAGTTGCACGATTTGCGACCCCTTGTTGATTTACAATCTTGGTTCATTTTATCGCACTTTGCCTGTTTAAGCGATTCTTGTGTTCATTCTTGTTAGTTTATCGCACGTATTTCCAACAACTCTATCTCTTGGTGTATCTCCGTATTGAAAGATCGTTATTCTAATCCAAGACTGAAAAGTTATACGAAAAGGAGTTAAGAAACTGCATAGTGAATTCTAACCGTTAAGATTCGCCGTGGTACGGAAATTACCTGGGAAGCAATGAATTTTGTTCTTCACTTTGTACCTCCTCTTGTTTGCATCTTCTACTGTTTTCAGGAGAACTCTGGGGACCAGAGTTCCTTTAGGGGGGAAGACTGTGAGAACTCGTACTTTCCCAGCATTATTTTATTCTTTTTATTCGTACTTCTTGAATTTTCCAATGTATTACGTTTTCTTGTATTGCTATATGTAAATCCTGAAATTTTTAAATAATACTTTTAAAGTGTTTACTGATCATTGGTAATAAATTATCTGGAATTATAAAATTTCTTATATTTATTTAAATCAAAGTTTTTGATTTAAAATCACCCGCGTGCGTTTTACAACGAGTTTATTCAAAATCAATGTACAACGAGAATTCCTAGTGATCGCGATAACGACGGATGCCCAAAACTTTACATTTATTATCGATTGCTTCGATAATTAATATTTTTGATGATGTCGTTTTAATTACGTATTAAGTCGTGTCGAGAAATCATATAATCATTTTTATGATGCATTGTAACTTTTGAAAAGTATTTTTACGAAACCCGAGCCCCGTAAATATTTTCAATATTTACCAATAACCATTTTCTACCCTTTAAAACTATTAATTGTTTTTAAGTCCACAACTTTCAAAGTTGGCAATATTGGTCCCTCCACTACCAACATATATAAACTTCCTTTTTTCTTCCACTACACACACATTCAACAAGTAAATAAAAAAACAATCTCTCCCCACCCTCACCCTTATGTCGTGACTTCCCCACCATAAACAAACCCTCAATCATCAATTTTCAACATGAATTTCTTAAAACAAAAATTAGACTCATGTTAGAAATGTTCTTGTGATTCCATTGGTACTAAATTTGTACACATGCATCAAAATTTGAAGATTTTATAATTCCATGGTGGATTGATGTTTAAATCATCTTGCATGTCTTATTTTTGTAAAGATCATCATGTTTTGATCTTAAAAAGGTTGATTTTTGATCTTTGATTTTGTTAAAATTTTGCATGCATGTGTTTAGGAGTGTGTTTGGTTGATAGGAATGATAGTATGATGATTCTATAGGTATAGGAATGAATGGTGTTGCTTGGAAAATTGATTTGACTTGTTTTATAGAAAGGTAATTTGGGACAGCAGCTTTAAACAGATTGTTTTGTGGGTTTAAGGTCTGTGAAAGACTGAGATTATTTGATTTTACTGTAGAGTCTTCCGAGACGGTCATTTTGGTATAAGATAGAGCTTCTAAGTCATTACGAGTCAAAAGTTATGCTATTTTAGTTTTCGTGTACAGGGAGACGCAAGTCGGCACAATCCGAAGTTGTGGCTGATTTTGGGTCGACTCTCGGGGACTTTAGGCTTGGATAGATAAATGTATCTACTGGTTTTCAAAGTTTACAAACTGAGTTTGATGAGTCTAGTAGTGGTTTCAAAAGTCGGATTGTCGAGTTTGTACTTTTAAAGCGGTCTAAACGGTTTTACAAAACAAGTGCACAAATCTGTCCCAAATTTGGAGTCGAGTAAAGTGTCGAGCTGATGGGTTTTAAAGTGTGAACTTTGGCTCAAACTTTGGTGAGGTCTTATACAGGTTATAAGTGACCTTGACACCAATTTTCATCTAAAGCGGACAAGTCTAGATAGGGTAGATCGGTGTGTACATTCGGGGTGTACTTGCTGATTTTTAATTTGGACACGTAGTTCAATGTTTGTGTTGCGTGAGTTTGAGTATTCATCATCGGACATGATGACTTACTTAAGTGCTTAGTCATTATATAAATGACTTAGCTACTGGTCCAAATAAGGTTAAAGGATAGTTTGATTCGCGTTGACTTGGCGTCTTATGACGGGTCGACTTCAAGTGTACAAATGTTTAATCGTGTAGTGTTGGATAAATGGGTTAGTATGGATTCATTTTGTTCGTGTCAATAATTTTGAAACATGAGTACTTTGAAAACATCTGAGTCATATTATAATTGGTACATATCGATATTTGAGTTCGAGTCTTAACGCGCGCCTTATTTTGATAGGTTGCGGTTTTCGTGTTTCCCGGGCATCCATATCGTCGGTGATCGTCTACCACTACTGTTTCTACTCAGTTGCTGAGTACCGTGATTGACTTACCTCGTGGCTAAGGTGAGTTCATAGCCCCTTTTCACTCGTACATGATTTCTAAACACGGGGTGAGATTTTACATGGTGGAACACAACCATTTAAAAACTGTATGCTATCCAGAACTTGTATGTTATCCAGAACATGTATGATTTTTAGGTTTTTAGTGTTATTATTGCTTTTTAGTCTAGCCTTGAGTTTCCTCTCTCGATCATGAACCGTTAATTTCGAGTACTAAGCGCGAATATTGTGGGTGGATCCATTGGGATTGACTATCCCCGTCTCAAGTACCTTGACGCACTGATATTTGTTTTATACTTGAGTATTTAGGCTGAATACTCCCTAGAGGAACTTACATGGAGTTAAGCTTCGGTTCATGAACTGAACAGCAATAATAATGGTTTCGGACTATGGTTAATGATCATAACCATACTCCCTATTTACTTGTTTTACAAATGAATGCTTGTGTTCCACATCCTTATTGCTAAACCTATGAATTTCACTCAACTTTGTGTTGACAATTTTACATGTTTAATCTCAGGTATTATTACTTAGCTTTGCTTGGATGGGAGCCCGCAGGATATTATCGCAGCTTGGAGATTTCTGTGATGCTTTTGAAAGATTTGTTTTATATAAACTATCAGAAGTTTATTTAATCTTTTGGGCAACTTATTGTTATAAATTGGGACGAAATAATATAATTTTCCGCTTTTAAATCTCTGGGACCAATGTTTAAAAACTCTGACCTTTTTATGATGTAATGTACATGTTTTTATTTCGACAGCTTTGTATGAACTGTAATTCATTGTTTCTTGTACTATGACGTGTTACCCCCTCGTTGCCTAGTTGATCCATGTCAGATTTTGGGGGTCTCACAATTTCTATTTTAGCTCATCGCTAGATTGGCACTTTTTTTTCTAAATTCTTATACAAGGAAATTTCTGAAGTATGCATGATCACATAACTATATACTTGACCTGCTCGGCTATCTATTACTTTTTTTTCATTTCACCCGTTAGAGATATCATATAACCCCAAACTTTTAAATTCAAGACATAAAGGACCGTGGTTACAACCTCAATGATAATCATAATCTATTTTGCTACAGATTCAATCCCTGATAAGATGTCGTGGTCTGATAAACAATCCTTCGTCAATACTTGGCATATGAAAATAACTCGACTTAACAGATAAAATCTATCGGTTTTGTCGCAAAAATAATTTCTCCACCTTACGTGGAATCACCCATATATGAAGATGGGATGGCCAACGCCAATTAGTAATCTAAGATTCTGTTAACCGCCTTCTTTTGTGACCCTTACTAAAAACCACCCCAGCCCACAAACACCTAATCTACATTATATGGCGAACTAAAATACGTGAGGGCCCTAATAGTTGCTCAGTCGTTTTCAAGTTTTTACTGTACATTGCAGACGTATTAATATCTTATATTGATTTTGTCCCAAATTGACTTGGAATTTGAATATTTGATAGATAGATTTTATGTTTAGTTTATACATTAAATTATCATTTAAGCTGGTGTAATTCTTTAAATCAGGGACTGGTTTAATTCTTTAAATCTCATTTATTGTTACAAATTAAAAAGCATATGTCTCACAAAGTATGTATGCATTTGTATCTATGTCTGTAGAAGGTTTGAGTCCGAATTACATGTTCATTCCTCCTCTTTATATATGCTTTTCAATGCCTACTTTGCTGCGGTAGTATTTATTTGAATATAAAAACCATAAAGATAGCTCATTATATGGTTTTTGCAATCATGTTAGCGTGGTTTCACAGCCAATCATGCTCAAGTTCGACCCACGTGGCTTCCTGGTTTTGTTACCCTCCACCCTATCTGATGGATTAAAGTTACTTATAGAGCTATTTTGGGGTGATTATTTTAACTATTATTATGGACTGCTTTTATGTTTGAACATCAGTGATATATAAATGTGTAGTAAATTAGTCGAATACCTTTGTAATTCTTTTCTGTTAATGCTATCAGGATGTGTGGGAGCTTATGAGTCTGATGTAAAGGTACACGATAGTGTTCGCCAAGGTTAGTAGTGGCCTATAGTGCCTTAGATCATACGATAGTGTGTTCGTCATGGTTAGGTAATTTTTTAACTTCATTTGAGCAAAAAGACCAACCATAAGATATACGGATAAATCACCAGCGTCGTTGTTTAGTCCATGACGTATATGTAATCTCCGATAAAACAATTGCTTTATACGTAATTTTATATGTTTTTGCAGCCTTTTCTTCCTTCACCTTGCTTTGTTTATTTACAACATTTATATATTCTTGATAAGAACTTTTCCACCTTTGTCTGATACTTGCAGCTTTTCTAGCATTTGGCTTGATTGCACATTTGAATGTTTCCAGGGTTGTTCTTCCGCATGCTTTACATGTAAAGTTATGAAACTCATATTGATTTTTATTTATCTTTTTTATCTATAGAAATTATGAATATGTACTTTTTTGCAGTTGTTCTGTTAAAGGTGTTTAAGATTTGCTTATTGTATAGAGCTTATATGTAAAAATTGGATCCTTAAGAAGGAGGAAGCTGCTTTCACAAGAGACCGTCGCCCATCAACGGTATGTTCAACACGTGATCTAAAAAGGACACCAAGAAATTAGCCGTAAAAGTAGGACAACTTCAAATAGAAGATAAATTGTAATAGTTAAATAACTAATTTTTTTAATGTTTAGCAAATCAAATTATATGTAATCTGATTCCACTTTACATTTAAATTAATGAAATGGGTAACCAAGGATATTTAATATTAATTGATCAAGTTTGGTTCTTGTATCTTACATCATTTTTAGTTGTTTAGTAGCTCTTAACATCAAATATGATATCTCCCCTCATGGAAGCATCTTGAAACACATCTATTCTATAATCTTTAACATATACGTTTGTGTATTTGAACTTGGAACAAAAATTTCGTAGCACAATGATATCATGTGACAATATAAGTCCTATTTGAGATAGAAAAATCAGTCGCATTTTGATATTTTCACGTTTATGTTTGAATGTTACAAAAAGCATTAACCACAATATTTCATATCAGTAATTACGTGCTGCTAGGCATTTCCGCCGCTATGCGCGAGCACTCGTCTAAAATTGGATTGCCGCACGTTAAGACACTTTGCAATTATAATTTGATCTTACCATGGTATAAAGTATCGTTAATTATTTGTCGCTAGGTGATTCCGCCGCTATGCGCGGGTATCGTCTAGTTAATTAAGTAAATATATTTTCTCTCTCCAAACCCTACATCAATTTCAAATCTTACCTAATTCTAAACTCCTTACTTTATAAACTCACAATTAAAATAAAATCCGATTTCAAATCAAACGGACCCTAATAATATGGGTTAATAATGTGGACTGTAGAGTATATTAACGTTTGTACTTGAGAAGCCTTTTTTTTAACTGTTTAGAGGCCCTTTTTTCTAACTGTTAGAAGCCTTTTTTTTATCCATGTGTTTGGATTTGTAGTCGTCTTTTTCCAATGCATGAGAGATACAAATAGAATTGTTTGGATCTCAAATTTTATTAAAAGAATAATTCATTTTGTATTCCACTACCAAAGCCGGGATTTCCCGTTTATATCTTAGGCTTCCTTCGTTTGTTTTTTTAAGAGGTTTTATTTTTTCATTTGTAAATCATGTTTACAAAAAAATGGTATATCTAAAGTATTTATATATACAAAGAAAAAATCGTTTATTTTTATATTATTAAAATACTTCTTTCTTACTTTTTTTCGTCACTAGTGTTTTTGTACGTTTTGCCTACTTTTATGTTTTCGTACATTTTTGTCTGTTTTTTACGTTTTTATACGTTCTTCTTACGTTTTTGTTCGTTTTTTTAGCGGTGAACACGCATTTTAAGATAAATTATACGTAAACAGTGAATGGAAACGTATAAAACTTAAAAAACGTACGAGACAAAAGAAAACGTAAAAAACATGACGAAAACGAATTGAGGCGTAGAAAAACACAAGAAAATTGCAAAATAGACAAAAACGAAAAAAAACCAAAAAACACATAGAACGTAAAAAAAACAAGCAAAAAATACGAAATGAATTACTTCGGTATAAAAACATAAAAATCACAAACGAATATTGAAGGTGACGATGAGATGTGAGTGTTGAAGAAGTGAGAAGAGAAAAGAAGTGAGTTTATGTTTTCAATGTTGAAAAAGGTACTTTTTAGCATTTATGTCTAAAACAAACAAAACCTCTAAACGCTGCCGAAATTCGCAGACAAAAGAAGCAAAAGATGTTTCTTTTAAAGAAAAAATTTCAAGATTCGCCCCTGTCGTTTACACAGAATATCATGTTTCATCCTTATCTCAAAATAACTCCATGAATCGTCCCTATCGTTTACAACTACGAAATTTCGTCCCCATTTTGGATGTTAGTTTTGGCTATTAAGTCTATTTATTAGAGGGGCAATTTCGTCTTTTTATTATATAATAAATATGACATTAATATCACACATTAAAGCTGGGTAAACTTTTTATCATACATATCTCTTTTGGATATTACATTAGCTAATGCCTCATTTCCATTTCATGAGTCATATCAAAACGATAATTTAAATTCCATATCCATACCAAATGTGGTCAACGTTTCTTTAATTAAATTTATGAATTGAAAATTATCAAGTATTGGTTAGTTAATGGGTCCACCATATATTGGTTACTTACTGGAATGAAACACATTGCAATCTTGATAGACGCGTATAGACCTACATTCTGCCTGATGTTCTTCACACAACAAAGCCCTCGAAACAACACAACATCTTTATTTTGAATGTATGATCGCGAAGGATATATGGATAATGATTAAAAAGTGGCGAGGCGTAGATAAATTGGGAGATGATGATATATACTGCATCTAGATCTAGATCACCTTGCTCCACTTCGTCCCTGTGGTAGATACGGTGGGGTTATCGTCGTCTTCACAACACTCTCCTTCCATATAATCATCATCTTCACAATCTACCCATCGAAACCAGCCCTGACTTGCTCCTGGTAACTGATACTAGTGTTTTGCCTTGGGGTTCAGATTAATTCTCAGAATCTTCTCGAATTGATCACGGCTCAAAGTGGAATAATTGTTCTTGGTTACAAAAAAGGGATTGGGTTTTCTATTCTACGGAAAAGGAATAAAAGAGCAAAGTCGTAAAAAGAAGCTAAAGATAATTCCCAAATTAAAGTTAAATTAAAAGAAATTAGAATGGAAATTAAATAAAAGAAAACAGTTTAAAAATGTAACTTAGAAAAATATGAGGAAAGGAGAAAACAGTAAATGCAATCAAGGGTGGAAATACTTCATGCGGAATAAACTTGATCCGGAATAGAAAGTTGATCCGGAATAATGGAGTTGATGCGGAATAAAGGGTTGATGCGGAATAAAAAGTGAAATAACTTGATTCGGAATAAATAAGCTGATCCGGAATGATGGAGTTGATCCGGAATAAATAAGCTGATCCGGAATGTTATTCCGAATGAACAAAAAGGAAACTTGATCCGGAATAAAGGATATTCCGAATAAACAAGGTTGATCCGGAATATTAGATATTCCGGATGGATGAACTTGGTTCGGAATAAAACAGTTGATCCGGAATATAAAATATTCCGGATGAAAGGTTTTGATACTGAATAATTAACTTGATCCGGAATAAAAAATGAAAGTGATTGATCCGGAATGTTTACTTTGATCCGGAATACTAGGGACGAAGAACAGTAAACAGACAAAAAACAGGGTAATATGATTTTTATCAAATCAAGCCAAATTTAACCAAAAGATTTAAACTAAACTAACCAATAATCATTTACTAACCATAATCATCAAGCCAAAACACTAAAAACACAAAAACCACTTACTTTTAAAGATTAAAATCAACCAAACAAGAACTTAAGACTTTGAATCAAAATGATGAAGATGAACAAGATTAAATGGAAGATTGTATTGAAAGATTAATGTTAAACAATTAAAGGGAAAGATTAAAAACTTAAAAGATTAAGGATTCAACAAAAATGAAAAATCACCAACACCTTAATGGTGTTTGCTTCCTACGAAAGAAAAGAAAAGACTGGAATGAAAAAACTAGCTCAAAAAGTGTTAAGGGTTCTTCTATTTATAGGCCTAGTGGTTGGTTGGTGAGTGGGCTTTCTTCCTTTCTTCTTGTCTTCTCGTCTTTTCAGAAAAGTTGACGTTTTCGATTCTGATTCGGGATTTGTCGACGATTAAATTCAACTCGTCTTTTAATTTCTTCGTTTAATAGACTTGAGTTCCTTCGACATATGTAAATCTTCCATCTTTGGTCCTTTTCTTCGATAAATCTTCAAATAGGCCCATTGACTTCAAATCTTTTGCATCTCTTGGACAATAGACTTCGTCTTGAGTCTTTTTCTTAGATAAAACCCGTGCAATCCCATGTTTTCTTAAATATTTATCCGGTTGGCTCTGAAAACACAATAAACACAAAAACCACGCATAATTCCAAACAAATGATATTAAATACGCGTTTTGGTCTCGTTTTAGCAAGAAATAAATGGTAAAAGGATGGGTGTTTTTACACCTATCAAATCCCTTACGCTTAACCATTGCCATGCCCACATGCAATGCTTAGTGACAAAGCAAATTTACACTTTTCTCATGATCAATCAACCTTGGCCTTATTAAAATACTACTAAACAAAAATTAAAGTACTAAGAGAAATTAAAACTTTAAAGTAAACAAAAGGATAGAAAACCATTTTCACTTGAAAATAGCTATATGGAAATAACTTGCAAAGAGATCTAAGACTTACATTAGGGCTTTGGTGCTGCGAAGATTCATCACCCTCAAGTTTCACGTTCCCCAAACTAAGCTTAAAAACGAGATCATTGTTATTATAAGTTAGCAAATCAAACACTTACACACATGGCTTAATTATATGCTTAAACTCCCTTATTCCTAGGTGTATCTCTTATATTTTATTTTTGTCTTAGATTGATCATGAAGATGCATTTTTGGACTTATTACGATAGTTTATTTAGGCTGAAAGCAAAGTAGGACGATTTGATTAATAGTTAGCTAAAGGACAAAATCTCTTAAAACTGCTTCTCGGGATATCAAAAAGTTCATATCTTGGCATAACTCGATTCACGATTTGAGACCTTTCTCGGGCCGATATTTGGCATGTACTTCATACTTCATATCTTGAGAGACGTTCTTGAGATAATAGTCTTCTCTTCGTTAATAGAGTTCTTCACTTGGAGTATTTTTTAGGGATACTCCACTTTGTTGACCACGACTTCATCATTATTTCTTCAATCGTTACTTGGCATTTTGAGATACAACGATCCGCCTCCTTTTCGGACTTGGATCTATTTATCCTCATACCTTGTTAGGGTCTTTTCGGATAGACTTCTCCATGATCTTTATGGGAGTTGATTGCTTTTCGTCGTGAGTCTTGATCCTTCATATTGATTTTGGGAATAATGCTTTTCACGTCACCTTGGATCTTTAGCAATAAGATTGAATCCTCATGCCTTGTTAGGGCCTTTTCGGACTCGCCAATCTTCGCGCCCCGCTTCATAAGTTATGCCTTGGCTATGAACTCTTATCATTACCGAGCAAATTTTAAACGATCTTGGGCTAGAAGCTAAGTAACTTTTCAAATCGTACGACCTTACTTATTGCAGATAAATTATTAGCAAGTGATCGCAGAATAGGCAAATAATCACACCAAGTGTGCTTGTGCAAGAATACCGACTTATAATTGACTCTATCATTTCTCGTTCTCCACAATTTAAAGTCTCAAGTAATGAGACTCGTGGATGCTTAGCCTAATAAACCAATTAAGGTCTACATGGTTAAGGATACTAGCTAGAATAAACTTGGATAAGTCTATTCGGGTTGAGTCAAAATAATCGCAACGGGCCTAATATGTCAAAGATTTCAAAACTAGCTACACCACTTTATTAATATTTTTGACTTTATTGCGGGATATATACATATGAAAGCAACGATAAAAACTTAAAAATTACGACTAAATGGCCAAAGTTAATTAAAAATTTGAAAAATGCTGAAAAAGATGATTTTCCGGTTAAATGAAGGCATTTTAATGGAAAAGTCCACTTAAAACTTCGATAGAAGTCCCCCCTACACTTAAGATAAACATTGTCCTTAATGTTTAAGCATGTGGGAAAAGTATCTCCTACACTTATGACATTGTGCACGTTGGTTAAATCAAGCTAAGGAAGAGACAACTAAAGTGATCAATTTCAAATGTGATTATGAAGAAAATTGAATCACGATAGTTGTGAGATAGAACCGGATTTTGGATAACACGGGAGCACGGTTCTTCAAAGATTCCAAGAGTGCACTTATCCCTGTAATCACATCACCACACAAACACAAATAAACTATAGAGGTCCCCCTACACTTAGGAGGTTAAAACGGAAAAGGATAGATACTCGGGCTGCCTCCCGAGGAGCGCTTGTTTTTTATAACCGAGTCACGAGCCTGACTCGACCCAAAATTAGTTCATGGGAAACGTGGTGAGGGATGGAATCATCTCATGAGAGATGTCCTCACCAAATTACAACTTCACTCGTTGGCCATTCACCTTAAAATTAGGTCCATTAGGTTGAGCGAGCTCGAGAGTACCATATGGAAAAATTTGGGCAATGGTGAATGGGTCGGACCAACGAGACTTCAGCTTGCCCGAAAATATTTTTAACCGAGAGTTGAAGAGTAAAACTTTGTCTCCAACTTGGAACTCTTGGTTTTTAATCTTAGAGTCGTGAATGAGCTTAGTCCTTTCCTTATAGATCAAAGAATTTTCATAAGCCTCATTCTGGAGTTCATTGAGCTCATTGAGTTGGATCTTGCATAGGTCACCAGCTTTATTGATATCGAAGTTAACCCACTTCAAGGCCCAGTAAGCCTTGTGCTCCAACTCAATGGGGAGGTGGCATGCTTTCCCGTACACGAGACGATATGGTGTACAACCAATTGGAGTCTTGTATGCGGTACGAAAAGCCCACAAAGCATCATCAAGTTTATCAGCCCATGAGGCACGGTTCGTTCAAGAATTCGCTTTAATCCTCGGTTAGAGATTTCAGCCTGGCCATTAGTTTGTGGGTGGTATGCGATGGAAAGACGATGATTTACACCATACTTAGCCATGACTCTTGCGAATTGATCATTGCAAAAATGAGTCCCGCGATCACTAATAATGGCACGAGGCACACCGAATCTAGCGAACAACGATTTCAAAAAGTTACAAACCACCCTTGCGTCATTAGTGGGTAAAGCTTTGGCTTCAACCCATTTAGAAACGTAGTCAACGGCTACAAGGATGTATTTGTTTCCTTTAGATGAAGGGAATGGCCCCATAAAGTCGATACCCTAAACATCAAAGATTTCACATTCTTGTATGAAATTTTGAGGCATCTCATCTTTATATGTGATCTTGCCTTGTTTTTGGCAAGCATCACAATGTTTAACCATCTCGTGAGCATCACGATAAATGGTGAGCCAATAAAATCCCGAGTCAAACACTTTTTTGGCGGTGTAGTTGGGACCAAAGTGACCACCGGTGGGTCCTTTGTGGCAAGCTTCGAGAATGTTGAAAGCTGCCGGTCCATCAACACATCGACGAATAATCAAATCAGCACATTGTTTGAATAGATACGGGTCGTCCCAAAAGTAAGTCTTAATGTCTTTAAAGAACTTCTTTTGTTGAGATGTTAACCCGTCGATGAGGATTCCACCCGCCAAGTAGTTTGCAATGTCCGCAAACCACGGGGTCTCATCTTGATTCGAATTGATAGACATTAAGGTCTCCAGGGGAAAAGAGTCATTGATCTCTTTGTTCGGATGATCCCCTTGATAAGGATCCTCAAGTCTACTGAGATGATCCGCGGCTAGGTTTTCAGCCCCCTTCTTATCACGAATTTCGATTTTAAATTCTTGAAGTAGCAAAACCCAGCGAAGAAGTCTTGGTTTGGAATCTTGTTTAGTTAACAAGTACTTCAACGCGGAATGATCGGTATAAACGATTGTGGTGGAAAGGACAAGATAGGGGCGGAACTTTTCAAAAGCATAGACAACAGCTAAAAGCTCTTTTTCGGTTGTCGTGTAATGCAATTGAGCCCCTGTCATTGTCTTGCTAACGTAATGGATCGTTTGGAAGTGTTTGTTCACTCGTTGGCCCAAAACCGCTCCAATAGCAAAGTCGCTAGCATCGCACATCAACTCGAAAGGCAGCTCCCAATTAGGGGTAACCAAGACCGGTGCCTTAGTTAGCTTATCCTTAAGAAGGTTGAAGGCTTCAATACACTCTTTGGAAAAGATAAAAGGAGTATCTTTTTCCAAGAGGTGGGTCATCGGGCGAGCGATTTTAGAAAAATCTTTGATAAAGCGACGGTAGAAGCCCGCATGACCCAGGAAACTTCTCACACCCTTCACGGTTGAAGGTGGAGGCAATTTAGCAATAACATCGACTTTAGCACGGTCCACTTCAAGACCGGCTTTGGAGATTTTGTGTCCTAGCACGATGCCCTCTTTTACCATGAAATGGCATTTTTCCCAATTAAGAACAAGGCGAGTGTCTTCACACCGCTTAAGCATACGTTCTAGATTGGCAATGCAAGCAGAGAAAGAATCGCCATAAACTGAGAAATCATCCATGAAGACTTCCATAGTTTCTTCAACCATGTCATGGAAGATAGCCATCATACACCTTTGAAACGTCCCAGGAGCATTGCATAAACCGAAAGGCATGCGTTTGTAAGCAAATGTTCCGTAGGGACAAGTGAATGTGGTCTTTTCTTGGTCTTTGGGATCGATGGGAATTTGAAAATACCCGGAGAAACCGTCTAAAAAGCAGTAATAGTCATTACCCGCTAGACGCTCGAGCATTTGATCCATGAAAGGAAGAGGAAAATGATATTTTCTCGTGGCATCATTGAGTTTGGGATAGTCGATACAAACTCTCCACCCAGTAACGAGACGAGTAGGAATCAACTCGTTGTGTTCATTGGGAACAACGGTTATTCCGCCCTTCTTGGGCACACAATGGACGGGACTTACCCATGGCGAATCCGAAATAGGGTAAATCAAGCCGGCATCAAGAAGTTTGATAACCTCTTGTTTGATGACGTCATGAATGCGAGGATTAACCCTTCTTTGGCTCTGGATTGCGGGTTTAAAGTCATCTTCCATGAGAAGCTTATGAGTACAAAAGTTTAGATCAATTCCGCGGATATCGGAAATTTTCCAAGCAATTGCCTTCTTATGATCTTTAAGCACGGCGATGAGGCGAGATTTCTCTTCTTCTTTCAAGTCCTTAGCAACGATGACGGGCGAATTCTTCTTATCTTCAAGGAATACGTACTCGATATGGGACGACAACTCCTTAAGTTCTAAATCCGGAGGATTTTTGATGGGAGGCGTATTCAAATTCGGTGCATCAATAGCAATAGTCTTGGGAGATGGTGGCGAAATATGGTCCTCTTTGAGAAGTTTCTCAATGAGACGAATGTCTTCATCCCAATCGATGGTATAATCGTCATATTCTAAGTTCACATCTCCCATGGTGGCTTCAAGATCTTTCCAAAGGAAATCACTTTCTCCAAATAGAGTAAGTGATGAATCAATAGAAGAAACGGTCTCAACATTGGGAGGAGAGGTAGGAATACTTTTACAAGCATCTTTGAAGTGTTCTTCACAAGCCTCATCAAGAACGTCGATACAATTAACACTCTCGTATGAATAAGGCTGTTTAGAAAGCTTTCCCATGTTGAAGACGATTTTATCGTCACCCACTCGCATGATAAGCTCGCCGGCTTCAACATCGATGAGAGTGCGACCGGTCCTCAGGAATGGACGTCCAACGATTAATGGCACACGAGGGACCATATCGTAGTCGACCACGACGAAATCGGCAGGAAAAGTGAATTTGTCGACTCCTACAAAAACGTCTTCGGCTATCCCCACTGGATAAGCAACCGTACGGTTAGCTAATTCCAAAGTCATTTTGGTGGGGACTAGCTCAGGGAGAGATAATTGCTTCCAAACACTTAAAGGCATTAAGTTAATACTGGCACCTAGATCGGCTAGGGCCATGCAATTCTCTACTCCCGGGAAGTTGCAAGGGATTAAGAAGCGACCCGGATCACCAAGTTTGGTTGGCAATTTCCTTAAGAGAACCGCGGAGCAATTCTCATTAAGTTGGGTGTTAGCGATATCAAGAAGCTTTTCCTTGTCACTAAGAAGATCTTTGAACATTTTCGCATACTTGGGCATGTGAGCGAGAGCCTCAGCGAAGGAGATGTTGAAATTCAATTGTTTAAACATTTTGAGAAAGTTCGAAACTTGAATATCGTTCTTGCTTTTAAGCTTCTCTTTCCTCAACCTTGAGGGATAAGGTATTTCGGAAGAAGGGGAAGGCTTTGGGATCGAAGGATCACTCACATCCTTGGGTGGGGGAGGGGTAGAAGTAAGAGGTGGAGGAATTGGGGAAGTAGCAAGATGAGGAATATGAGTAGGTGACTCGTTTTCCTTAGTCACAATCACCGGTGGAGGTATAGGAAGCTCGGGTTCCTTGGTACCTTTGCCACTGCGAGTGGTGATTGCTTTCATCTCCCCTCTTGGATTAGCCACGGTGTTACTCGGAAGAGTACCCGAAGAAGAGGATTGATTACCTTGGAAGAAACCATCTATCATGTTCCTTAAGTCATTCGTTTGACTTGCCAAAATGTTTCGCATATCAGCTCGAAGATCGTTCCCTTGTTTCACCATGTCTGCTTTCAAGTTGAGCACTTCCCGCTGGAGATTTTCCACGATCACATCATTAGTCCTCATGTAGGTTTAAACATCTTGGTGTAATGCGGTGGGTTGGTTGGGAGGAGGAGCATGGTAGGCGGGTGGTTGATAAGCAGGTTGTTGGTAAACTTGGTTGTTTCTTTGAGGTGGACATGGTTGTCTTTGAGGTGGTTGGTATGGTGCACGAGGTTGTTGTTGAGGAGGGCGATTGAGGTTTTGTTGTTGGTTTGGGTTGTTAGGAGGAAAACCGGGCGGGGAAAGAAAGTTGTTTGAGCGGTACCGTATGCTGCGTTAACATTCTCAGAAGGATAGTCTTGGGTGGTGGTACAAGTGGTGTAAGAGTGAGGACCCCCGCATATTTCACATGGTTGGCTTACAGCATTGACTTGAGCGTTTTTAGCGTTGATGTTGTTGATGTTGCTAGCGGTTTGGGTAGCAAGCGATTCAAGAAGCGACGTAATTTTGTCAAGTCTCTTGTCGTTGTCACTAGTACTAGCACTAGCGGCATTGGTTCGAACACTCTTGGTTTGCACACGAGACTTATTTTCAATAATATCCCAAGCGGCATTAGAACTCTTAACCAAAATATTACCCCCCGAGGCACTATTTAGTGAATCTTGGTCATTCATGCTTAAACCATTGTAAAAGGTATTAATTTGGTGCACTTTGGTAAAACCATGTTGTGGGCACTTTCTTAAAAGTTCTTTAAAACGGTCCCAAGATTCACTAAAAGTCTCATCGTACTTTTGTTCAAAATTAATAATTTCATTCCGCAAAGCGGTAGTACGAGAGGGTGGGAAAAAGTAGTTTATGAATTTGGTCTCCAAATCCGTCCACGTCAGAATACTTTGTGGCGGTTCCTTTGCAAGCCAATGCCGGGCTTGTCCCTCTAAGGAAAAAGGAAAAAGTTGTAAACGGATTACCTCTTGTGTAACACCATAGAATTTGACCGTATTCGTGAGTTGCAGGAACCTTTTGATGTGGTCATGAGGATCATCAATGGTACGCCCCAAGAATGGTTGAGCAGAGACCATCTGACTAAAGCCGGATTTGAGCTCAAAGTTGTTGGCTGCAATCGCGGGTATGACAATTGGATCGTTGTTTCCCTCTACATGTGCTTGCAAAAGTTCAATCATCGGGCGATTGTCCGGTAGAGGTTCATTGTTGTTATTATTATTGTTGTTTTGAGGTGGATTGTTATTGTTGTTGTGTACACCGGCCATGTCTAAGTTTTCGAGAGGCTCGGGCTCTTGATAAGACGTTGATCGTGTACGCATGCACCTGCAAAAGAACTAACAAATCAAACAATAAATATTTTTGGTTTTTATGGTTTTTTAATTTTTAGGATTGTTTGAAAATTTTATATTTTTTTGGGTTTTTGAAATTTTTTATGAAAAAGAAACGTTGACGGTGAACAGATCCCAAAATCCAAGTTCTCACAAAAAACATGGTAAACTTTACGAGAAGAGCCGGCAGCGGCGCCATTTGATACTAGTGTTTTGCCTTGGGGTTCAGATTAATTCTCAGAATCTTCTCGAATTGATCACGGCTCAAAGTGGAATAATTGTTCTTGGTTACAAAAAGTGGATTGGGTTTTCTATTCTACGGAAAAAGAATAAAAGAGCAAAGTCGTAAAAACAAGCTAAAGATAATTCCCAAATTAAAGTTAAATTAAAAGAAATTAGAATGGAAATTAAATAAAAGAAAACAGTTTAAAAATGTAACTTAGAAAAATCTGAGGAAAGGAGAAAACAGTAAATGCAATCAAGGGTGGAAATACTTCATGCGGAATAAACTTGATCCGGAATAGAAAGTTGATCCGGAATAATGGAGTTGATGCGGAATAAAGGGTTGATGCGGAATAAAAAGTGAAATAACGTGATTCGGAATAAATAAGCTGATCCGGAATGATGGAGTTGATCCGAAATAAATAAGCTGATCCGGAATGTTATTCCGAATGAACAAAAAGGAAACTTGATCCGGAATAAAGGATATTCCGAATAAACAAGGTTGATCCGGAATATTAGATATTCCGGATGGATGAACTTGGTTCGGAATAAAAGAGTTGATCCGGAATATAAAATCTTCCGGATGAAAGGTTTTGATACTGAATAATTAACTTGATCCGGAATAAAAAATGAAAGTGATTGATCCGGAATGTTTACTTTCATCCGGAATACTGGGGACGAAGAACAGTAAACAGACAAAAAACAGGGTAATATGATTTTTATCAAATCAAGCCAAATTTAACCAAAAGATTTAAACCAAACTAACCAATAATCATTTACTAACCATAATCATCAAGCCAAAACACTAAAAACACAAAACCCACTTACTTTTAAAGATTAAAATCAACCAAACAAGAACTTAAGACTTTGAATCAAAAAGATAAAGATGAACAAGATTAAATGGAAGATTGTATTGAAAGATTAATGTTAAACAATCAAAGGGAAAAATTAAAAACTTACAAGATTAAAAACTTACAAGATTAAGGATTCAACAAAAATGAAAAATCACCAACACCTTAATGGTGTTGGCTTCCTACGAAAGAAAAGAAAAGATTGGAATGAAAAAACTAGCTCAAAAAGTGTGAAGGGTTCTTCTATTTATAGGCCTAGTGGTTGGTTGGTGAGTGGGCTCTCTTCCTTTCTTCTTGTCTTCTCGTCTTTTCAGAAAAGTTGACGTTTTCGATTCTGATTCGGGATTTGTCGACGATTAAATTCAACTCGTCTTTTAATTTCTTCGTTTAATAGACTTGAGTTCCTTCGACATATGTAAATCTTCCATCTTTGGTCCTTTTCTTCGATAAATCTTCAAATAGGCCCATTGACTTCAAATCTTTTGCATCTCTTGGACAATAGACTTCGTCTTGAGTCTTTTTCTTTGATAAAACCCGTGCAATCCCATGTTTTCTTAAATATTTATCCGGTTGGCTCTGAAAACACAATAAACACAAAAACCACGCATAATTCCAAACAAATGATATTAAATACGCGTTTTGGTCTCGTTTTAGCAAGAAATAAGTGGTAAAAGGATGGGTGTTTTCACACCTATCAGTAACCATTGGAGATAACCCAAATTCATAGTCACTGTTTCTCGAAACAGCACACATATCTCATCATCATCTTCACCAGGGGTACACCCAAACCCGCCACCATCTCTCTCTCTCTCCAACACTCTATTTCCATATCTCATCATCATCTTCACCAGGGGTGCACTTAAGTTTCATAGAGCATCACCTCAATCTCTGCCTCATTTGATGCCCATGTTCATAAGCCTTTCTTGATAAGTCACCAGCATGAATCAACCTCACCAAAAATCGTTGATAAACATCTTGATTTACCACCACTGTTTGGAAACCACATCCACCACAGCCACCGATCTGCATATGCATGTTGAAAATCATGAATCCACCATTGTTTAAGTGGTACAGACGAATCATGAATCCACCACTTTTCGTATATGCATCTGGGTTTTTTGATTATGATGGGATTGGGATTGAGCAGATCATGGTGGTGGTTTGGAGCTGTGGTGGTGGTTTGGAGATGTGAGAGAGGGAAAGAGAGAGAGATAAGAAAAAGAAAAAAGAAATAATGAGATTTGAATGTGAAAAGTGGGTGGTAATGAAAGGACCGAAATACCCCTCTATTCTCAAAAGTTAACAGCTAAAACTAACCCTCATTTAAGATAGGGACGAATTTTGATCGTAGTTGTAAACGATAGAGACGATTCATAGAGTTATTTTGAGATAGGGACGAAACTTGATATTCTGGGTAAACGATAGAGACGAATCTTGAAATTTTTTCTTTTTAAAACAAACGAAGCCTTAGTAACAATTTCTAGGTACCGAGCTATTTCCACCTTAATTTCATTAAAAAGGGTCTGGTCCCGCTAATGTACTGACCGGTAGCAATTTGGTACGGAACCGGTATGGATTCGGGTCGAGATGCTGCTCACTCATCCTACACTGATAGCTGCGAGTCAACATGGTAGGTGGTATCAACAAAGGATGATTATTGCCAAGTTTAATGCTAACGATGCTAATCCATTAATGTTTTAGCATATATATAGTTATCAAATCAAGACCTGAAGTAAAACTCAGCCCATCTCAAACCACCATCTTTATAAAGTTGCACTTAACTCTCACAGAAAGAATAAGTACTACTATTAAGCTAACAAAACTGACATCCCCAAAAGATCCAAACTAAAAAATACATATACCAATGAACATCTGCAACTCACTCATTCAAGAAAAATGTATACCAGCTTGGTTGAATAGAGATAGCAAATGCATAAAATCGGCTTGAGCAAGCTTTGACGATCTCTTATCTTGATATTCACCTTGTTTCAACACAGCCATAACTTTATCCTTAAAATCAGACTTTGTATCAGCATCATCCATTTCCATATCATCATCGTCTTCGGCATCGTCTCTTTCATCATCCATATCCATACTCAACTCACCCGCATCACCCAAAACAGATGCATCTGTCGCCATTTGATTATCATTGTCTTGAGAAGCTTGTAACGCTTGAAGGGTTTTGTAATTTTTCTCCAAAATTGAAAGGACGCGTTTTTGTTTAAAAACTGCCCCAAGGGTTTTATTCTTTCTAGTAAAACACATTCGGACCAAACCATCCCATTCTTTAAAGTTGACCACCGGGGCTGGTTTTCTTGGCTCGATTCTTACAACAGACGAGTCGACTTTTGGTGGGGGTCTAAAGTTGTTTTTACCAACTTTTAGTAAGTGGGAAACACGAGCCAAGAGTTGGGTGTTGACTGAAAGGCGGCAGTACTGAGAATCACGAGGTTGGGCAACTAATCTCATGGCGAATTCCCTTTGGAACATTATCACCGCACATCTGAATAGAGGCCTATGGTTCAATAGCTTGAAGGTAAGTGGAGATGATATTTGGTATGGAATGTTAGCTACACATATGTCGAAGTATGGAAGATCACACTTGAGCACATCTCCTTGAATAATCTATAAACAATGTCAAATGTAGAGAAATTCAGTTAGTTTATACTAATGTTCAAAGAGACCAATCATAAGAATTTTTAGTAAATACAAGTATGATAGAATTTTTGCTACGAGTTGACCATTGTCTTTGTAAGGATAGGGAAAGAAAACATGTAAGTTCCCAAAAATCAATATATCCTGTTGCTATTGTGCAATTTCAGAAAAATGGTTCAAAAACTATAAATTCATACAAATCGACAGATGTGACGAAATGTAAGACCAACAATCTCATGAGAGTAAATAAAACAAATAAGTTCTGAAAAAACAAGCAGCTTACACAAAGTAGACAATGTAGGTTCAAAAAACAATGACACTGTATTTGCAAATGAGTGGAGCTCAGAGATCATGGTAAGGCTTTCAGCAATTGTTAAAGTATCTATTTTCAAGAACTAACTCAGGTAACACTTAACGTAAAGTATTAAGAAGACACGAATATGGAGAAAAATACTTGCCTTGAGTCGATTAGAGTGTGGGGTCCCTTGAAACCGACGCTGCAACTCAAGAACCATACGCGAGTCAAGTTCAACAGCAATAACACTCTTCCCAGCTTCTAGAAGCTTCTTGGTAAGATTACCCGTACCAGGACCAATTTCAAGAACCACATCAGTACTATTAATCCCTGCTTTTTGAACAATTGCGTCAACAAGTAAAGGATTCTTCAAGATATGCTGACCCTTTGACTTGTGGAACTGTATACCTCCTTGATAGTGATTCGATGAGCCAACCGCCGCTCCTCGTGACGGCTTCTCCTTCCTTATTTTCCCTCCCGCCATGTTTTTGTCTAGGAACATCAATAAATTTTAACTCAATTCCACAAATTTCGGTTATCAAATCAAAATCAGAAAAACCAACACTTGACACATCAGAAACGACTTGGTTTATTACACATAGCTTGCTAGAACTAGAGAGAGTGTTTGGAGTATCATATTATATTTAACTGATTATCGCACTTTATATATCTGTATAATCTTTTTTAAGCTTTTAGAGGGGCACAGACTGATTATACCTATGTAGTTATTCACGTAATCAGTTCTGAATAATAAAAAAATTCTAACTGTTTAGTGAGCTTATTTTCGAATTGCAATCTCAAAACAAAATGAGTTGTTTAGAATAGCCAAATAGATTAAAAGCTAAATTGGCACAAATAAGCTTATCGATAATATGCAAAAACACTCCCAATCATATTACGGTAAAATCCAACAAGCTTGTCTAGGGGGTATTTGAAATTGAATTCGCTTGTTTTATGGGCTAATCGGCTAAGTGAAATTTGGAAAGGCCGACAAGGTTACTTTTTTCAGCTTATGGACTTGAATAATCCATAAGGTCAAGTTACTAAGCTGGAAAATGTGAGCTTCTCATCTTTTCCACATATGAATAATCTTATAAGGCCAGAAAACAAGCTAACCCAAACAATATTAGTATATCACAGCTGATTATTATCCAAACACTATTTTATCACAGCTAATAAAAGGGAGATTATTATATGAAATTCTAATAAACATTGAGAAATATTAAAAAGAAACCATAAAACAGAAAGATTTTATAGTTAAATCAACAACAGTAACTAACGTTATGATGTTTTCCGGTGACCAAAGTACACGGCGGCGCGTGTGGTGGCTGTGATTCTGTGAACGTGAAATAGTAGGGCTTAAATGAGGTTTTGAATAAAATATGTCTAGGTATGACACTTTGTAAATCTCTACCCCTTTAAGTTTTATAAACTCAAATGAGACGCTCAACTTGTTCTGAAAATGAAAATTGAAGCTCACGATTTTTCGACTTCTCAAAACACAAAACTTTATTTTACTAGGATTATAGGGAAAAAAATTGCGACGCAGTTTGTTACTCGTTTGTCCGTCATCTTATTATAAACGTTCATCATTAGTAACTACAGTTGTTCTATTATGAAGAAAAATAAATAAAAAAACTCAGGATTCATGACACGGCTTAAAAAAATAACCGCCCCGTCCTACTTGTTTAAAAAGTTTCAAAATAGGTCGAGTGTCCTGCGCCCCTAATGCTACTACGTATTTGCTTTACCTAATAGAACTTGAACTCAAACGTAAAGAAACCAGACACTAGACGGTTTGATTAGTTTTTTGCCTCTACTCAAGCCAGACGTACAATTTACACATAAGTATTGTTGCGAGCCTCCGTCAGAGTTATCTCCGACTTCGCCCTGCTCTGACGTGGTTCACCATCTTTTGGGTCTCGATATGCATGTTCACACTCTAACCTTTTTGAGAAGGTCAAGATTAGTCGGCGGAGATTATCTTGTAGACAGTCGCACCTTATTACCTTAATATATAAATTGTAGTTGAATCTAATTTTATTGGAAAATCGTGCTCACGAATCATGTGGTTGAATCGATCAAAGTTGTTAGTTTAAAAATTCAGGTTACTTACTAATAGTATAGTAAGTTACTATACATGTCAGCTTAATTTAATGAGTCCGGTTATTTTGCATACCTTATATCCTTTGGATACAAGGGGACTGATCTAAGTTGTCCATCTCATCTCATCCAACAGCTCAGATTAAAAACAAAAAAAAAAAGCGAAGGGGTAGTTTCGTCATTTTACCCCTCCCACCTAACACCCCTCCCACTTTCACATCCCAGATCTGGATCGATATTTTCTTTTTTCTTTTTCTCTCTAAAACACACACAAAAACACATATTCAGGTCTTAATCTATCATCACAAACATCAAATTCATCGATCATCACCATCGTAAATCAATCATTCCGTTCATAAATAAGGTAAAGTTCATTCGATCTGTTTTGATTCATCTTTTTTTTTAGCTTATTCGATGTGAATAAGCTTATAATTCATCTTATTTTTATAGCTTATTTGATAAGTTACGTGAATTTGACATGTAGAATGATAAGGTAACTTGATGCTTAATGTGAATAAGCTTATAGATTATCATCAGCTTTATTATGATGAATTATAAGCTAACTTATTAGCTTATTTTCATGAATTATAAGGTTTTATGGCTCAATCTCGCTGAACATATTTTGTGTAACCTGTTTGTGAAGTATCATATATGATATACTATATCATATATGATATAAGCTAAAATATCATATATGATGAAATATATCATATATGATTATGTTGTTGAAAATTGAATTAACTCTTTTTTATGGATTAATCTGGCTGAACATATTTAGTATGACTTGCTAATGAAGTATCATATATGATATGCTATATCATATATGATATAAGCTAAATATCATATATGATCAAATATATCATATATCATTATGTGCTTGAAACTTGAATTAAACCTTCTTTTTGTGTAAAAAAGGCTGTTTACAAGGCGTTTTGAACTTACAAGCATCCAAAAGGCCAAGAAGCTTAATGAAGAAGCTCATGAATATTTCTTTTACGTTTATTGTTTGTTTTTCCTTGTAATCTCCTAATGGAGTTTTGAAGTATATGAACGATTTTGTCAATTGGTATCTCGTATAACATCTTGTTAATATGATTTAACTTTCTTGGTATTATGTCATGATGGTTTTGATAAATTAAGTCATACGGAGTATATGATAATGCACTATCATATATGATACTCAAGAAAAACTTGGATATATTAAACAAAGAATCTAATGAATTCATGATTACAACAAAGAGTATGCACAATTAATAATTAAACACTTGTTCATGACATTAATAAATATACTTTTGAACAGAATCATATATGATAATCCAAACAGAACGTAACCTAATGTAAATTCATACATGATATACCTCTGATATCATATATGATAACCATTTATACAAAATGTATTTGCCTATTAAATTCATGATTAACACCAAAAATATTCTTATTATTGAAACTACTCTTCTTCTTCTTTAAGCAATTCTTCTTCAAAATCATGCACGTCCGATTGTTATGATAAGTACCCTATCAATTTTGCTCTAACCATTTCAACATCTCTCTCTTCTCGTTGTTTTGTTCGCAAGATCTGCATTTGTATAAAACAGAAAAAGAGTTTTGGGGTCAAGCTATATACAATACAATATAAGTGTAAAAGTCATGTACAATATCATAGAAGACACATTTGAAGAGGTTAATGATATTCAATGTAAATTAATCATAAAATCTAGTTTTTCTTCTGGTTTGTTAGATACATCATATATGATACCCCATGTATCATATATGATATACCGATCGTATATCATATATTTTTCATATATGATAATATGAGGTAACATATATGATACACCAACTGTCACACCCCACCATGGCGGAATATGGGGCGCGACGTATGGATATCATCACAACATGGCGTGTCTATAGAGGTAACTATATGAAATAAGAAATGTCATAAAAATAGTGACACAAACGTCATGACAATATCTTAACATGCAGGAGTCTAGGTAAGTAGGTAACAGTCCTACCTCTTACCTAAGACAAATAAATAACATAACCAAAAACAAACATATGTGTGCCACAGTATCACTTATTAAATGAACAATTAAAAAAAACTAAGAAGGAAACGGGGATTCTCCTTCTATATGCATTCCTACGCTCTCCAATCCTAGCCACTTATGTTCTCATGCTTAACCATAGTCTCACCTGAAAGAGACACTAAAACACGTCAACATAAGTTTGGTGAGAGTCATAGGTTTAGACTCAAATGCCAAATCATACCAAAAAGTTGTGAGTACAATCAAAGTTCAAAACACATGGACAATGTGATACTACATGCATTAACAAACTAACATTCAAGATTCAACTAATCAAACCAAAACCATGGCTCCCAGCCATACCAAACCTCATAATCCCATAGGCATCCAAACACCTATGAACCAATCCCCAAGGCCCCGCCTTTTCAACACCCCTTGGTACCAAGTCGAAACATAAAACAATCAAGAATTATCTAGCAGTTAATCATATAAGTATCAACACATAAGTCCATTACCAATGCCAAACATTCACAGCATAAATTTATAAAACAAAACATAACACAGTGTCTCTTCCATCCCATCTGGAAGTCAAAAACAATAGTAAACATGGGACTATGAAACTCACCCGATTGCTTCTCCAAAAGTCCTCGCACTAGCAACAAGCTAACAAACCAAAAACACGCAATCAATACATGAACCGACCACTAAAACAATCCATCAACCAATGATGGACATCTAAACCCCTCTCATATCAATACCCCATTTATAAACTCTAAACACCCCATTACCCTTCCCTAACAAGTCCTTAGCTTGGTTAAGTTTAATAACTATCCCGTTCACATTTTACACAAAACAGTCCCAATTTTAGGTCTGCAAACTATAAGTCATACGCCCACTTAATCATACCCATGGTTTCTGTAAAAGGAATATTCATACCTTTATATATGTTAGCTAACACCTTCCACTTGCCCTAACCTTAAAGCTACTGTTAAGGCCCCTATATATATATATATATATATATATATTTATATATATATATATATATATATATATATATATATATATATTTATATATATATATATATATATATATATATATATATATATATATATATATATATATATATATATATATATATATATATATATATATATATATATATATATATATATATATATATATATATATATATATATATATATATATATATATATATATATATATATATATATATATATATATATATATATATATATATATATATATATATATATATATATATATATATATATATATATATATATATATACTTTTATCATTCCAGTTTTACTGATTTTAAACATACAAAAAGTTTTTTGGGTAAAAGGGAATGATACCCCGGTAAAATATATTAATCACCCAAAATCTGATAAGTACACTGGAATGTGACTGTGTGCCACATTAACCTCAAGCTAAGCTTGAACATACAAAAAGTTTGTTAGGATTAGGGTGTCTTACCCTAAACCACAACCTTAGCCCAAGTGCAGATACTTACTAAAATATATAAACCATCTCTTATGTTCGTTAGAAGATCCCAATGCAACCTTAAGTACCCCAAACAACCCAAAACTTAAAAAAGAAAACATGCTGAATTCAAAACTGTTTTGACCCCCGACTGTTGTAACCTGTTTTTGACCCACTTCCCGACCTCCAATTTAGTTCTCGTTTCTTGAATTGGAAAGCCACTTCAATTACCTTTTCAGGGGTACTTGGATCGTAAAATAAGAGTTTGTAGAACTCCCAATATGATCAAAACAATTGACTCAAAATTCTACCCAGTTTGTAAAAACGGGTTTAATCAAATTAAACTAATTAATTACCCATAACCTCTTTAAATACATGCCCTAGTTTATGTAATCATCATATAATGATTAATACAACATTAATTTAATGTTTTTATATTAACCCTAACCTAAATCCATCATAAGATGATTAATTAAACATAAAAACAATTTAAATTAAAAAGATTTAAGAATGTTTTACCTTTAATTCAATGGAAGATGAAAAAAATACAGAAAACCCTAAAACCTCTCTTCTGCCATCGACTAATATGTTCCAGGAAGAAAAAATATGACTTTGTTTTTTAGTTATAACATTATATAGGGTATGGGTGAACCCAAGTCCAACCCATAGCCCAATTACACTTTCCTTTTCTTTTTTTTAAACCAATCGGCCTAAACCGACTTTATATATATTTTTATTTTATTTTTTTCTTATTATTGTTTAATAATATACTACTAATATTACCTTAATTTGTCTTAATTTATTTCAGCTCCTAAAGCTTCCAAAACCCCAAAACCGTAAAACTAGTCAAATTTACGCGTTTTACCGTAAAAGACGTAAAATATACACTTTTAAAAAAAATCTCAAATTTTAAAATAAACTTTATAACTAAGTCCTAAATGACTTAAAACCATCTCGAAAAATATTCATTTGACTAATTACCTCATCCGAGACCTCTAAATGCTAAACCGTAAATCCTAAAAAAAATACTATTACTATAATACTTATACGTATACGTAAACACCAAAATATCACCATTTCATTTCATAGTCACTAAATTGTGAGCTCATGAACATGAAATAACCGTTCCTCGATTTACTTATGAGTACTCTATACTCATAAACGATAACCACACCAACCTCGTTCACACAAAATAAACACGTAAACACATAAATCAAGTAGTCACACATAAAATAACCTAAAAAATAGGACCAAGTGACGAACCTCAAAACCACGGTTGTCACATCACTCCCTCATAATAGAAATCTCGTCCCGAGATTTACTCCTTAGGCTCGTCATTAACAAACAGCTGAGGATACTTATTCCTCATAAACTCTTCCCGTTCCCACGTGAACTCCGGTCCACGTTTCGAATTCCACCTAACCTTAACTAACGGTATCTTACTTCTTTTCAATGTTTTAACTTCACGGTCCATAATCTCTATCGGTTCTTCAATAAAACGAAGACTCGCATCTATACTAATATCATCCACCGATACTTGCAAGTCAGTTCTTGCTAAGCATTTCCTCAAGTTTGAGACATGAAACACATCATGTACACTACTCAACTCTTCCGGCAATCTCAACCTATACGCCACTAGTCCAATCCTTTCAAGGATTTCAAATGGACCCACAAATCTAGGCGCTAACTTCACTTTCTTCTCGAACCGCATCACCCCTTTCCATGGTGAAACCTTTAGCATAACCTTGTCCCCAACCTCAAATTCCAACGGCTTACGCCTCTTGTCCGCATAGCTCTTTTGTCGATCTCTAGCCGCCTTTAATTTCTCCTTAAGCACGGTTATCGCATCTGTAGTCTCCTGTACTATCTCCGGTCCAATTAGTTGACTACTTCCTACTTTAGCCCATAGCAACGGTGACCTACACTTCCTACCATAAAGTGCTTCAAACGGTGCACACTCTATACTAGCATGGTAGCTATTATTGTACGAGAATTCTGCCAACGCCAGATGATTCTCCCAACTTCCTCCAAAGTCTATCACACACGCCCTCAACATATCCTCTAACGTTTGTATAGTCCTCTCACTTTGTCCATCCGTCTGCGGATGATAAGATGTGCTCATATCCAGTCTCGTTCCCAAGGCTTTCTGCAATATCCCCCAAAACCTAGACGTAAACCTGCTATCCCTATCCGATATGATCGACACCGGTACCCCATGTTTTGCCACCACATGTTCCAAGTATTTCTTGGCAAACCTTTCCATCTTATCATCCTCCTTCATTGCCACAAAATGGGCAGACTTAGTCAGTCTGTCCACTATTACCCAAATCATGTCATTACCACTGTTAGACCTTGGCAGTTTTGTAATGAAGTCCATGGCAACATTCTCTCACTTCCACTTAGGAATCTCTGGTTGTTGCAGTAATCCTGATGGTCTTTGGTGTTCAGCCTTCACCGTGGCGCAAGTCAAACACTCACTAACGTACAAAGCTACATCTTTCTTCATTCCTGGCCACCAATACATATCCCTCATGTCCCGATACATCTTATCAGCTCCTGGGTGTATCGAATACCTCGACGTATGAGCTTCATCCAATATAACCTTCCTTGTATCGCCAAACAACGGAACCCAGATTCTATCCAAGTAATACTTGCAACTATCCCCTCTTTCTTCCATGTACTGATCCATAGTATATAGATTTTCTTCAACCAGCCTCTCCTCCTTAACGGCCTCTACTTGTGCTGCTCGAATTCTATCTCTAAGGGTTGTCTGAATAGTTATGCTCATTGCCTCACTCTTTTAGGTTTTAGCCTCTTCTTCCTACTTAGAGCATCCGCCACCACATTGGCCTTTCCAGGATGATACTTAATCTCACAATCATAATCACTAAATAACTCCAACCACCGCCTCTGCCTCATGTTCAAATCTTTCTGATCAAAGATGTGCTGCAAGCTTTTGTGATCCGTATAGATCACACTTTTTGTCCCATACAAGTAATGTCTCCATATCTTAAGAGCAAAGACTACAGCTCCTAGTTCCAAGTCATGTGTGGTGTAATTCTTCTCATGGTTTTTCAATTGTCGTGATGCATAAGCTATGACCTTATCTCGCTGCATAAGAAAACATCCTAAACCCTGGTTGGACGCATCACAATAAACCACAAAATCTTCCACCCCTTCTGGTAAGGACAAGATCGGTGCATTACACAACCTATCCTTTAGTGTCTGAAACGCCTGCTCTTGCTCTTCGCCCCATTCATACTTCTTATTCTTTTAGGTCAACAATGTCAAAGGCTTTTATATTCGTGAGAAATTATCTATAAATCTTCTGTAATATCCCGCCAAGCCTAAGAATGACCTTATTTCTGACGGTGTAGTAGGTGCCTTCCAATCCTTCACTGCTTCAATCTTCTTTGGGTCTACATGTATGCCATCATTGTCGATTACATGTCCTAGAAATTGTACTTCTTGCAGCCAAAATTCACACTTGGAGAACTTCCCATAAAGTTTCTCCTTCCTGAGCAGTTCTAATACCGACCTTAAATGTTGGTTGTGCTCCTTCTCCGTCTTAGAGTAGATAAGTATGTCATCAATGAAGACTATGACAAACTTATCCAGATATGGCTTGCACACTCGGTTCATTAGGTCCATGAACACGGCTGGCGCGTTTGTCAATCCAAATGGCATAACAGTGAATTCAAAGTGGCCATACCTCGTTTTGAACGCGGTCTTTTGTATGTCCTCCTCACAGACCCTTAGTTGGTGATAACCGGACCTAAGGTTAATTTTTGAGAAGTATCTTGCTCCTTGCAGCTGATCAAATAAATCGTCAATCCTTGGGAGAGGATAACGGTTCTTAATGGTCAGCTTGTTCAGCTCCCGATAATCGATACACATCCGGAATGATCCATCCTTCTTCTTAACGAATAGCACCGGCGCTCCCCATGGAGAAGAACTTGGTCGAATGAAACCCTTATCCTGTAGCTCCTTAAGTTGCTCGGCTAACTCTTGCATCTCAGACGGTGCTAGACGATATGGTGACTTCGCTACGGGTGTTGCCCCGGGTACTAAGTCAATCTTAAACTCTACTTGTCTCACCGGTGGTAACCCCATCAAGTCATCCGGGAATACATCGACGAACTCTCTTACTACTCGAATCTTATTGATTTGTGGCTCATCATCCTTGGCATTCATAAGGGACCTGGTCTTCTTCTCCTTCCTTTCTCCGTACACGTATAACACCTTATTATCACCTATGGGGATCTTAACAATATTTTCATGACACATTAGTTCAGCCGTATGCTTCGATAACCAATCCATCCCAATAATCACATCGAAGCTCCCATGTCCTAGAGGGATTAAATCTATGGTGAACTTAAATTCTCCTAACTCTAATTTGCAGTTTAAAAATATCTCATCTACTTCTTCTTGCTTACCACTAGCTATCTCAATCACATATCCTGGTTTCGCTACACTAGGGTTCATATTTAACAAAGGCATGAATTGAGAAGACACAAAACTAAAATCTGCCCCATAGTAAAAAAGAATCGTAGCGAGGTGATTGTTAACAGAAAACGTACCCGTCACCACATTCGGGTCCTGAACCGCTTCTACTGCATTTGCAAGGTAAACCCTGCCTCCATTCCGATTCCCTTTACTCTGATTTCTCTCGTTCCTGTTCCAGTTCCGATTCCCAGTGTTTCCATTGTTGCGGTTAGCATTGTTCCGGTTTCCACCGCCTTGGTTTCCTCGACTTCCTTCCAAAGCTAGCTGCCCTCTGCCCTGGTTGGTTGCTCCAACCAATCTAGGACACTCCCTTTTGAAATGTCTGGGTTGTCCATACTCAAAGCAGTTTCCCCCGGTGACATTCATCCTCACAGACTGGATTGGTGTTGCGTTCCTGTTAGGTGCTTCACAGTTTCTAGCAAAGTGTCCCGGTTTCTGGCAATTGAAGCATATCAGGCATGGTGTACCTCTTGGATGGAACCTAGAGCAGGTTCGGCAAGCAGCGTTGTTGTTGTTCGGATTTCCAGAACCTTGAGGTACTCTCATGGCAAAATTTCTTCCATCTTTTGCCTTCTTAACATTCTTCCCGTTGGTGTCAGGCGATTTCGTGGCTTCTGGCTCCTTTCTTTTATCCCCCGCCTTTACCAAGGTTCCACTAGATACTGCCTCCTCAACAAGTATTCCTGCTGTAAGTATAGCTTGCTATATCGTGTTAGGTTGAGTAGCCTTGATCATTCCCCTAATCTGAGTAGGCAATCCAACAATGTACCGCTTGATTTTGTTTGCCTCAGGGGTAACCAAATGGGGAACCAACTTTGCCAATTCATGGAAGCGATCCGTGTAATCTGCATGAGCCGCTCCAACCATAGCATGTCCCCAAAACTCATTTTCCAGCTTCTCCATCTCATTGCTTGGACAAAACTCCGTAGTCATAAGAGTCTTAAAATCGGCCCAAGCCATAGCATTTGCAACAACTCTCCCTCTTGCTTGAACTTGAGTATTCCACCAAGTTAAAGCCTTCCCTACCAATGAACGAGTTACATACATGACCCTTTGATTGGGTAAACAACCACTCATCTGAATCACATTTTCCATCTTCTCAATCCATTGGGTAAGTACTACCGCGCCACCCTTCCCATCATACTCTTTTGCACCACAAGAAGTGAATGCCTTATAGCTACAACCATTGTTTCCACCTCCTCCTTGACCATTGTTGTTGTTGTTGTTGTTCAGGTTGTTAGTCACCTGCTGAACAATGGTTGGTATTATGTTGGCCATTTGAGCAGCAATCAAAGCAGTCAAATCAGGATTTCCATCACCACCACTTCCCCCAGCACCATTTCGCGTATTCACCATGCTATAGTAAAAACATGAACCCGTTAACAACTACCAAAATACTCCATATAGTACACTTACCACCATACACACGCCTAACATAACCATACGTACTACCAACATATACTATACAAGCATGTATCAACTCTCTTTCATGCAATCATACTTGAAAGTCCAGTGGTGTTGTGGCACATATATAATTATGTAGGCCTCTATAATTATACATGTTCCCTTTCACCAATGTACTCCCTCCTATGATGACACTTATAAGAAATTAATACTACACATAACACATAATCCAACAACTCACAAGCACATAACCACACAAAATAAGATCCAAAACTCCATTTATTAAAATAACATAGTTAAAAACTTGAAACATCCCAAATTCGTGGTCTAGCTAAACTAGCATAGACATAATCCAAACAAAACATAAATAATTCTAAGGCATGCCATCCATAAGAGTCGGAAAAATTTAAAACAAATAACTATTGGATGCAGTGGATTCGGTATCGGATTCGGTATCGTTTCTTCTTCTTCATTATTGTTATCCCAAGGATAAACTGGTTTAGTCTTGATAGTCCTCAATAGTACCTCCTTATTCCCTTCCTTAGCCGTTATTGTTAGGACTGTCTTATAGACCCATACATTGTTCACTTTCACCTTAGACATGTGTGCTACAGCCTCACATGGATCCCACTCCTCTGGAACTTTCCTCCTATAGTTTGTACGTATGTGGCATCCTATTCTCGTAATTCCAGTGGCTCGCACCACCACTACGTCTCTCTTAAGGGGCATGACTTAAATATCACAAAAATATCACTCATCAGATACATAGAATAACATAACAAGAGGCAGATACTATCATGCATCAAATTATATACTATAACATACATTTCTAGCAAAGTACAAAAATGACTAGCGTGGACGATGGTAGTTAAACCCGCACTAGTCAAAACCCGAAAAGAAAATAATATGTGGTCAAGTATGAACCATATTAGTTCCTAACTTAACAACATCGCAAAATAACATCCAAACACATCAGTTATAATAAAATGCACACATACTCCTATGACGCCTATATGCAGGGACCCTTAAACTATAGACTAGGCTACGTGACTAGGCAACCTAATTCTCTATAACCATTGTCTCTGATACCATTCTGTCACACCCCACCATGGCGGAATATGGGGCGCGACGTATGGATATCATCACAACATGGCGTGTCTATAGAGATAACTATATGAAATAAGAAATGTCATAAAAATGGTGACACAAACATCATGACAATATCTTAACATGCAGGAGTCTAGGTAAGTAGGTAACAGTCCTACCTCTTACCTAAGACAAACAAATAACATAACAAAAAACAAACATATGTGTGCCACAGTATCACTTATTAAATGAACAATTAAAAAAACTAAGAATGAAACGGGGATTCTCCTTCTATATGCATTCCTACGCTCTCCAATCCTAGCCACTTATGTTCTCATGCTTAACCATAGTATCACCTGAAAGAGACACTAAAACACGTCAACATAAAGTTGGTGAGAGTCATAGGTTTAGACTCAAACGCCAAATCATACCAAAAAGCTGTGAGTACAATCAAAGTTCAAAACACATGGACAATGTGATACTACATGCATTAACAAACTGACATTCAAGATTCAACTAATCAAACCAAAACCATGGCTCCCAGCCATACCAAACCTCATAATCCCATAGGCATCTAAACACCTATGAACCAATCCCCAAGGCTCCGCCTTGTCAACACCCCTTGGTACCAAGTCGAAACATAAAACAATCAAGAATTATCTAGCAGTTAATCATATAAGTATCAACACATAAGTCCATTACCAATGCCAAACATTCACATCATAAATTTATAAAACAAAACATAACACAGTGTCTCTTCCATCCCATCTGGAAGTCAAAAACAATAGTAAACATGGGACTATGAAACTCACCTGATTGCTTCTCCAAAATTCCTCGCACTAGCAACAAGCTAACAAACCAAAAACACGCAATCAATACATGAACCGACCACTAAAACGGTTCATCAACCTATGATGGACATCTAAACTCCTCTCATATAAATACCCCATTTATAAACTCTAAACACCCCATTACCCTTCCCTAACAAGTCCTTAACTTGGTTAAGTTTAATAACTATCTCGTTCACATTTTACACAAAACAGTCCCAATTTTAGGTCTGCAAACTATAAGTCATACGCCCACTTAATCATACCCATGGTTTCTGTAAAAGGAATATTCATACATTTACATATGTTAGCTAACACCTCCCACTTTCCCTAACCTTAAAGCTACTGTTAAGGCCCCGATATATATATATATATATATATATATATATATATATATATATATATATATATATATATATATATATATATATATATATATATATATATATATATACATATATATATATATATATATATATATATATATATATATATATATATATATATATATATATATATATATATATATATATATATATATATATATATATATATATATATATATATATATATATATATATATATATATATATATATATATATATATATATATATATATATATATATATACTTTTGTCATTCCAGTTTTACTGATTTTAAACATACAAAAAGTTTGTTAGGATTAGGGGGTCTTACCCTAAACCACAACCTTAGCCCAAGTGCAGATACTTACTACAATATATAAACCATCTCTTATGTTCGTTATAAGATTCCAATGCAACCCTAAGTACCCCAAACAACCCAAAACTTAAAAAGAAAACAGGCTGAATTCAAAACTGTTTTGACCCCCGACTGTTGTAACCTGTTTTTGACCCACTTCCCAACCTCCAATTAAGTTCTCGTTTCTTGCATTGGAAAGCCAATTCAATTACCTTTTCAGGGGTACTTGGATCATAAAATAAGAGTTTGTATAACTCCTGATCAAAACAATTGACTCAAAATTATGCCCAGTTTTTAAAAACGGGTTTAATCAAATTAAACTAATTAATTACCCATAACCTCTTTAAATACAAGCTTTAGTTTATGTAATCATCATATAATGATTAATACAACATTAATTTACTGTTTTTATATTAACCCTAACCTAAATCCATCATAAGATGATTAATTAAACATAAAAACAATTTAAATTAAAAAGATTTAAGAAGGTTTTACCTTTAATTCAATGGAAGATGAAAAAAAATACACAAAACCCTAAAACCTCTCTTCTGTCGTCGACTAATATGTTCCAGGAAGAAAAAATATGACTTTGTTTTTTAGTTATAACATTATATAGGGTATGGGTGAACCCAAGTCCAACCCATAGCCCAATTACACTTTCCTTTTTTTTTTAAAACCAATCGGCCTAAACCGACTTTATATATATATATTTTTTTTTCTTATTATTGTTTAATAATATACTACTAATATTACCTTAATTTTTCTTAATTTATTTCAGCTCCTAAAGCTTCCAAAACCCTAAAACCGTAAAACTAGTCAAATTTACGCGTTTTACCGTAAAAGACGTAAAATATACACTTTTAAAAAAAATCTCAAATTTTAAAATAAACTTTATAACTAAGTCCTAAATGACTTAAAACTATCCCGAAAAATATTCATTTGACTAATTACCTCATCCGAGACCTCTAAATGTTAAACCGTAAATCCTAAAAAAAAATACTATTACTATAATACTTATACGTATACGTAAACACCAAAATATCATCATTTCATTTCATAGTCACTAAATGAGAAGCTCATGAACATGAAATAACCGTTCCTCGATTTACTTATGAGTACTCTATACTCATAAACGATAACGACACCAACCTCGTTCACACAAAATAAACACGTAAACACACAAATCAAGTAGTCACACATAAAATAACCTAAAAAATAGGACCAAGTGACGAACCTCAAAACCACGGTTGTCACACCAACCTTAATCTAGCAAACATCAGCAAAATAAAACTCCTACTAATACAGCTTATTCACAAAAACATAAGCTTATTCATAACTCTTTTATTCAAATAATCCGATAAGTCTTTAAAAAAAGCTAATAAGCTAGCTTATAATTCAACACAATAAATCAAAATCATCTAATTTACACGTTTATTTGTAACTCTCATCTAATTAAAAATATCATTCATAACAAATAAGCTTATTTACATAAATCACCTAAGAAATTAGCTTATAAGTAAGAACAATCAATCTTAATAATTCGTTCAAAATAAGCCAATTAAAATCTTATAATTAAGATGATAAAGAACTAATAAGCTTATTCAAAATCAAATAACTTAAAAATAAGAAGAGATTTTATACAAACCTGATGATGAATTCGTCTGTGATCATGAATTTGTGTTGATTAATTGATCGAATTACGCGATTCATGATTGATTCATGATGATGTTCGTGCGAGATTTATGATTATATGCTTAGATCTATAGAGAGAGAAACTAGATCGGGGGAAGAGAGAGAAACAAAAAGACGGTATGTGTGTTTATGAGAAAAAAAAGAGAAAAGGGGTTATATAGTGAGCGGGTGAAATGACGAAAATACCCCTTCAGTGTAAATTGCAGATCTAATTTCAGCCCTTGGATGAGATAGAGATGGATGGTGGGGATGAGTCCTTTGTATCCTAAAAAACTTTGGTATCTAAAAGAACTTAAATCTAATTTAATAACCAAAGTTGCCTATAATTTTCTTATACACCATCATGTATAACAAATCATTCTCAATGAATAAGCACTGATTCAACATGGTAGGCGCGGCGTCGCTGTCTCGTTCTCTGTCACAGATGATAGAAACTAGTTTTGGAAAGCAATTGAACAAGAGAAACGTTGTTTTATTAAAATGTAAACCATATTCTGCTGCCTCTACAAAGAAACCTGTATATTTACTCCAACTAAATAAAAATTGACAAGTGGCTATCTGTATAATCTCGTGTGACATGTTTCTATACTATGGTGGAGGTGTAAATCTACATACGGGAAGATCAAATTACAGCAAAACAACCATGAAAAAGTTGGTAAGAATAGAGACGATGACTGTCAACTTTGTATATGATAACGCGGATGCAAAGTTTCCTGGTTGAGCTTGACTCGAGTTAGGTGAACCATTCTTTGATGTTGCTTCGGGTCCCAAAGACATGCTCGGAGAACCACTGGGGGAGACTTGAGGGCTTATTGGTAGTGTATTTGACTCTATAGCATTGTAACCTAAAGATGAACCAGCACCCATTAATCATATAACATTCGGCATTAAACCAATACACAGAAACACATGAAAGATGCACTTGGTAGATCAAGTGTCAGAGTGTTAAGAATTACTTACAATCAGAAGCTTTCCAACCCAAAATATTCTTCTCACGGTCAAACACTACCCGATAACCAGTCATGAAGTTTTCTGAAGAAAAAACAATCCAACATTTGTTAAATTTTTTGAAATAGATCAACTGGTTAATAATAAAAACTAGGTTATCATGGTAACTTACGCCCAATGATGTTGACATCGTCACTTTTGACTATACCCAAACAGAAGACGGATCCACCACCCTACATAACCACAAAAGTATAATAAACTTAGAATCCAAACAAGTTACAATTAGATAAAAGACAAGTGAAGGAACATTAATAGTATTCTTACTTCAAGCGGAACGACTACAAAGGGATTAGTGACTGAGAACTGGTCTCCTCCTTTCATGGTCAGATTCAACGATGGTGCTTCGAAAGTCTTCTGGTTTGGACTGCACAAGAACATATGGTTATAACACTAATTCCCAGAAATCGAACCACACCAAGCTAAGATTGTCAATTTTAACTAGCCTGTGGTGTCAGCGGTCATATTGTTATCATGCATTTAATTTGTAAGTATCATACAGACCTTATGTCATAGCAATACTCAAAGGGAGTGTCAGAACTAGACTGACTTCGACTCTCTTCCGTCTGTGAACCAACCTGAAAATGCATGCAACAATCATAGTAAGTCAAGAGATCAAGAAATTAAAATGTATGTTGAAGTACTAGAGGTGACAACATGAGGGGGGTATCAGGTTGAAATCTGTAATTTTTATAACATATCAAAGCAGCGTAGATTGAGTTAAACAATTTTTGTCCATACTAAAAACATTATATAATACATAATAACATAAATCATGTATTAATTATCAGGTAGTAAGGTTAAATGTGCTGCCCTGACAGGCTTGGGTATGTTGTTGTAGAAGGTTTTTAATTTATGGACAGTTGACAAAGTGCATTTTAACTCAGTTTACCATTTGATTTCCCCTTTTCCTAAACTTATTATTGACCCATTTGAGGTAAAACACAGGCAAAATTGACCTGGTCATAAGTAAATGGGTTTAAATGTAAACCGTTTTCTACCTCTAGCACCAACACGACACCAGTTTACTTACGCTTTCACCAATAATGGAGTATGCTGGATCGTTCAAGTACGTGAAGGAGGTACCGGTGTCAAATATTGCGGTAAAATCAACACTAGTAACATTGTCTCCGACAATTGTTTGTGTCATGCTGATGTTGTATGTTCGACTGATACAAATTTTAAGAAGACCAAAAAGTTTAACAAATGGGAGTCAAAGTCAAACAACTAACTTCACAACTTGAAAACCAATCTAAATCAGCTTACTGAGGAGTATCGAGATTGAATGGCGTTTCTCCTTGATCGGAGCTGCCCTTATCTCCAAAATCAATTCTGCCAGCACCGTCAGGGCTAAAGCACATGGAGAACGAATTAGCAGTAAGACCACTGCTTGCTAAAATGCTAGGAACAGATAGGTTCTCCATTCCAAGCCCAAACAGACCGTTGGGGGCTGCTCCATCTAAAAATGAGCCAGTTTGGATCATTCCACACCTGCAATAAATTACAGTGAGCATCTATAACAGCATAAGTATAATTTGACTTTTCAGGTCAACAAAGACAAATTCTGAACTCTAGTAGTGACATGTAGTACATGTTTCCAATATCACAACAACAATATACCCAATCTCGCCGGGGCGGGGTATCGGACATGTTCCAATACGATTTCTATAATTATAGTAAATATTGAATATAAATAACAGGTAGAAACATTTGGGCATCATACTACTATGAAATCATCATGAAACTTGAAGTTAAGTATTATACTGGTCATCTGTTCTATTTGGAATTATAAAAAAGTTCCAAATATGCAAATAATATGAAGACACGAGTACAGGTTGACTTTTGTGGTAAAAAAAACAAGACTCTAAAGTCTAAACACTGTCACCACCAGCAGATATAAATACTTCAAGTCAAGTTTTTCTACAAATTAGATAAAAAAAAAGGCAACGACTGTCAAATAGGAAACATGCAGTATCTTCGTACATGCATAGGGAATCCTAATATTAGATATAGCAAGTTCGAGATCAGTAGGCAACTCGACGAGTCATAAGTACGTACCCAAATTTGATCTTTGCGTCGACGTCTTTCACTGGACTTTCACCAGTTGTCATATGCAAATTATCTTCTATCAAGATCCCAGTTGATGAAGTATTGCTCGAAAGATAATTGACTTGATATGGACAAATATCAGGTCTCGCAGAGCACTGGTTACGTAGTCTACAAGAGCTACTATCGCAAGGAACTCTTTGACTTGTTGAGGACGTGTTGGGGCTGTATATAGTGAAGTCAAGCCGCTGGTAAACAAACATTTATCAGCAAGTTACTTAAGACCAAACCAACTCAACATTAGTTGGTAGCTTGTATAACATAAATTAGTTGATTAAAGGCCTTTAAAACTAATTGATTAAAGTTTTAATGCTACCTGTCTGAAATATAACAAATTTGAACCACTTAATTTCTTAGGTTTAGTATTTATAAACCCTTTAATAAGAATCTAAATATAAGTAAACTCTTGAATGAAAAAGAATCATGACGAGAAACATACTCTTCCAGTTCTTGTAACCAAGCCCTTCACACAGCTGCGACAATCACAAGGTATCCAAAACAAATCACTCCCGGTATCCAGTGCCACCAAAAACCATAAACTCGGTGTACCAACCGAGACATTTGCATAATGCAAGCTGCAAATTTCAACAAAATTATTCCATATATCAACAACTCGTGAATTATGCATTCCTAACTTATATGAAATTTAAAGAATTACGGAGACAAATTAAACAAAACATCCAAATTCCATTTAAAGTTTAAAACAATAACAAAAAATTGGTCCGATCTTAACTTTTTCCCATGATTCGTAAAAAACTTAATTCTCTTTCTACTCTTATATAATAACATCAAATGATCATCACTCCCTTAAATAAAACTGGACCAATATATTGTTATAATCTAACAAAATTTCGCTAGTTCTTTATTCAACTTGACTCAAGAAATTAACAAAATCCACTTAATATACACAAAATTTAGAAAATTAGCAATAAAACCTTTTTCAGTTCTCCAACATAATAATTTAGAATACAACAAATTACACAAAAGGATTTTTCAATATAAGGGGGTGTTTGTTTCGGCTTATATCTCATGAGCCCCTCTTTTCCGGCTTATTTCGAAGCTTATGGACTTATATTTGTTACTAAGTCTCAAAATAAACCAGAAAATCGGGGCTAATGAAATATAAGCCGAGTAAAAAAAGCTCATAAGCCCACATATAGGCCGAAACAAACACCCATAAAATTCAAACTCAATTAACAAAACATAATTTAAAGAAAAAAAAGAACTTACAATCCAAGAGAAGGAAGCTGATAAGTCTCGTTCCCATGAAGAAAGACCAAAGAATCTTCAACTCCGGCAAGTCTCCGGCGATGAAACAAACGATCACGGTGGGCCATAGTTTCATAATAATCAACTGAACCCATATTTGGTATCATCTTATTATTATCATCAATATCCAGCATACCTTTCACTTTATCACTATATCTATGATGTATATCAAACCCATATGTACCAAACCCATTCACAACAAGAACCAATCTTGAATCCGTTACTAGAATCAATCCAATTACTGCTAATATCAATTTCTGATTAATACCCATTTCCTAAAAGATTATTATGACCCAGTAGATGAAAAAGAATGTAAAACGAATGGATCTATATATACATGTATGTATAGAGGTTTATACAAGTATAAAAGAAGCTAAAAGTGACGAGTCTTTTTTTGGCGTCTCTGTCATGAATATGAACATATAAAATCAAAAGCAGCTGATATTTCTTTCTTTTTTTTTATTATTTATTATTATTTGGTTTTTATTTAATTACAAATAAGTTCTTGCGGGAGTATGGGAACACGGTGCTACATGTCAACTCGCCGCTTTTATTGTTACTTGGGGTCGACTCGGCTTCTAGGTGTCGTGATTAAAACTTCAAAAGGATTTTTTTTATTTTTTTTTCAATCAAGTGCACTAGTTTATTTTCATCAGTTATAAATAAAGAGGTGATTTGTACATTTAATTAAATTTATTGGCACATTAAAAAATAAGTGTGTCTTAGTATATTTTTATATCATGTTTATTCATGTACTTTGCAAAGATATAAACGTTAATACATACTCTCTCCGTCCCAAAATTATTGTCCACCGACAAAAAAGTACCACATTTTCAGCTTTCTCTCTCTTACTTTTTGCAGAAAGACAGTTTTACCCTTAACCAATTAATTTCAAACCTTTTAAAAGTTTGTGATTATGATTTAAATTAAGGGTAATCTAGTAATGTGATCTAAAATTCCTACCTATTTTTAGAAGTTTTAAAGATGGACAATTAATTTGGGACAACCCAAAAAAGAAAGGTGGGACTATAATTTTGGGACGGAAAGAGTAATAATTTTGAGCGTATCAATCAATTAAGAGACTGTGTCAATCACATTCCTTATAAATAAGTTTAGCAATTTAAAATATGGTTTATTTATCAATTAGTTTTATTTATCGGTTAAATTATTGGGTTTAACCAGTTTTATAATTTCTATATTTTTTACTGTAGCTGATATTAAAATGTATGTTGGTCTTTCCATGGTAGTTTATAACTCAAAAATATTGTTTTACAAAATTTTAACACTAGTCTTTATCATTTTATAGAAATATATATATGTGGAAAAAAAAGTTTCTTTTATATATATTATATATATATATATATATATATATATATATATATATATATATATATATATATACTTAGTGGCAAAACCCGTCCGATGGACGGGTATGACTTTTAATTGTCGTTTAACTTTTTTATTTTAGTAAATATTTGTTTGTAATGTCTGGTTGACGGGTATGGATTTTGAATTAAAAAAGATATTAATTAAAAAACAAAGCGATTTAAAATCTTTTGGTAAGGAATCATATACCTTAAAAAAATACTTACAAATCGATTCAATTTAGAAAAAAATATATATATCAAGTTTCACTAATGTGCGATCGAAGTTGTGATTGAATGCATATAATGATTATAAAATGAAAAACATAAAGCCTTATGCAATCTCGCTAGTCATAAGTCCCATTTCAGCTAATTCATGTTATCCTAATTCCCAAACAAATTATGTTTGATGTTATATTGTATACTTGTACACACGATTTATGTTGAACTTTTAGAATTATTTTATTATGCACTTAATGTTTAGGAGATGTGTCCCTCATCTGTAATATGGTGACTGAATCAAGTTCTTTTTCACTTCAATAAGCAAATGAATCTAGCTCAGTTGAATGGATGCATTTGGTTATAGTTTCCATGTGGGGGAGGTCAGGGGTTCGACTCCTGCCATTCTCCATATGGGGGATTTTCTCAGAATTGACAGCCGGGTTTGAATCTCATCGCAATGCCTTGAAGCCCCTTAATGGGAAACTGGATGGCTAGCATAGGGGTTGATATTCTCTTCGTGAGATGATTCGAACTCGGATCGAGAGACTTGATGCCTTGGTGGCACGCAAGATACTCCGCTGCACCAAACTGCCGTTCAGAAAAAAATAAGCTTAACACCATGCTTAGTTTTCTACAAAAACATTTATTTCATATTTTGTAATGTGGTTCAGATTGTGTGTGGTTTATTTCATTATATAGTGAGCTTGTGTATTTTGTGTATGTACATGTAAATTATAAGATCAAGGAATCGTTAACTGGTAATATACATGTGAATTATGTGGCTTTATATTGGAAAATATTAATAGGCAGCCTACAAAACACAATTTATAGACATACAACTTAAGAGTACTGACGCTATAACATAAAGAACATTTATTTATTAAAAAATTTACTTACTAATAAGATAAACAATTATTTAAGATATTATAACTTTTCCTTAATAAAAAAGAGTCATTAAAAGTTTGTCTTTTGCTTAAGACTGTCTATAGGATGAATCGCAATATTTAGTAAAAATATACTTTTAATGATCCCTCTATTATTTATTTTTTCTTTGTCGATAAGGGTTAAAAAATAACTTTTGATCTCTTTTTAGTAAAATTGGTAAGAATTTACTTTTTGCGACTTTGTATTATTTATTTTTTCATATTTAATTTAGTTAGTAAATATTATAAATTTTTAATAATTTCAAATAGTATAATATAATAGGGTTATTTTTTGAAATGTCCCAAGATTAATAACTTGCAAAAGTCACATATGTCGGATAAGACGCGTGGACTATTTAGAGAAAATTTGATTTGATGGGTGAAAAAACGAATAAAATATCATCTTGGACATATCAAGAGTTAACACAATATAATATATGTAGTTTTTTAAACATTAATGTATAGTACGAACAACTTTTAACGTGTTCGACCAATTAAGGATGTTAAGGATGAAAAAAGCATTAACTAACTAAATTAGTGAATTATGCTAGATTTGCGTATATGCGTATATCTAGAAACAAACTACTTCTCTAATTTGTAACACATTTAAGAATAGCAAGATCATCCTGAACAAATTGTCAAATATATGAAACAAATTAGAGACTTTCCATAAAAGGGTCATCATATGATTACGAATGTATGTGAATGCGAATATTACGTGGTGCATTGAGTTAAGGAAGTACGAACACATCAGAATGCTAGCAAAGACGGAGCTAGAAATACACATTATAAGGGGCACAATTTTTTTCCTAACAGTAACAATAATTTTTTGTTTTATAAGAAGTTCTGGTCTAGCAGTATGGAGGTTTTATCCTCCTAGGTAAGAAGTTCGAGTCTTGTCTAGGACGATAGGAGTTTCTTTCTGCGTGTAAAGGGAAGGGTGATATTGCCTTATAGGCTAGACCCAACCTGGTTGTGTAGGCTCGCTACGCCTTTTGGGCTAGGGGACATGTAGCCACAATTGTCGTTAAAAAAAACATACGATCACATCCTGGTAATGTAGATGTTTATCTTCTTATATTCATCAAACAAAAAGATATATTAAATAAAGTTAATACTAAGTAATGTACCAAGTACCCACTATTTTATATCATATCAAGACACACTCATTTTGTCATTCATTTCTCACTTTTCTATACTCTCCCCATTAAGTGAACTGAAAACATCAACATATTTTTAAAACTGGTGAAGCAGGCTGACTGTACCTTAAGCCCTGATTTCACGTACACCCCACATATGGAGACCTTTCATCTCGTTAGGCAAACAAACCCGCATTTAACCTTGCAATAGCAATCCAAACCAAGATTAAGATACCAGTCCGGTGAGAAGCGTTATTACATCAATGATATTGATCCATTAACCTCCGACTCCACCAAGCACAAAAGAAAATTAAAACTGTAGAAGATAAAAGGAGAACCATGTTCTTGTTTTCAACAAAGAAGATGCAACTTTCCGGCTTTTTGAACATTCATTATATCTTTTATCAAAAATTAGTAATATGATCTAAAATTTTGATCATCCACCAACAGACGGGGAATTATTAAAAAGCCGTGATACGGAAATAAGATTTGAATGTGATAAACGATAATTTACTTCATTTTAGTTTGTTGAGTCTGAACTTTATTTAACGACGTAAACATAAGGCTTAAGTAAAACAATGTTCTTCGCACAAAATTTTTATAAGTTAATAAACGAAACTGAGCAACATTATCTGACATCCTTAAAAACGATGTCAGTTATACGGCTAAACACAAAATGAATGTAATCTGAGAGCAACAGACCTGAAAGGAAACAAATCATACCTATTTACCAGCAAAATAACAACCTTGTACTGAATTGTAAGCCATGTAAGATGAATTCAGGTACTTGTAATCGAAATATACATTTCCTCGCAAACGAAAAGAACTAATTATGCACACCTGAACACGCATAATATATTTTTCTATAAACAATCGCAGAACTTACAAGTAACAAAAAAGGTAATATCAAATCATTCTCTATTTTCACAAAAGTCTGATATTTAGCTTCTGTGACCGACGCAGAGGATGCTTGGATTGATTAAAGTTAGTTACTATAACCAAGTAAATTTTCATAACCCATTCCACATTAGCAGCCCAAGAGCTTGCAAGAATGACATGCTATTACTGATTGTCTAACCGGATTCTGAAGACCTAACTTTTTCCATGACATTCATCACTTTTAGCGCAACAATAAACCTGATCAAAGTTCTTATATTTCCTTTCTCACTTTCATCTTGTAGCTACAATAAAATATAATAAAACAGTTAGCCATGTTGGCATGGTCAACTATAAGTGTACAAATGAAGAAGGGAATTATATGTGGAGGGTTTTTGCGATTTGCAGTCTGTAATTGGCTAATAATGGTTATGGTTATTGTATTTTAAATAAAGTTAACCAAGTACCCCTCTAGGGAAATGGGAGAACTGATATTATTTGGTTGTGTGTTTAGCAGAAGTCCAGGGCGGCAAGTGTAATACCCCCAAGTTGGTCAAATGCAGCGGAAAAGTAATTAGGGTGTTACTTGGGTGGATCGATATCACATAGTATATAGAGCAATGATCATAAAAGTCATTTAATACAAATTACATGAATCAGTTGTACACACTTAGTATCTTATTTGTAAACCACATTTATTATTAAAACTGAAGTAAATATCCCAGCCCAATGGTAGACATGATGCTCTTAAAATGCTGGAATCCAATGCATGAACTTGCTTTATTTTTCTGAGAAAACATATAGAGTAAAATGTGGGGGTCAACAAGAAGTTGGTGAATTCACAGGTTTAATTAAATAATAATTTAATAATATGCCAAAACATCACAAGGATAGTAGAGCACTAAGCTACATACTATAATAGTTCCTATTGCCCTGTAATAGAAGCTAGACAAAATAAGTTGTTCGGTACGCCCATTTGGATCTGTTCCAATGTAGTTCCCTTAGTCCGACAATGATGTAAACTTGTTGCTTGGCCTAAGCGTTTCGTGATAGCAAGTCACGCAGGCCGGGTATTTTCAATACCCAAATAGATCTATTCACACATTTCACGCTACACTATTAACTATTACAGTCCACGGGTATGGGGCAAACGATAGGCAATAAGTTGTTGTTGTTGTCAGTGCATGTTTTGCATATTAAAATAAATATAGTTTTTGTATGTTTTCTTCCCCAGTTATAAAAACAAAAGTTTTTCCCTTGCATCTTGGTCACTTTTACTTTTTTGTTATTTTGAAAGATTGGGCCATGAACTCACATTAGTGGTAATGATGTGATGATGATGATGTCACTGAACAAACTGGCACAATATGATCACGAACCGGAGTAATTACCTAAGTAATTTTAAGTGCCTTAGAAAATGCATAATTTAACAATGCATGATGGATGTGTGATTTTTAAAGAATGCATGATCACAAATTAATATGTTATAACGATTGGCTAAATGTTTATACTTATAAAAGAGTTGTGATAAGCGTATATTTTTAGTGTCTAAAAATATATAAGTTGACTTAGTAAACGGGAATAAATTAAATAAATGGATTTTAATTAAATAAATCGTAAGGTAATATTATATTATATTCTTAAGTCTTAAAGATATAATTAACGGGATTCGTCAGTTTATAAAGTCTCGTAAATAAACTTAGTGATTTATTTAATTATTCAATAACTAAATTTAATTAAATATTTTATTAATACTTTTAATTATTTTAAAAATACTAGTAAACCCTTGTAAATATGAAAAATTACAAAAATAACCTTTAAGGTTTCATTCGTTAAGTTTATTACGCCGTTAATCCTTGTCCGTTTAGTTTATTTATAAAAACGCCCCTAGGGCTTGTAAAACTTTGGGGAAATGACAAAACACCCCCAAGTCTCGGAATTTATTTATATAAGGGTTAGGGTTTGTTTTAGTTTTCCAAATTGACACAGTTAGTCCCCTAAGTCACAGAAATATTTTATAGAGTTTCTAGGGTTTGAGTTAAGTTTCAAAATGGCAGGAATGGCCCTTTAAGTTTCGAATATTAATAAAATAAGGTTAGGGCTTGTAAAACTTTACACAAATGGCAAAAGTGACCCCTAAGGTCTCGGTTTGTTTATTAAGGCAACTAGGGCTCCATTTTAGTTTAGGTTTTGGCAACTATGGCCCTTGTGGTTTCATATAACACACAGTTTGAATTAACCGCCCCCCTATACTTTGAGAAATGACAAGTTTGGCCCTTGTACTTACAAAAAGTCACGAAATGATTATATAGGTTTTATTAATTTACGAGTTTGGACCTAACTTTCACCAATTGTCAAATGTGGCCTGAAAAGTCTCCATATTTTAGCAATTGGGCTTGACTAGCCCATTTTGGGTCTCAGCTTATTAATGTGGTCCTAATGGGCTTATATAAATTTCACTAGGTAAATATAATAAGTAACTAGTAACTTTTGGTTTTACTAAATGGGCCAAGTTTTTACTATGGGCTTTTATTAATTTTACTTACTCCTTAAAATAAGTTAGGCTTATATTCAATGGGCTTATTTAAGGCTTATATTAAGCTTATATGTTTCGGCTTATTTTTAAATAATCCTAAGGCTTATATTAGTTTTAAGGCTTAATGACTCATGGGCTTATATAGCTATGCTTATATTATTAATGGGCTTAAATAAGCTAGGTTAAGTCTTGGCTTATATAAGCTTTTAGGGTTTCATGTTTCGGCTTAAATAACTTAGCTTAAATAAGTTTAGTCCTTGGCTTATATTAGGTCTTATGAGCTTATATAACCAACTTAGATATGACTAGGCTTATATAAATCATGAGCTTATATTAGGTTAATGGTTTCGGATTATATTAAGTTTTTAATACATTTTAAGGCAAGTGATTACTCTAGGGCTTAAATAAGTTTGTATAAGCTTAAATGTACACGTTTTTAGGGTTTTTAGGCAAGAACACCCATAAACCTCATATAAGCCGTGGGCTTATATGTTGTTTAGGGTTTGTTCATAAGATTTCAACGTGTGCATGCATCTTTAACTCCATTATTATAACATGAACTTGCATGAAACATGAAATGAGTAAGGAAAAGCTTAAAGGAGGTTTATACTTACTTGCTTTCAAGAAAATGAGATGATGACTATGGCTTAAGAATTCTAGACGTCGGGTTCTACTAGAATGGTCTTGGATTCGTCTTAAATGTGAAATATCTTGAATGAGGAGCACTAAATGCTTGGAGAGGACCAAGAACTAGTTGAAGTAAATGCTTAGAGATATCTAGGCGTTTTGTTTGAGAGGGAGAACCGAATATGGGTGTGTGAGTGATGTGTGAAGCTTAGTGTTTGCTAAATTATCTAGCTATGAGATTGGGAGATGTGGTTTGGGGTGCATACATGCCAAGAGAGAGTTAGCAAGATATGAGGATTTTGGTTGTGTACAATGATGGTACATGTTTTAATGACTAGCTAATTCACATTATCCTTAACATCCAATATGCCGTCGCATGTATGGTCTTCCAAGGGAACAAAGACTAGCTTACATAGTGTTCTAATTAAATGGGAAGTTGTACACAAGTATTTGGTGAATGGAGGAGGGTTAATACACGTCTAAGGGTGCAAGGAGTATGCTAGGTGGCTTAGTCATGTGGTATAAGCATAGTAATGTCTAGTACATGTTTTAAATGCCAAATTTGTACATAGTCTCATGGTTTTTAAATAAAAACCGGTGGTCTATGTTAGTCAAAGGAAAGGAAATGTTTTTCTTATAGTGTAGAACTTAAATGACTATGTTGTACAAGTTAAAAAGTCAAGAGTGTACATGGTAAGGGTTTTTTTGGCATTTAAATGTTATGTGTATATATATATTCGACCATAATTTAGTCTAGGGTATTTTTATGTTTAATTTTGTGTCTAGGTATAGTCACTAGGGGTATAGGTATAATATTGTGTGAGTATGTATGAGTCTAGGTTGATTTTGGTTAAGTTTGGGACCCTTGGTGAAAGTATGGTCATTTTTAAGTGGGAAATTAATTTACTATATTAAAAGTATGACAATATAGTTTAAAAAGGTAAAAATGGTTAAAGGTAATGTTTAAATACAAAAATAGTTGGTGTCGTAACGTAAAGTCAATTATAGTGTAAGAAAAATATATATACATCAATATATTTAAAGCTTAAGAATTTATACTTAAGTAATTGTGTATTAATTGTGATCATGAGTTTGGATTTATGAATCAATGTGATGAATGCTTATGAGTGTATGTTCAAGTGACTAAAATGTTTAAAAAACGGAGTGACTGGTTATAGTCCTGGATGTTTATAAAATGTAATCATCGAAATGTGACCGTCCTTGTGATTAAGTGATGAAAATCACAATGTATGCATGAGGTTTAAATGTTCCCGTGTTTTGATGATTAAAATAATGTATGCTTTGTATGATGCATATGATTGCTCAAAAGATTTCATGAAAAGGTGGTACTATTTATTCAGATATCATAAAGTGACGTATACAATGATGACATAGTCAAAACCTGAATTTACAGGTTTTACAGCATTAACCCGTTATTTTAGCTTTGTCCTCAAAGCTTAAGATGACGTCACTGCTCAGGTGAACAGGTGTGGGTACTTAGCTCTAAATGAGTCCTCACATTCACATGTGAACTCAAGACCTTTCCTAGAGTTCCATCGTATCTTAACTAACGGGATTTGGCTTCGCTTTAGCTTCTTGACTACTCTCTCCTTGACTTCCACCGGTTCTTCTATGAATTGGAGTTTGTCATCGAAGTGGACTCCCTCCAATGACATGGCTAGCGGCTCATCCGCGTAGCACTTCTTCAAGTTTGAGACATGGAATGTAGAGTGTACCCGGCTCAGCTGCTAGGGCAACTCTAGACGATAGGCGACTTCACCTATTTTGGCAATCACCTTGAAGGGTCCTACATAACGTGGATTTAGTTTCCCACGTTTCCCAAATCGGACGACGCCCTTCCAAGGTGATACCTTCAGCATAACACGGACACCTACCTCAAACTCCATAGGCTTCCGTTTCTTGTCTGCATAGCTCTTCTATCTGTCTTGGGCAGCCTGAATTCACTGCCTAATGAGAGTGATCTTCTCTGTCGTCTCTTGGATTAGTTCGGGTCCAGTCAGTTGAAATTCCCCCACCTCTGCCCAACATACTGGTGATCTACACTTGCGGCCATACAAGGCCTCAAATGGTGCTGCTTTAATACTGGCATGGTAGCTGTTGTTGTAGGAAATTCAACTAATGGTATATGTTCGACCCATCCTTTTCCAAAGTCGATCACACATGCTCTCAGCATGTCTTCTAGGGTTTGGATTGTTCGTTCACTCTGGTCGTCAGTCTGCGGGTGGTATGCGGTGCTCATGTCCAAGTTTGTTCCTAAACTTCGTTGGAATGCTCTCCAAAAGTTTGACGTAAATCTACCATCTCGATCACAAATGATTGAGACCTAGTATGCCGTGTCTAGTCACTATTTCCTTTAGGTACAACTTAGCCAACTTGTTCAGAGAGTCATTCTCTCTGATGGACAGGAAGTGAGCGGATTTTGTGAGTCGGTCGACGATTACCCAAATTGTATCGTAACCGTGAGATGAAGTAGGGAGTTTGGTAATGAAGTCCATGGTGATGTTGTCCCATTTCCATTTTGGTATTTCAGGTTGGACTAACAAACCGGATGGCCACTGATGTTCTGTCTTCACTCTAGCACAAGTCAGACACTTCTTCACGTATGTGGCAATGTGTGCTTTCATGTTTGGCCACCAAGATAATTTCTTCACGTCCTGATACATCTTTTCAGATCCGGGATGTATAGAGTACTTGGACTTATGAGATTCGTACATGATCGCGTTTCTCAAGTCTCCGTAGCATGGTAACCAACTTCTTCCGTGTAAACATAACGTTCCATCTGATCTAGCTTCCAACTTCTCCTTGCTTAGGTCAGTCCTAAGCATTCCTCCTATGTCTTCTCTCCCGATGTTTTCAGGTTTTTGTGCTTGGAGTTGAGCCTCTAGTATTTGCTTGGGTAGGTCCAAGCTAATGGTCATGACTAGGGCTCAGACTCTCATAGGAGGATCAGTTCCCTTTCGACTTAGTGCATCCGCAACTACGTTGGCTTTACCTGGGTGGTATTTGATGTCGTAGTCGTAGTCACTGAGCAATTCTATCCAACAACGTTGCCTAATATTTAGCTCCTTCTGGTCTAGGATATGTTGCAAACTCTTGTGATCAGTATGCATTGTGCACTTTGTTCCATACAGGTAGTGTCTCCAAATTTTCAAAGCAAAAACTACAGATCCAAGCTCTAGATCATGGTAGAGTAATTTTGCTCGTGTTTCTTCAATTGCCTTGAAGCATAGGCAATCACTTTCTGTCTCTGCATCAAGACAACTCCTAAGCCTTTGTGTGAGGCGTCACAGTAGACGACGAAGTCTTCGTTGCCTTCTGGTAAAGCTAAAATGGGTGCACTACACAATTTCTGCTTAATGGTTTGGAATGCGGCCTCTTCTTTTTCTCCCCAATCGAATTTTACGCCTTTCTGAGTAAGCTTTGTCATAGATTTAGCTATCTTAGAAAATCCCTCTATGAATCTCCGGTAGTAACCGACAAGGCCTAAAAATTGGCGAATCTATTTTGGTGAAGTGGGTGATGCCCAATCCTTCACGGATTCGACTTTTGCGGGATCTACTTGAATTCCCTTGTCATCGATCACATGACCGAGGAAGTGAACTTTAGGAATCCAAAAGTCACACTTCGTGAATTTAGCGTACAGCTTCTCTTCCTTAAGTACTTTTAGCACTTGAGCAAGATGTTCTCCGTGCTCTTGCTCATTCTTGGAATAGATGAGTATGTCGTCGATAAACACAATCAAGAACTTATCTAGATAGGGTCAGCACACTCGGTTCATGAGGTCCATGAATATGGCTGGAGCGTTGGTCAGGCTAAATGGCATGACTTGAAATTCATAATGACCGTAACGAGTTCTGAAAGATGTTTTTGGTATGTCCTCTTCTCTGACCCTCAACTAGTGATACCCTGATCGTAGGTCGATCTTGGAGTATACACTTGATCCTTGTAACTGATCAAATAAGTCGTCGATTCGTGGTAGTGGGTAACGATTTTTCACAGTTAGCTTATTCAGTTCTCTGTAATCGATACACATTCGGAAAAATCCGTCTTTCTTTTTGACAAAGAGTACTAGAGCTCCCCAAGGTGAGGAACTGGGTCTGATAAAACCTTTGTCTGACAGTTCTTGAAGTTGTTCAGCGAGTTCCTTCATCTCGGTTGGTGCTAATCGGTATGGTGCTTTAGCTACAGGTGCAGCTCCTGGTATCAAGTCGATTTGGAATTCCACTTGACGAGTCGGAGGTAAACCAGGTAAGTCGTCTGGGAAAACTTCAGGATAATCACAGACAATTGGAACGTCCTTGATTTGTTTCTCCTCTGGTTCCTCTTCTTTTTCGGTTTTTGAAATATGTGCTAAAAAGATAGGGCATCCTTTTAGTATGTACTTCTGGACTTGAGTGCATGAGATAACACTCAGCCTGGTGTCAGTTCTATCTGATTTTCTTTCTCCTCGAATGATTAGATTTTCTTTTCCCCATGGTATACGGACTAGCTTTTGGTCGCACACAATGGTCGCGTGATATTTAGCTAACCAGTCCATACCAATGATGACGTCGAAACTACCCAAAATTACAGGTATTAACTGGATACTGAATGGATGATTTAGAAGGTTTAAGGTACAACCTCTTAAAATAGTGTTAGTTTCAATGATCTTACCGTCTGCTAATTCGACTCTGTAACATTCGTCTAACGGTGTGGGTGTGATGTCTAGTAAGCTACTAAAGTCTGTGGATATAAAACTCCTATCGGCTCCTGTATCAAACAATATATTGGCATAACGATTGTTTAGAAGGAACGTACCGGTAACCACATTGGAGTCTGGGTGGGTCTTGGCGTCTCCTATCACATAGACTCTAGATGGTGCTCCTCCTCTGTTCTCGTTCCTAACTGCTCGCTTTGGGCAATCAGGGCTGATGTGTCCGATCTCTCCACAACCATAGCAACGAATTTCCCTACGGGTTGTGTTACCGCTGCTAGTGTGCTGGCGGTTTCCCTGCTGTCCATTTCCACGAAAGTTCTGACTGTTGCCATTGCGGGGCTTGTAGTTGGTGTTGGAGTTGTTCCTGATGGCTGGAGCATAAGTTTTGCCCTGTCCGGGCCTTCGGCATTCAACAGTAGAGAAATGATGGAAATTTCACTTGGTGCACTTTGGCTTGTTGCCTGCATATGGTGGTGGTGCTGAGGAAACAGCACTACAGATCTGGCCCAAGTTTTGCTTCTTTGGTGGCTAGGCCTGATTGTAACCATGATAGTTCTCCTCAACCTTTCTCTTGTACTCAGACTACCTAATCACATGATCACGTCCCCGTTTGTTCATCAGCTCTGTGGAAAATTCTATGGCACCCTCGACTGTAGTGGGTCGGGATGCGAGTACACTATCGTGCACAGAATCCGGAAGTCCACTGACATACTTTTCTATCTTATCCTTCACGTCAGGGAACATCCGAGTACACATCAAGGTTAGCTCCTGAAATCTCTGGTTGTAAGTCGTGATGTCATGATTCAAGCATTTGAGGTTCCACAAGTCAATGTCTAGCTTCTTGATTTCGCCTAGAGGACAGTATTTCGTGGTAAGTCTTGCCTTAAATGCATTTCGGGTCATCCCATAGGCTTCATCATGTCCAAGAGTAGCAACTAGGGAGTTCCACCAGGTGAGAGCATGTTCCAAGAGAGTACAGGTGGCAAATTTCACCTTGTTCTCCCCGGTGCAATCACTAATGCGGAATACTGTCTTGGTCCTTTCGAACCATTGAATGAGTCCTATTACCCCTTCCTTGCCCTTGAAGTAACTGGGCTTGCATTTCAGGAAGTCGGGATAGGTACATTAATAACTGGATTTTACTTAGTTATGAAAGTTCGTTGTTCCGATCTTTTCGAATTGATTAATGGTAGAAAGTGCGACTCAATTGTTCTTGGTGGATAAAAAAAGTTGGTTTGTTTGTTTATCAACTTTTAAACTAAAAGCAAATAATTGTCGTTGAGTAAAGTAGAAGCTTTTACAAAATTAATCTAAAAGTTATTCAGAAAAAAAAACACTTAAAACTTAAAACTTTGTTAAAACTAAAAAACTTAAACAATCGGAATAATAACAAGTCAATTCTATCGGAATGCATAAATTCAAAACCATCGGAATATTAGTGACAAAGTTATCAGAATGTAACAAATGGATTCTATCGGAATGTTGCACATCAGAATGTAAAGAATCAATTCTGTCGCAATGATGTTCTATCGCAAAGTCCAAATCGGAATAAGGAAGAAAGCTATCGGAATACAAGCTGTCGCAATGTGTCAAACTAAAATCGGGCAGAGTTTCGTCACAAAGTAACCTTAAATCCCGTCGGAATATGCGATCGCAATGAGCGATCGCAATCCCATATCGGAATAAGGGGAAAAACCAAGTGATCGCAAAGTAAAACCCTTAAGGGTTATTGCGATACAAACAAGCTTCACGTCGGAATGTTTAAGTCCCCAATATTGCGATGGAATATGTAGTAATCCGAAAATGAAAATAAGCCAAAGTCCAATAAGTAGTTTCAATAAGCTCACTTAACCAAAACTTAACCGTCTCATATAGCATAATTTCGAAAGCTTTTTAAAATACGAAAGTCATGAACTTTATAGAAGAAACTTTACAAAGACTAAACCGTTTAAGTAATCTGAAAAGCAATAAGCTAATATATGACATGAGCCAATAAGCACAATAAGCTTATAGCTTATGTCGTAAAAAAGCTTAGGAAGGAATAAAAATATTAACTTTTTAATCACTAAAACATCAAGATCAATCACGAATTAAGAACAATTCAGATCAAAATCAAAATAAAACCAAGAAATGTAGAAAGAGATTAAAGAACAAAAAGCTTAACTTGAACTTGATTAATGAAATCCAAATACAAGGAAGATTAAAAGCTTAAACTTGAAAGATAAAAATAAAAGGTGAAACTTAGTGAGAGAAAGTTAGAACTTTCTCTCTCTAAAAACTAGAAAGGAAAATAAAATGAAAAACTAGCTAACCACCCTCCTAATGTGTTTAGGAGGGTATTTATAGGGAAATGGGGAGGTGCATGTGTTGCCTCCTCTTTCTTTCTTCTTGGCTCTTCGTCTTTTAAGTTCTTCGACTTTTCTCGACGTCGTCTCGGGATTAATTAAACTTGTCTTATAAATTCTTCACTTATTTAGACTTGAGTTCTTCGACTTCATTAAACTTCCGTCTTTAGAATTTTTCTTCGATAAATCTTCAGAATAGGCCTTGGACTTCCGTTCTTTTTGCACTCTTGATCTTTTGACTTTGTCTTTTCTCGTTTTCTTTGATAAAAGCCCGTGAAAGCCCGCGTTTTCTTCCTTTTTCATCTTTTGGTCCTAAAACACAATAAAAACATAAACCACGCATAATTCCGACTTTTACGACATAAAATACACGTTTTGATTATGTTATTATTGGAAATAAGTGGTAAAAGGATAAGTGTTTTCACACTTATTAAATCCCCTACACTTGACCATTGCAATGTCCTCATGCAATGTATTAATTTTAAAGCACGGTTTACATTTTCCATCATAAATAACCCACATTGGCCTTTATTAAATACTAAACATTAAGGAAAATAAAAAGATAGAAACATAATCAAAGACTTACATTGGGGTTTTAGCTTCCATGAACGTTTATCATCCTCAAGTTTCACGTTCCCCATACCAAGCTTAAAAACGAGATCATTGTTATTATAAGTTAGCAAACTAACACGAATTCATGTGGGCCAATTATTTACTTAGACTCCCTTATTCCTAGGTGTATCTCTTATATTTTAATTTTGTCTTGAATGATCACGAGGATGCATTGTTTGACTTATTTCGATAGTTATTTAGGCTGAAAATAAAGTGGGACGATTTAATCAATAGTTAGCTAAAGGACAAAATCTTTTAAAACTGCTTCTCGGGACCTCTTAAAGTTCATATCTTGGCATAACTCGCTTCACGATTTGAGACCTTTCTCGGACCGATATTTGGTAGCGACTTCATACTTCAAATCTTTGAGAGATGTTCTTGAAATTATGGTCTTCTCTTCATAATAGGAATTTCTTCACTTGAAGTTTTGAGAGATTCTTCATCTTTGGACCACGACTTCTTCATTTTTCTCCAATCTCTATTTTGGACTTTGATATACAACGATCGGCCTCCTTTTAGGACTTGGATCTATTTATCCTCATACCTTGTTAGGGCCTTTTTGGATAGACTTCTCCATGATCTTTTGGGGAGTATTTGCTTTTCGTCGTGTGTCTCGATCCTTCATATTGATTTTTGATAAATGATTCTTCACATCGCTTTTGGATCTTTAGCAACAAAATGTAGCCCTCATGCCTTGTTAGGGCCTTTTCGGACTCGCCAATCTTCGCATCCCGCTTCAATAAGTTATGCCTTGGCTATGAAATCTAATTAATATCGAGCAACTTTTAAACGATCTTGGTCTAGAAGCTAAGTAAATTTTCAAATCGTACAACCTTATTTATTTCAGATAAATTTATTAGCAAGCGATGGGAGAAGAAGCTCATAATTAACTCACATAAATTCACGAAAGAATACCAAACTTATAATTGACTCTATCATCTCTCGTTCTCCACAATTTAAAATCTCAAGGAATGAGACTCGTGGATGCTTAGCCAATTAAATCAAAGTTTTGGGTTTTCGAGTCATCTATAGGATCTTGTAAATTCTTAGACTTTTTTAAGTTTAGAAATCGCATTTTAAAGTTTCCTTGATAAACAACTCTCTAGGATCAATTATAGGAACTTGAGAAAAGTTCTTGTTCTTAACCCGTGAGAGTTAAGACTTTCGCGTTTTAAAGTTCCCTATATAAAAGCCTAGCAAAACTTGACTTAAACACGTTAAGGATACTCGCTAGAGTAAACTTAGATAAGTAAACTCGGGTTGAGTCAAAATATTCACGACTTTGGAAAATTTAAAACCACTTTATTAAACTTTATTTTTAGCAAAGAAAGTAAATAACGATAAAACAGGAAAACGACAAGGCCAAAATAGATTAAAAATTTTGAAAAATGTCAAAAAATCAGATTTTAAGGTTAAAATGAGGACAAATTCATGGAAAAGACCACTCACTTCGATAGAAGTCCCCGCTACACTTGATATAAACATTGTCCTCAATGTTTAAGCATGTGGGAGTAAACTCCCACACACTTAGGACATTGTTCACGTTGTTTAAATCTTGCTAAGGAATGGACAACTATAGTGATTTCAATGTGAACATATAAGATATGAAATATTGAATCACGACAGTTTAGGATAGAACCGGGAAGAAGGGAACACGGGATCACGGTTCGTCAAAAGTCATCGAGGTGCTCTTTGAAGCTTGAATCCCTGCACATAAGAAGAAACAAGACAACAAACACATACGGGGCTCCCCCTACACTTATTATGAAAACGGTAAAGGATAGATCAACGGGTTACCTCCCGAGAAGCGCTTGTTTTTGTTCACTGAGACACGAGACTGACTCGACCCAAAACTAGTTCATGTGAAACGTGGTGAGGGATGGAATCATCTCATGAGAGATGTCCTCACCAAAGTACAACTTCACACGCTGGCCATTCACCTTAAAATTGGGCCCATTTGGCTGAGAAAGCTCAATGGTTCCATATGGAAAGACTTTGGCGACGGTGAATGGACCAGACCAGTGGCTCTTCAACTTGCCCGAGAAGATCTTCAACCGAGAGTTAAAAAGTAAGACTTGATCACCAACATGGAACTCTCGGTTCTTAATCCTTGCATCATGGATGATCTTGGTCTTCTCTATGTAGATCAACGAGTTCTCATAAGCTTCATTCCTTAGTTCGTTGAGCTCGTTGAGTTGAATCTTCCGAAGATCGCCGGCTTTGTTGATGTCGAAGTTAGCCCACTTCAAGGCCCAGTATGCCTTGTGTTCCAGCTCGATAGGTAGGTGGCATGCTTTCCCGTACACAAGACGATAAGGTGTACAACCAATCAGGGTCTTATAAGTGGTACGGAAAGCCCACAAAGCATCATCTAACTTATCAGCCCATGAGGCACGATGCTCTCCCATAGTACGCTCCAGAATACGCTTTAATCCGCGGTTAGATATCTCGGCTTGACCATTGGTTTGAGGATGATAAGCGGTGGAAAGACGGTGATTGACACCATACTTAGCCATGACTCTTGCGAATTGATCATTGCAAAAATGAGTCCCGCGGTAACTGATTATAGCACGAGGAACACCAAATTGAGCGAAAAGTTGCTTCAAAAAGTTCACAACCACCCTCGCATCGTTCGTAGGGAGATCCTTAGCTTCAACCCATTTTGATACGTAGTCAATGGCTACGAGGATGTATTTGTTTCCTTTAGATGATGGAAATGGCCCCATAAAGTCGATACCCCATACATCAAAGATTTCACATTCTTGTATGAAATTTTGAGGCATCTCATCTTTATGTGTGATCTTGCCTTGTCGTTGGCAAGCATCACAATGCTTAACCATTTCGTGAGCATCACGATAAATGGTAGGCCAGCGCACTGAAATAAATATTCGAGAAAGCCTCTCTCTCTGGGGGGATAGCAAGGTGGCAAATGCTCCTGGCGGAATACTACATTGTTTTCAAGACTATCAAAGCCATCAAAGGCCAAGCACTGCCAGGTGATCTGCCAGTGTGTTCAGGGGTTAAAGGTATCTTCCTGACCACTATCCAAAGGAATAGAATCCAGAGTCGAATACTTTCTTCGCGATGTAGTTGGGACCAACGTGACCACCAGTGGGTCCTTTATGGCAAGCGTCAAGGATTTGTACCGCTGCCGGTCCATCAACACATCGACGAATGACAAGATCCGCACATTGTTTGAAAAGGATAGAACCGGGAAGAAGGGAACACGGGATCACGGTTCGTCAAAAGTCATCGAGGTGCTCTTTGAAGCTTGAATCCCTGCACATAAGAAGAAACAAGACAACAAACACATACGGGGCTCCCCCTACACTTATTATGAAAACGGTAAAGGATAGATCAACGGGTTACCTCCCGAGAAGCGCTTGTTTTTGTTCACTGAGACACGAGACTGACTCGACCCAAAACTAGTTCATGTGAAACGTGGTGAGGGATGGAATCATCTCATGAGAGATGTCCTCACCAAAGTACAACTTCACACGCTGGCCATTCACCTTAAAATTGGGCCCATTTGGCTGAGAAAGCTCAATGGTTCCATATGGAAAGACTTTGGCGACGGTGAATGGACCAGACCAGTGGCTCTTCAACTTGCCCGAGAAGATCTTCAACCGAGAGTTAAAAAGTAAGACTTTATCACCAACATGGAACTCTCGGTTCTTAATCCTTGCATCATGGATGATCTTGGTCTTCTCTATGTAGATCAACGAGTTCTCATAAGCTTCATTCCTTAGTTCGTTGAGCTCGTTGAGTTGAATCTTCCGAAGATCGCCGGCTTTGTTGATGTCGAAGTTAGCCCACTTCAAGGCCCAGTATGCCTTGTGTTCCAGCTCGATAGGTAGGTGGCATGCTTTCCCGTACACAAGACGATAAGGTGTACAACCAATCAGGGTCTTATAAGTGGTATGGAAAGCCCACAAAGCATCATCTAACTTATCGGCCCATGAGGCACGATGCTCTCCCATAGTACGCTCCAGAATACGCTTTAATCCGCGGTTAGATATCTCGGCTTGACCATTGGTTTGAGGATGATAAGCGGTGGAAAGACGGTGATTGACACCATACTTAGCCATGACTCTTGCGAATTGATCATTGCAAAAATGAGTCCCGCGGTAACTGATTATAGCACGAGGAACACCGAATCGAGCGAAAAGTTGCTTCAAAAAGTTCACAACCACCCTCGCATCGTTCGTAGGGAGATCCTTAGCTTCAACCCATTTTGATACGTAGTCAATGGCTACGAGGATGTATTTGTTTCCTTTAGATGATGGAAATGGCCCCATAAAGTCGATACCCCATACATCAAAGATTTCACATTCTTGTATGAAATTTTGAGGCATCTCATCTTTATGTGTGATCTTGCCTTGTCGTTGGCAAGCATCACAATGCTTAACCATTTCGTGAGCATCACGATAAATGGTGGGCCAGCGCACTGAAATAAATATTCGAGAAAGCCCCTCTCTCTGGGGGGATAGCAAGGTGGCAAATGCTCCTGGCGGAATACTACATTGTTTTCAAGACTATCAAAGCCATCAAAGGCCAAGCACTGCCAGGTGATCTGCCAGTGTGTTCAAGGGTTAAAGGTATCTTCCTGACCACTATCCAAAGGAATAGAATCCAGAGTCGAATACTTTCTTCGCGGTGTAGTTGGGACCAACGTGACCACCAGTGGGTCCTTTATGGCAAGCGTCAAGGATTTGTACCACTGCCGGTCCATCAACACATCGACGAATGACAAGATCCGCACATTGTTTGAAAAGGTAAGGGTCGTCCCAGAAATAATGTTCAATGTCTTTAAAGAACTTTTTCTTTTGTTGGGACGTTAACCCTTCCTTGAGAATTCCGCCCGCCAAGTAGTTTGCAATGTCCGCAAACCACGGGGTGTCATCAAGATTGGAGTTGATATACATTAAGGTCTCAAGAGGAAAAGAGTCATTGATCTCTTGGTTCGGATGATCCCCTTGATAAGGATCCTCAAGTCTACTTAGATGATCCATGGCTAGGTTTTCGGCTCCCTTCTTGTCACGAATTTCAATGTGGAATTCTTGAAGGAGCAAAACCCAACGAAGAAGTCTTGCCTTAGAATCTTGCATAGTTAACAAGTACTTCAACGCGGAATGATCGGTATACACGATGGTGGTAGAAAGGACAAGATAGGGGCAAAACTTCTCAAAAGCACACACTACAGCTAAAAGCTCTTTTTCGGTAGTGGTATAATGCAATTGAGCCCCCGTCATTGTCTTGCTAGCGTAATGGATTGGTTGGAAGTGTTTGTTCACTCTTTGGCCCAAAACCGCTCCAATAGCAAAGTCGCTAGCATCACACATCAATTCAAAAGGTAGCTCCCAATTAGAGGTAACCAAGACCGGTGCCTTAGTTAGCTTATCCTTAAGAAGATTGAATGATTCAAGGCACTCTTTGGAAAAGATGAAATTAGTATCTTTTTCCAAGAGGTGGGTCATCGGGCGAGCGATTTTAGAAAAATCTTGGATGAATCGACGATAGAAGCCCGCATGACCGAGGAAACTTCTCACACCCTTCACGGTTGAAGGTGGAGGTAATTTGGCTATGACATCCAGTTTAGCACGGTCCACTTCAAGACCGGCTTTTGAGATTTTATGTCCAAGCACAATGCCTTCTTTTACCATGAAATGGCATTTTTCCCAATTTAGAACAAGGCGAGTGTCTTCACACCGCTTAAGCATGCGTTCCAAATTGGCAAGGCAAGTAGAGAAGGAATCACCATAGACCGAGAAATCATCCATGAAGACTTCCATAGTTTCTTCAACCATGTCATGGAAGATAGCCATCATACACCTTTGGAAAGTCCCAGGAGCATTGCATAAGCCGAAAGGCATTCTTTTATAAGAAAATGTTCCGTAAGGACAAGCGAATGTGGTTTTCTCTTGGTCTTTGGGATCGATGGGAATTTGAAAATACCCGGAGAAACCGTCTAAAAAGCAGTAATAGTCATTACCCGCTAGACGCTCAAGCATTTGGTCCATGAAAGGGAGGGGAAAATGATCCTTTCTCGTAGCATCATTGAGTTTGCGATAGTCTATACAAACTCTCCACCCTGTAAGGAGACGAGTAGGAATCAACTCGTTGTTTTCATTGGGCACAACGGTGATTTCGCCTTTCTTAGGCACACAATGGACGAGACTAACCCATGGTGAATCCGAGATAGGGTAGATCATTCCCGCATCAAGAAGTTTGATAACCTCTTTTTTGATAACGTCATGGATCTTGGGATTCACCCTTCTTTGGCTTTGAATAGTGGGTTTAAAGTCGTCCTCCATGAGAATTTTATGTGTTTAAAAGTGAGGATCAATTCCACGAATATCAGAGATTTTCCAAGCAATCTCTCTTGTGATTCTTCAGCACGGCGATAAGTCGAGATTTTTCTTCCTCTTTCAAGTCCTTTGCGATGATGACGGGTGACTTCTTGTTGTCTTCAAGGAAAACGTACTCGAGATGAGACGGTAGATCCTTAAGCTCTAAATCCGGAGGATTTTCGATGGAAGGCGTAGTCAAATTCGAATCATCGGTAGAGATATCCTTAGGAGATGGTGGAGAAATATGGTCCTCATTGAGAAGTTTCTCAATGGTACGAATGTCTTCATCCCAATTGGAGGAAGAATCGTCATATTGCAAGTTCACATCTCTCAAAGCTGCTTCAAATTCTTTCAAGATGAAATCACTTTCTCCAAATGGAGTTAGTGATGGAGCAATGGAGGCAACGGTCTCAACAATGGGAAGAGAAGAAGAATCACTTTTACAAGCGTCTTTGAAATGTTCTTCCCAAGCCTCATCAAGAACGTCAATGAAGTTAACATTCTCGTTTTCAGAAGGCTGCTTAGAAAGTTTACCCATGTTGAAGACGATTTTATCGTCACCAACTCTCATGATTAATTCGCCCGCGGCTACATCAATGAGAGTGCGACCGGTCCTCAAGAATGGACGTCCAATGATTAATGGAACACGAGGGTCCATCTCGTAGTCAACGACAACAAAATCCGCCGGAAAGGTGAATTTGTCGACACCAACGAAGACGTCTTCGGCTATCCCCACCGGATAAGCAACCGTACGGTTGGCTAATTCCAAGGTCATTCGGGTGGGGAGTAGCTCGGGTAGAGATAATTGTTTCCACACACTTAATGGCATTAAGTTTATACTGGCACCTAGATCGGCTAGGGCCATACAATTCTCTACCCTAGGGAAGTTGCAAGGAATCAAGAAACGACCCGGATCACCAAGTTTGGTTGGTAATTTCCTTAAGAGTACTGCGGAGCAATTCTCATTAAGTTGGGTCTGAGCAATATCGAGAAGTTTCTCTTTATCACTGAGAAGGTCTTTAAACATTTTAGCATACTTCGGCATGTGAGCGAGAGCCTCAGCAAAGGAGATACTGAAATTCAGTTGTTTAAACATTTTAAGAAAGTTAGAAACCTGAATATCATCCTTATTTTTCAACTTCTCTTTCCTCAACCTCGAAGGATAAGGTATATTGGGTTGAGATGAAGGCTTTGGTATGGAATTCTCACTCACGTCCTTGGGTGGTGGAGGGGTGGAAGTAGAAGGTGGAGGAATTAGAGAAGGAGACTCGTTTTCCTTTGTCACAATCACCGGTGTAGGTGTAGGAAGCTCGGGTTCCTTTAAACCTTTTCCACTGCGAGTGGTGATTGCTTTCATCTCCCCTCTGGGATTAGCAACGGTGTTACTCGGAAGAGAACCCGAACCAGAGGCTTGATTACTTGGGAAGAAACTAGCCATCATGTTCCTTAAGTCATTCGTTTGACTTGCCAAAGTGTTTCGCATATCAGCTCGAAGATCGTTCCCTTGTTTTACCATATCTGCTTTCATGTTGGCCATTTCCCGCTGAAGATTTTGCACTATCGCATCATTAGTCCTCATATAAGTTTCAACGTCTTGGTGTAATGCGGTGGGTTGGTTGGGGGATGCATGGTAGGCAGGTGGTTGATAAGCGGGTTGTTGGTAAACTTGGTTGTTTCTTTGAGGTGGATATGGGGTTCTTTGGTTTTGATATTGATTTGGAGCACGAGGTTGGTTTTGAATGTTGCGATTGAGGTTGTTTGGGTTTTGTGGGGGAAAACCGGGTGGTGAAAGATAGTTGTTTGAGCGATAGCTGAGCAAATTGCGGTCACCTTGAGGACGTGCTTGATAGCCTCCCGTAGCAAAGTTACCGTTGGCGGCATACACATTTTCCAGATTGTCTTGAGTCGAAGGACAATGGGTGTAGGTGTGGGATCCCCCGCATATTTCACATGATTGACTCAAAGCATTAGCTTAGGCGGTGATTTGTTTAGCATTGTTGGCTGTTTGGAGAGCAAGCGATTCAACAAGCGAAGTAAGCTTATCAATTCTTTTGTTGGCATCACTAGTACTAGCACTAGCCACATTTGTTCGAACATTCTTGGTTTGTACTCTAGATTTGTTCTCAATTATGTCCCATGCAGCATTAGAAGACTTAACCAAAATATTACCCCCCGAAGCACTATTTAGTGAATCTTGGTCATTCATGCTTAAACCATTGTAAAAAGTATTGATTTGATGTACTTTTGTTAAACCATGTTGTGGACACTTTCTTAAAAGTTCCTTAAAACGGTCCCAAGATTCACTAAATGTCTCACCGTACTTTTGTTCAAAAGTAATGATTTCATTCCGCAAAGCGGTAGTACGTGAGGGTGGGAAAAAGTAGTTGATGAATATGGTCTCTAAATCCATCCACGTAAGAATACTTTGTGGCGGTTCCTTATCAAGCCAATTCCGGGCTTGTCCCTCTAAGGAGAAAGGAAAGAGTTGCAAGCGAATCACTTCTTGTGATACCCCATTGTACTTAACCATATTGGTGAGTTGAAGAAACCTTTTAATATGGTCATAAGGATCATCAAGTGAACGCCCCAAGAAAGGTTGAGCGGAGACCATTTGAATAAAGCCTGATTTTAGTTCAAAATTGTTGGCTCCAATCTCAGGTAGGACAATTGCATCGGTGTTGCCCACTACGCGCGATTGCAAAAGCTCGATCATTGGTTGATTGTCCATGGTGATAATAGGTTGAGTAATGACTTCGGCTTGAGCTGCTTTCTTCTTACGAGCACGAGTACGCATGCACACCTACAAAAAGGAAAAGAAAAATAGACAAGAAATATTTTTGGTTTTTATGGTTTTTCTATTTTTTTTTGTATTTTTGAAAATTTTATATTTTTTAGGATTTTTTCAAAAATTTTAAAACAAGGAAAATAACGTTCAAAAGTGAAGGGATCCCAAAATCCAACGCGTCTCTCACTTAAAACCGTTAATCTTAACGAAAAGAGCCGGCAGCGGCGCCATTTAATAACTGGATTTTACTTAGTTATGAAAGTTCGTTGTTCCGATCTTTTCGAATTGATTAATGGTAGAAAGTGCGACTCAATTATTCTTGGTGGATAAAAGAAGTTGGTTTGTTTGTTTATCAATTTTTAAACTAAAAGCAAATAATTGTCGTTGAGTAAAGTAGAAGCTTTTACAAAATTAATCTAAAAGTTATTTAGAAAAAAAACACTTAAAACTTAAAACTTTGTTAAAACTTTGTTAAAACTAAAAAACTTAAACAATCGGAATAATAACAAGTCAATTCTATCGGAATGCATAAATTCAAAACCATCGGAATATTAGTGACAAAGTTATCGGAATGTAACAAATGGATTCTATCGGAATGTTGCAGATCGGAATGTAAAGAATCAATTCTGTCGCAATGATGTTCTATCGCAAAGTCCAAATCGGAATAAGGAAGAACGCTATCGGAATACAAGCTGTCGCAATGTGTCAAACTAAAATCGGGCAGAGTTTCGTCACAAAGTAACCTTAAATCCCGTCGGAATATGCGATCGCAATGAGCGATCACAATCCCAGATCGGAATAAGGGGAAAAACCAAGTGATCGCAAAGTAAAACCCTTAAGGGTTATTGCGATACAATCAAGCTTCACGTCAGAATGTTTAATTCCCCAATATTGCAATGGAATATGTAGTAATCCGAAAATGAAAATAAGCAAAAGTCGAATAAGTAGTTTCAATAAGCTCACTTAACCAAAACTTAACCGTCTCAAATAGCATAAATTCGAAAGCTTTTTAAAATACGAAAGTCATGAACTTTATAGAAGAAACTTTACAAAGACTAAACCGTTTAAGTAATCCGAAAAGTAATAAGCTAAATATATGACATGAGCCAATAAGCACAATAAGCTTATAGCTTATGCCGTACAAAAGCTTAGGAAGGAATAAAAAGATTAACTTTTTAATCACTAAAACATCAAGATCAATCACGAATTAAGAACAATTCGGATCAAAATCAAAATAAAACCAAGAAATGTAGAAAGAGATTAAAGAACAAAAAGCTTAACTTGAACTTGATTAATGAAATCCAAATACAAGGAAGATTAAAAGCTTAAACTTGAAAGATAAAAATAAAAGGTGAAACTTAGTGAGAGAAAGTTAGAACTTTCTCTCTCTAAAAACTAGAAAGGAAAATAAAATGAAAAACTAGCTAACCACCCTCCTAATGTGTTTAGGAGGGTATTTATAGGGAAATGGGGAGGTGCATGTGTTGCCTCCTCTTTCTTTCTTCTCGGCTCTTCGTCTTTTAAGTTCTTTGACTTTTCTCGACGTCATCTCGGGATTAATTAAACTCGTCTTATAAATTCTTCACTTATTTAGACTTGAGTTCTTCGACTTCATTAAACTTCCGTCTTTAGACTTTTTCTTCGATAAATCTTCAGAATAGGCCTTGGACTTCCGTTCTTTTTGCACTCTTGATCTTTTGACTTTGTCTTTTCTCGTTTTCTTCAATAAAAGCCCGTGAAAGCCCGTGTTTTCTTCCTTTTTCATCTTTTGGTCCTAAAACACAATAAAACACAAACCATGCATAATTCCGACTTTTATGACATAAAATACACGTTTTGATTATGTTATTATTGGAAATAAGTGGTAAAAGGATAAGTGTTTTCACACTTATTATACATCCTCTGGCAATTTGATCTCTAGCATTCGAGTTATGACTGTCGCCCTGGTTTCCGTTGGGGTGTGTTTCCCTGGCGGCTAGGGCATCAGCAATGCCTTGACCAATAAGCACTCTGAGTTGTGCTTCTGAAACAGTCGCTGAAGGAGCAGCGTTAGTGTTCTGTCGAGTGACTCTTGGTGCCGTTGTTCTATCATACACAAAGATGAGATTTATCAGTTGATTAGTAGAATTATAATATTAAGTTGCATAAAAATGGGTATGCATAGAATTCACAACAAATTGGGTAACCTGTCAAGATTTCATAATAATATAAATTCAAACAAACAAGTAAAGGATGATATATCAGTATTGGTGAACATCAATATAATACAATACAACCGATCTAAGACAGAGATACAACCATCCTGTCTGAGATAGTGGTACAAATGTTTGTAATACTACAAAAGATAACCTACCTACTAAGGTTAGGTGCTACGATACAGATACAACTGAAATGGAAATACAAGTACAAAAGATCTAAATCATGCGAGCTGAGATGCAACTCAATGCTTGCCATGATGTACAATGAAATCTAGCCTAAACTAGTATGGCTGTCTACTGGTGCAGGTGGTCCGGCTGGTGGTGTGGGTGCACGATCATCCTGCATACGGATCATCGCCCTCCTAGTCTCGCTAGAGAATCTCATAGTCTCTAGCAACTGGTGCTGACGTGCTGCATCAGCACTCCGTAGGTGGTCTGTCTGAGTAGTGAGTCCGTGATGGCGGAGGTCTGCTAGGTCCACGAATGTCCGAAACGTCTCCTCCACCTCTCCTGAAGTAAGGCGCGACCCTGCTGGTCCGACTGTAATAGGGCATGAATGAGAGCGGTGTCTTGCGCCTGGCGGGCCACAAGTGCGTCGACATGTGCCTGCAGGGCGCCAAGACTGGGCTGTCCAGCTCCAGATCCCTCTCCGACCTTGAATGTCGAGTCAGGAGCGAAATCACGCCTCCTCTTGCGAGGTGGCAAAGTACTGGTGGGGTAAGGGTGATGTGCAGAAGGTGGTGGCAATGGTGGTAAGGATGGCACAACCTGATCCATCTCCCTAGGAGGAGATGCCGGTACTACAAGAAGTGGTGAAGTAGGGGCTACAATAGGTGGTGATGGAGTAGGTGAATCTGAAAGTATGATGACCCTGCCTGGCTGGTCATCTCTGGACTCCGTGTCAGATGCGGGTCTGACAAATACTGACGTCGGTGATACTGGAGTGGTGGTAGGAGCCATGAGCTCCTCAAAGGTAGTCACAATAGTAGGTGGCGTCATGATATCTGAAAATATCATTTCAAAGTTGAGTAAGTTTTTAGCTTACATAATTCAAAATTTTTTTAAAGTGCATATGCGATGTGGTTTATGTCTTTTAACTATGACTGTTAGATGTATAGGTAGATACTTAGGTGATTTACTAACTCAAAGGTTATAAATCAGTGTGAAACTAGTTCACATAATGTGTATGCTCTATGTACTATATGAATAACTTATAAGGGTTCCCCAAAAATCAACTTTCTTTTTATTTTATTGATTTTTAAAAGTTCAGTTATAGTCCAATTTAAATTTTTTATTATAGGTAAAAATTTTATTATCGATCTGGTTCTCTATAACTATGCACTCTGATACCATTTCTGTAACACCCCCAAGTTGGTCAAATGCAGCGGAAAAGTAATTGGGGTGTTACTTGGGTGGATCGATATCACATAGTATATAGAGCAATGATCATAAAATTCATTTAATACAAATTACATGAATCAATTGTACACACTTAGTATCTTGTTTGTAAACCACATTTATTATTAAACTGAAGTAAATATCCCAGCCCAATGGTAGACATGATGCTCCTAAAATGCTGGAATCCAATGCATGAACCTACTTTATTTTCCTGAGAAAACATATAGAGTAAAATGTGGGGGTCAACACGAAGTTGGTGAATTCACAGGTTTAATTAAATAATAAGTTAATAATATGCCAAAACATCACAAGGATAGTAGAGCACTAAGCTACATACTATAATAGTTCCTATTGCCCTGTAATAGAAGCTAGACAAAATAAGTTGTTCGGTACACCCATTTGGATCTGTCCTGATGTTGTTCCCTCATTCCGACAATGATGTAAACCTGTTGCTTGGCCTAAGCATTTCGTAATAGCAAGTCACGCAGGCCGGGTATTGTCAATATCCAAATAGATCTATTCACACATTTCACGCTACACTATTAACTATTACAGTCCACGGGTATGGGGCAAACAATAGGCAATAAGTTGTTGTTGTTGTCAGTGCATGTTTTGCATATTAAAATAAATATAGTTTTTGTATGTTTTCTCCTCTAGTTATAAAACAGTAAAGATGGGGCCATGAACTCACCTTAGTGGTAATGATGTGATGATGATGATGTCACTGAACAAACTGGCACAATATGATCACGAACCGGAGTAATTACCTAAGTAATTTTAAGTGCCTTAGAAAATGCATAATTTAACAATGCATGATGGATGTATGATATTTAAAGAATGCATGATCACAAATTAATATGTTATAACGATTGGCTAAATGTTTATACTTATAAAAGGGTTGTGATAAACGTATATTTTTAGTGTCTAAAAATATATAAGTTGACTTAGTAAACGGGAATAAATTAAATAAATGGATTTTAATTAAATAAACCGTAAGGTAATATTATATTATATTCTTAAGTCTTAAAGATATAATTAACGGGATTCGTTAGTTTATAAAGTCTCGTAAATAAACTTAGTGATTTATTTAATTATTCAAATAACTAAATTTAATTAAATATTTTATTAATACTTTTAATTATTTTAAAAATACTAGTAAACCCTTGTAAATATGACAAATTACAAAATAGCCTTTAAGGTTTCATTCGTTAAGTTTATTACGCCGTTACTCCTAGTCCGTTTAGTTTATTTATAAAAACGCCCCTAGGGCTTGTAAAACTTTGGGGAAATGACAAAACACCCCCCAAGTCTCGGAATTTATTTATATAAGGGTTAGGGTTTGTTTTAGTTTGCCAAATTGACACAATTAGTCCCCTAAGTCACGGAAATATTTTATAGAGTTTCTAGGGTTTGAGTTAAGTTTCAAAAATGGCAGGAATGGCCCTTTAAGTTTCGAATATTAATAAAATAAGGTTAGGGCTTGTAAAACTTTACACAAATGGCAAAAGTGACCCCTAAGGTCTCGGTTTGTTTATTAAGGCAACTAGGGCTCCATTTTAGTTTAGGTTTTGGCAACTATGGCCCTTGTGGTTTCATATTACACACGGTTTGAATTAACCGCTCCCCTATACTTTAGGAAATGACAAGTTTGGCCCTTGTACTTACAAAAAGTCACGAAATGATTATATAGGTTTTATTAATTTATAAATTTGGACATAACTTTCACCAATTGTCAAATGTGGCTCGAAAAGTCTCCATATTTTAGCAATTGGGCTTGACTAGCCCATTTTGGGTCTCGGCTTATTAATGTGGGCCTAATGGGCTTATATAAATTTCACTAGGTAAATATAATAAGTAACTAGTAACTTTTGGTTTTACTAAATGGGCCAAGTTTAGACTATGGGTTTTTATTAATTTTACTTACTCCTTAAAATAAGTTAAGCTTATATTCAATGGGCTTATTTAAGGATTATATTAAGCTTATATATTTCAGCTTATTTTTAAATAATCCTAAGGCTTATACTAGTTTTAAGGCTTAATAACTCATGGGATTATATAGCTACGGTTATATTATTAATGGGCTTTAATAAGCTAGGTTAAGTCTTGGCTTATATAAGCTTTTAGGGTTTCATGTTTCGGCTTAAATAACTTAGCTTAAATAAGTTTAGTCCTTGGCTTATATTAGGTCTTATGAGCTTATATAACCAACTTAGATATCACTAGGCTTATATAAATCATGAGCTTATATTAGGTTAATGGTTTCGGCTTATATTAAGTTTTTAATGCATTTTAAGGCAAGTGATCACTCTAGGGCTTAAATAAGTTTGTATAAGCTTAAATGTACACGTTTTTAAGGTTTTTAGGCAAGAACACCCTTAAACCTCATATAAGCCGTGGGCTTATATGTTGTTTAGGGTTTGTTCATAAGATTCCAACGTGTGCATGCATCTTTAACTCCATTTTTATAACATGAACTTGCATGAAACATGAAATTAGTAAGGAAAAGCTTAAAGGAGGTTTATACTTACTTGCTTTCAAGAAAATGAGATGATGACTATGGCTTAAGAATTCTAGATGTCGGGTTCCACTAGAATGGTCTTGGATTCGTCTTAAATGTGAAATATCTTGAACGAGGAGCACTAAATGCTTGGAGAGGACCAAGAACTAGTTGAAGTAAACGCTTAGAGATAACTAGGCGTTTTGTTTAAGAGAGAGAACCGAATATGGGTGTGTAAGTGATGTGTGAAGCTTAGTGTTTGCTAAATATCCTAGCTAAGAGATTGGGAGATGTGGTTTGGGGTGCATACACGCCAAGAGAGAGAGTTAGCAAGATATGAGGATTTTGGTTGTGTACAATGATGGTACATGTTTTAATGACTAGCTAATGTACATTGTCCTTAACATCCAATATGCCGTCGCATGTATGGTCTTCCAAGGGAACAAAGACTAGCTTGCATAGTATTCTAATTAAATGGGAAGTTGTACACAAGTATTTTGTGAATGGAGGAGGGTTACTACACGTCTAAGGTTGCAAGGAGTATGCTAGGTGGCTTAGTCATGTGGTATAAGCATAGTAATGTCTAGTACATGTTTTAAATGCCAAATTTGTACATAGTCTCATGGTTTTTAAATAAAAACCGGTGGTATATGTTAGTTAAAGGAAAGGAAATGTTTTTCTTATAGTGTAGAACTTAAATGACTAGGTTGTACAAGTTAAAAAGTCAAGAGTGTACATGGTAAGGGTTTTTTTGGCATTTAAATGTTATGTGTATATATATATTCGGCTATAATTTAGTCTAGGGTATTTTTATGTTTAATTTTGTGTCTAGGTATAGTCACTAGGGGTATAGGTATAATATTGTGTGAGTATGTATGAGTCTAGGTTGATTTTAGTTAAGTTTGGGACCCTTGGTGAAAGTATGGTCATTTTTAAGTGGGAAATTAATTTACTATATTAAAAGTATGACAACATAGTTTAAAAAGGTAAAAATGGTTAAAGGTAATGTTTAAATACAAAAATAGTTGGTGTCGTAACGTAAAGTCAATTATAGTTAAGAAAAATATATATACATCAATATATTTAAAGCCTAAGAATTTATACTTAAGTAATTGTGTATTAATTGTGATCATGAGTTTGGATTTATGAATCAATGTGATGAATGCTTATGAGTGTATGTTCATGTGACTAAAATGTTTTAAAAAAGGAGTGAGTGGTTATAGTCCTGGATGTTTATAAAATGTAATCATCGAAATGTGACCGTCCTTGTGATTAAGTGATGAAAATCACAATGTATGCTATTAGGTTTAAATGTCCCCATGTTTTGATGATTAAAATAATGTATGCTGTGTATGATGCATATGATTGCTCAAAGATTTCATGAAAAGGTGGTACTATTTATTCAGATATCATAAAGTGACGTATACAATGATGACATAGTCAAAACCTGAATTTACAGGTTTTACAACAAGTTTTTCTGTGTCATAGCTGCAGTTAAAGCTGAACTTAACCCAACTATAGAGTCCAACAGGTTTAAATAGTTTCCGAATTGTTAGCAAGTGGCCACACAAATTTGTGAATAACAACTTAAAAAGAAAGTACAACCTACTTAAAAATAACATGAATAGTAGTAAACCTATCTGAATTATTTTGCAGCACGTAATAGTATCTAAAGATGTTTAACTTGGCAGACCTACAAACTATTAAATAGATCTTTTATGTGTCCGGTTCATGTTTAAAAAAAATTTGAACATGTATTTTTCATAACCATGTTTTATTGAACATGCATTAAATATCGTTTATGTATTATGGCCAAATGCATTAGGTTATAGAAAAAGGGCAAGGTGGTTTAATCAGATTACCTATTGACAACACATCTTTGGTGCTAACGTTTCTGCGGGTGAATAGTCAGTAGGAAGTAATGTGACAAAAACACAAAAACACTTGACCAAATATTTTACTTTACAATTCAAGAGTCAGGACCAAACAACCAACCTTGTAACTAATCCGTTTTCTCAACATACACTAACTAAAATAGTAAATAGGCAATACTCGTCAAAATATACTAATATTTCATACTCTTATCTAAAAGGTATTTTTAACGAACCATAATAGTTCTAATTTTTAGGCGTCATAGCTTCTCCCTATATTTCTTATGAGGTTAAAATGTCACGTCTAATTACAAATGAAAGTTGTTCATCAAAAAATAGTCGATCAAAAGGCAAGTGAGAAACTGCCTATGATAATTCACGGAAATCAGTATTTGGTATTAGTATTACATCTTTCTTTAGCATTTGCACTAAGTGAGAGGCATACCCTGGTATTATAGCAAGGCTGGTTTCTGGCAATGCCAACTTGGCATCTTCTCCTAAACGACAACAAAAAAACAAAACTTACATCATGTAAAGGAAGTTTAGGTATCGTAGTTTACGTAATTGAATATGTGTACCTGGAATTACCACATATCCGAAGATTGCAAGATAAAGCCATTTCAAGTACACCCCTAATGTCGCAATTTCAGTAACTGCAATAGTTAGAACTTGAAGTGCTTGAACATTACATATTTATTGAATGACTATATACCTAAATAATAGTAGAAATAATTTCACCTAATGCATTTTGCGTACTATCCACTCCCCCATACACCGTCTTCCTCATCTCCAAATTTTCTTGTCTATTGTTGCCCTTAAAAAAATACCACTTGTTATAGATTCAGTCTTGTGTAGTGAGGTAATATTTCCCATGTTCTCATGTTCTCATGTTAGATACTGATCTAGGTGGAGGTCAAAAACTTGTACGGGTTCCAATTTATTCTACTAAAGCGTCATAAGATTGAGATATGTTCTTTGACATGGGGGACTTAGGTAGCTGATCCTTATATGAGCGTGTCCGCTTCACTGTAACGTGCCTAGCAATAAGATAGAAAATATCATGTTATAGACCTTTAAACAAAATAAGACAACATCAGGTATATACATGTCTACTAAAGTTCATACCACTTACATGTGTTGATGACGACAAACTTTAAAGTATGTTAGGATTTGTGAGAGTTGACGATAAAGAAACTGAGAAATAGATTTGGTAGTTTTAGTTCTTACTTTGAGAAATCTTGATCGCCTATTATCAATATGTTGTCCTTCAAATCTGTCGGCATATTTATTACATATATCATAGATTATGAATCACTAACTAATCCTGGTTTATGTCCTACTTGTGTGTCCTTCCTATCAAAATAAAAAATGGTTAAAAAAACTTTTAGAAACACGAAGCAATGATGATAGTTCTCATGAGTACCATATATGGTTTTCAGATGCATGGACATCATTCGTTAATGATTCAGTTCTCTTGAAGGCGAAAGACGCCCATAGTCAGATTATTTTATATCATCATTCGTTAATGATTGGGTCCAAGTAGGAGGCGAGTGCCATCTAGTAAAATCTTCTAAAATGCACCATGGATTTGCAGCCTAAAACATGACACCCAAAAAGTACAAAAACATAGCTACCAAATATAGATCCGATGTAAAGAACCCACTTTAATACAAATGTTGTGTTTGAGAAGTACCCGATGAGGAGTTTTAGAGTTCTTTTAACCCTATCCATAAATAAGGGTGTTGAGTGTACTTATTTTATATAACTTGTTTTTATGCACATAAAATACGTTAATAAGCAGTTCTACTATGAAAAAATATTACGTTAATATATACCAAAACATAATAGTTCGTTACGTATTCAGGCAATTTTAATCTAGCAAAATTAGGTTAGGCACACACCGAAACCAAGGCAAAGAGGACAGACCATTTAATTGCAAATTTGAGAAGAAAATCAATAGTTCCACAACAACATAGGGATTATTAGAGCATGATTCATGTGTTCTTCCGTATGTCCAAAGACTCTTTATAAAATTCCACTATTAATTTATCTAATCACATATCATCTTCCCCTATAACTGTCATACTATCAGTGGCTAGAATAGCTCACATACCTAAGAGACAGTCCAACATACGAAAAATTGAGTGCATTGTTGTCCATCTACCATGATGATCTGCAATCATGGATTAATCAAGCAAAAAATTAAACTTTTCTATAGCGCACCTAGGAGCCCAAGTCGCTGTCCTCTTAATGGGGTAGTAGGAATCATAGTCCAGTAAGGATGGTGGAAGCAGGAGTAAGATTCGTAGTCGTAGCTGAAACAGAAGTGTGTGGTGTGAGAGAGTTACAAAGACGACCTGATTGATCGAGTTTGTATCTAAAAATGCCAACCTTTTTCCCATGGATCTGACAATGCCAATTATAGAAGTCAAATTCAGCTTTTATAGCCACCTTCCAAGCCATAAAATTGAAAGCCTTATATACTTCCTATAACTCTTCAACAATTATCATGCAGATATACACAGTCCAACTCAAAAGTGACACGTGGTGACAGAGAAACTGTTAGAGTGGCCAAAGTTTGTAAATTAGCCATGCCTAAAGATCATACTCAATGCTTAACGTACCTTTTTTATTCTGCATAACATATTGATCATGTAGAATACCCCGTACAACACAGAATTTATCCAACGCACTTCCATCATCAATGGATTCTTTTCCATTTAGTTTTATAACTTTTGATGATTTGATAATTGCAACATCAACAAGAAGCTGAAGCGCACTTGCATTTTGCTAAGGCAAAACTTATAACCATAATAGATAATGGGCAGGAACAAAAATTGAAGTAAAAACAAAATATAAAGCCTCGAGGTAGTTAAATGGGTGGATCTGTTCATGACCTGTCCTGAAATGGGTGATTTTGATATTTTCCAACCAAACTTACCCTTACCAAGAATTGCCCGTTAAAATACAACAGTCCAAACAACATACGCATAAGTAATTTGGTTAAAATATTGAATCCCCGCTAACGCCCAGTATAGATGCTATAAGCATCCATAAAAAATTGCAACAATCATGATCATGAGGTTGAAGAATCTACAAATTAGACTTACTCAATGAATCTTGTTGGCTGAGAAAGCTTTGCATCATCATTTGTTGTTGCTCTGGCAGCTTCTTCTAAGCATGAAATTCAACAAAACTTATTTTCAGCATGTGTTCGACCTGGTAATAAAACACATCAAAAGTTGCTTTGAACAAATTTACAAAGAAAAATTATTTGTGTTCTTATGTGTATATATTGGCTAGTAGTCCATTAAGATAATTAACCTGATTTTATTTAAGGATTTTGGGATCTTCACATTCTTAAGCATCCCAAAAAAAGTAGGCCAAAGATAAATGCAAAATGAGTTTTGTAGACGATTTGTCACGTTGTATGGCAGTAGTCTATGCGCATTCTGCTACACATACAGTACACCAACATCTTCATCTTCTGAGTTCAAAGTTCTTGATCAAGCAAAAAGCCGTTGTTTAAGATATCGGACACAGCTTGTTAACATAATTTCCTTTAATTTTAATATTTAACCTTTTCACTATGTATGATGGAGTCATGAAGATTAAAAAAACTTACTTTTTACACAATCGGAAGTGAGAGCAGGTACATAAAGCGAACACCTCAGATGACAGAACCCAATAACTCTATTCTCGGTGTTTTCTCTTTTGCGCAAGCCCTCAATTCAGATGCTTTCACTTTTATTGTCCCACGCACCTATATACAATCCAATACGTTAATTTCTCTCAGATTGATCATATAGAGAGTTCTTAGATCTTGGGAAAATAATTGAAATAGCATTTTTTTAGTTTTCGTGAGACCATGGAATTCTTATACACTTTGGTTTTCAACACCGCTTGATCCCACATGTTCGGTCTCAGCATCATTGCTGCATGATCAAATTACCAGCCACTTTTATGTCAGCTGCATGCTCAATGTCAAGCTTTATCCCTAAAAATACAAAAAATAAGGGCGAGTTAGTGGAATGATTATTGGCCAACAGGATTAGAGAAATCAGTCCTAGAATTAAGATATATTTCTTACTTGGTGCGTCGTTGAGTTTTTCAATTGCATTACCAGCAAGATAATAAACACCAACTGAATGCTCAAACCAAGAATCTACTTCTATATGATACACCATGGCTGATAACCCTGTCACAATTGAACACTTTGTATAAAATGTCAAGGACTAAAAGATGAATATGATACCACGAAACATGGTACTGGTTACATATCTTCACAAAAATACAGCTAGCTAGTAGTTCAAAAATAGCAGGGAATTTATTTTAACATAAGAGATTCTCCAACCCAAGAATAAGCATAACTAAAGAAGAGAGAGAGAGAGAGAGAGAGAGAGAGAGAGAGAGAGAGTAGATACCATATACGGTGACATGGTTGGATAACATAATCTTCTTGACTCATACGGTTAGGACTTCTTGCTTCTTCCCGAACCTCATCAGCACTTTGAATTATGTTCCGAGTAGACTGGTCAAAATCTTTCATGATTAGTTTTAATTTCTCATGTGCAAAAGTTGCTTCTAAACTCAGCTTGTTACCCTGTGCTATATCTATAGTGCTATATCTGCTACAATATACGAAGCATTGCATTTGTACCTTTGCTTAAGTAATCATGCAAAGAAGCGGTAATCTCTAGGAGTAATCAACTAATCTAAAAAAGTAATAACTATAAAACTTTCAATAGAATGCACCCTATATACTCTAACAATAGTGACTGAACCGGAATCACGTGATTTATTTAAGAGATGTACAACATACAATTATATGTTACCTGTGAGGACTGGATTGATGAGTTTGTAATATCTTCCTACCTACATTATCAGTCCATCTCGATCCATACCTTTGGATTCACAAAACCAAGCAAACATGAAAGAATAAACAAATAAATTAGTATAAATACAATTCTTGAAGTGGTTTATAAAGGTTCATTGATATTGTTATGGTGAAGGTTGTTGGGAATCTAAACTTGTTAGATTCCTTGATCATTGATTTAAACATAATTAGGCTGTTAGATAGTCCCTTGCCTGTGCCTAGGAGGCAGGCAAGTTTCGTAAGACTCACAGAGATCCAAGTCTCTGTGAGCAACCTCAGAGGAGTCCATGTTAGAGACATTGTCAGGGAAGTCGAAGAATTACCTAAAGACATACTCATTGGCTGTGATGGATAACAGCCAAGATGTATCAGGGACTCTGAGGGGTTGAGAGTTAACAGGGGTGGCAATACCCTGATAACTCTCAGCACACTTTGGACATGCCATTTGTGTGTTCGAGACTATGAAGAATAAGGAAACTGTTTTTGACAACTGTTCCTTAAAGCATAATGGAAGACTACCAAGAATAGAAGGACATCATGTGACTGATGTGGGAACTTGTAAAAGCTTGTGTAGTCGCCATCAAGTATTGTTTAAGTCAAACTCGTAACACTATAAATAGGATGTGTATCCATGCATTAATGTTCAACACTTTGAGATATTAAGAACATTATTGCATATAACTTAGTGAATCAAACAGCTACGACTGTATTCATAAGTTAGGGTTTATTGTTGTTCAAAGTGTGCACAACACATTGTCATCAAACTGTGTTATCCATAACACATGTAATTCTTTATTATACAATAATAAGATTACGTTTGAAAAGTAATACCTTGTGTTGATTAAGTTAAGATTAGGGTTTCTTGCATTTATTAGGGACTTTCAATTGGTATCAGAGCGGTGTTTGATATTAAAACCTTCAAGAAACATCGTTCTCAGTTTTATAATCAAGATCCACCATGCCAGAAACATCTAACCCACCACAATCACCTTCCACAAACCCATCTTCACCAAGACTCAACCCTCCTGCTAATGACGATGATCTACCCCAACTTCTTGACTCAAGAGGTGGATCACACGTCACAAGTGTACCCGTCTTTGATGAAGAAGATTTTGCCAGTTGGAAGAGTCAATTTCTTGTATATCTTGATGGGCTTGAACCTTTTCTTTTAGAAATTTTAGAAAATGGTCCATATATTCCCATGGCGCTTACATCCACTGAAGAAAACCCTCTTCCCAAACCTCTCAAACAATGGACTCCAGCTGATAGGAAATTGGCAAACCAAGATAAACGTCTCAAAAGCATCATAATATCCTGCCTTCCCAAGCATATCATGAAGTCTGTCATTCAGTGTCCTACAGCTAAACAAATGTGGACATACCTCATTCTTGGCCATGAAGGACCCTCTGAAACAAGAGAGACAAAGATTCAGGCACTCAGACTTCAGTTTAATGCCTTTAAGTCACTTGAAGGTGAAAAGGTTCAGCAAACCTATACTAGGCTGAAGATTCTTCTAAATGACCTAGCTATGAATGATGTCACTATTGGTCAAGCTGAGATCAATGCTACTTTTGTCAACAGCCTTCCAAGAAAGTGGCTGAGCATGAATCAGACTCAGAGAGCTAACAACTCAATCAAAAATGATACCCTTGCTCAGCTCTATGGTAAGTACAATTATGAAGAAGGGCTGATCGATACTATCTACAAATCAGAGACTGAAAGATTTGTAGTCTAAGGAGCATCGTCCAAAGCATTGAGCTCTGCAACACATCCTCATGACAGCGATTCTGATGTTGAAGAAGATACCCGTAGCAGCCAAGAGTTCTTGTCAGACCTCAATGCAGAATTCCATGAAAGAGCCTTGCTAGCCAACCAAAGAAGATACTACAAAAGATCGGGAAGAGTAGGATCAGCGAGTAAACCAACTGACAGGTCAAAAGAAACTTGTTTTGCCTGTGGAAAGCTTGGACATTATCAAAAAGAATGTCCTTCTACCAAGACATCCTCACCCTCTTATCCATCATCTTCATCCAAACCCTACAAGTTCAAACAACATAACAACTCATCTCAATCCAATTCTCCAGACACTGAGAAGAAAGATTACAAAAATAAGTACAAGGCACTTAAAGCTGAGTTAGAACAAATGAACTTGAAGATTGAAGCTCTGTCCAAAAAGAAAGGTGGTGAGAAAAAGACAGAGAAAGGGTTGGTTGCTGAAACTTATGATTGGAATGATGAGCCACTGACTTCAGATGAAGAAGATACCACCAGAGTCAGGGCTTTTATGGCGATAGCTGAGGATGAACCAGCTGTTGGAAAAGGTGATGCTAGATCAGGACAATGGGTTGACATCACAATGAAAAAGGTACACAGGCTTTTATCCATGTCTGATAGTGATGAACGTAAGCATGTCCTTGATTACACCATTTTTGATTTACACTTTGTTGAGGAACAAAGAAAGAACCTACTTGATAAGTTTCACTCTGTTAAATCTGAAATGCTAAATGCTAAGGCAGAATGTGAAACCCTCAGGCGGGTTAATTTAGAGAAAATATCCCTGCAAAATGAAGTAGCTAGATTAACCTTGAAAAACATTGCTTTAAATGATCAAGTCTCTGAATTGAACAAGATTATTGAAAAATGGTTGTGTGCTAGGTTTACTATTGATGAATTGCTTAGGGATGAAGTGCCTGCTGACTTAAAAAGGGATATATCTGCTAAGAAAACTAAGCTGAGAATTCTCACCAAACCCAAAGACATTGTCTTTAAATCTACAGAGACTATTCATATGTCAGATACCACTTTGACAAATGACCCTGTCTCTGAAGATGTGGCTGAGCTACCACCCTTGCCCAAACTCTCTGGAGTTGAACCCAGCAGTTCTTCTAGATCTGCTAAGGATGAACTTAGGACAGATATTGAGAATCCTCCAGCTAAAGTTTTTCATGTGCCTGCTAAACAAACTGGTAAACAAGTAGCTTTTAAGCCTGTTACTACTAAAGCTGTGAATAAGGTTGAACCTACCACTGAAGATCGCCTGTTGTCTCTTATGAAAGAAGTAGAACTCTTGAAACAACACATTAAGCCTTCCGCTGAATGCTCTACTTCTCATGAACCTAAGTCAGTCCTAGGTGAACCCAAAGGGGAAAGGTTAATCAAACCTTATTGCAATGTATGTAAAAATTCTCACCATTCGACCTTAGATCATGACAGACACATGGCAGCTAAAAGAGCTCAGACACCCTCTAGGGACAGACCACAGAGTTCCAAAAGGCAACAGGGAAATTACAAACCTTATCCTCCCTGTAAATTCTGTGGGTTCACAGACCATCACTCAGACGAGTGTGGTGACTTCCCTGGGTGTGATATCCGTGGGAGTTATAACCATGAAACAATGAACTGTCCATCCCAACGCCAAAAGTTTTTTAGGAACACAAGAGTTGCTAATAAGCAATTCAGGGAACCCACTGGAAAGTGGGTTCACCATAGGAACTAATCTTTTTCTATGTATCTGTGCAGAAATATCTGAAGGAATTGGTATGGTATCTAGATAGTGGCTGTTCTAGACACATGACAGGGATTCAACAATACCTGCACAGATACTCAAAGGAGCCAGGTCCTAAAGTGGTGTTTGGAGATAACTCTTCAGGTGACACAGAAGGATATGGCTCAGTGAACTGCAATGGGATTACATTTACCAGGGTTGCATATTGAAATGTGTATAATGCAAGTTCGTTTTCTCAGTTCTTAACTAATAGAAAGTCCAATCAATGTCAAATTTATAATTGTTTTTGGTTGTTCAAGCTTGCTTGGTAATCTATTGCTAATTCAAACAATACTAAGTAAAAATGAAAAATATAAACCTACTTATACGTAAAACAAATTGCAAATTCCAAATTTTATTCAAGTAAAATATTAAAATGCAAAATATAAAACTATAAGGGCTGAAAATGTAATTTCTATGAAATGTAAATGCTTGAAATGTAAATTCTAAAAGTTACAAGGACTAAAAATGTAAATCAGTTAACTAAAAGGACTAAACTTGTAAAAACTTTAACAAAATAACCAAAAACTAACAAACTAACAAACTTTTAAACTGAATTTTAACAAACTAACAAATGCAAGGACTGATTATTGCAAATACCAGAAAATTAGGAAGATTAAGCTAGGTTTAAACACTAATTGAAATCCAGGGACTAAAGTGCAATTTTCCAAACTTTCCTAGTAAAAACGGGCTCAAAGAAAGAATAAGCTCGTTTGAGCTTATTTCTCAACCAATTAAGCTGAAACAACTTGCAAACAACTTCAAATCCAATAATAGAAACGTGTATTCAAGGATTTTGGCTAAAAGTCCAAAATAAGCAAAAGAGTGCTTATCAATAAGCTCAAAATAAGCTACAGCTTAATCCAAACATCCACAACTTGATTTTTGTAAAGAAAATGAATAAGCACTTGATTTAAAGCAGGGGAAATCAAACTAGAACAAATTTCATCCACTAATAAGCTAGAAATCTGAAAATAAGCTCAAATGAGCTTATGTTGACCAAACGTTGACCAGATTTTGGAAAAAGCTCAAAATCTCAAAACTTGATATTCAACCCTTTCTAAACTGATTTGTGAAAGAAAATTAGGACTTTTATGAAGTGGATTATTAGAACTAGTAAAACAGTAAGCTAATCACATCAGAGAATGCAATTTGCTCAGGTCTTAACTAATAAGCTGTTTTCTTGCTTAATTCTTGAAACTGTAGAATTTCCTCTTAGAGACAGAAAGATTATGTTATAAGCTATAACTAGAAACTGGTTTGAGCAAATATGATCTAGTAATGAAGGAGAAATGATCAAGTGAATTTGGCAAGTTTTGTAATGAAAACTGAATTCAAGTATGACCCAAACTTTTTATCAACCAATTGCCTTTTTGACTAATTTTATGACTTACAAATGACTCAGGACTACTAGTTAACTTCTAAGGACTGCAAATGATCACTTAAAATCCAATTAACAACACTTGAATACTAATTTAACACTAGTCCCAAACACTCCTTTATCTGATTATGATCAAACTTTTACAAAGGATTTTTGAGTTATGATTAAGACTGAGTAAAGAGCTATAGTAAACTAGTTTAGGTGATCCAAATGAGATGTATTCCAGCTAAGAACAAGTAATCACCAGGACTAGAACTGCAAGTAGCTAATGGACTAAAAAGAACTGAAAATCAGCTTAAAACTACAAGATTGAAAACAAGCACAAGTATGAGAAAGCTAAACTACAAACACTCAAACACAATCAATCAGCAACTAATCAAGTTTAATCAAACAGCCATCAAAGTTATCTAAGAAATTGAGCATGCAAGTACTTGTTTAGAGGAACAAAAATCAGAAACTTTGGAACCTATTGTAGTAATCCTTTGGGTAGAAGAGGAGCGCTGAGCTCTCTTGCCCTAGTGATACCACCACCTATCACTAGCTTTCAACTCAAATCAACAACCAAAACAGCTACAACTCATCATTCTGCCATGAAAACTTCAAGAAACTAGGAATGAACTGAATTTTTGATCAAACAGCAACAAATCTTCAACAAAGTCAGTTATGATCAATGTATGATCATAACAAACTTCTAACAGCAACAATTGAATCCAATAACAGCAAGAAAGTAGCAGGAATTGAAGAACAGGATTTGGCGGGAAAACTGGAATTTGAAATTTTATTGATGAAATCAGTTACAAATGGTTGTTACAAGGTTCTAACTAACTAACAAACTCAAGAGTTTGTCAGACTCTTGAGTTGTTAGGTGAAAAGGAGGGAAAAGAAGAAAAGTAAAATTGAGAGAACTAGGTGTTTTCAGAATTAAGCTACTCATGACAAATGAAGTACTAGCTAAGTATTTATAGGCAAAATAAGAAGATTCAGTTGGAGTTGTGACGTGTTTGAGCCAATCATCATTTGACACGTGGAGGAATTCTGCCAATCTTCTTTGAAGGTGATGAACACATTTTGGGGATTTTTGATTCAATGGATTATATGTTAATTGGTTAACACCATTGGATTCGTCTCTTCAAAACGAGCAACTTTGATGTTTTGATCTTCTTCTGAAATGCATTCTATCAAAAACGCGATCTGGAAATATTTCTTGTGAAGGAGAAGGACACGTGGCATTTTCTCATTGGTTGAAAAAGAGAGTTGCGGATTGCACTGTTATGATTGGGTATTAAATGTGGCGGCTGTGAGTGGGAAGTTATTACTTGATCCGTGTGACCCTTTCTCTTGTTTCTCATTGGTTAATAGCCTAAGCACATGGATTGATCTTTATTAACTTTCCAAACTTGGCAGAATAAGCCCCTTAACTTGGCAGATTTCTCTTTAAGGCTAGACACTTCATTTCTTTGACAATTTTGGCCCTTCAACTTTGATTCTTCAACAAAATGACCCTTTGACTTGATTGACTTTGTAGTTTGACCAGGTTTGACTTGGATCTTGACTTTGCAGTATTTGCACTTTAAGTCCCTCAACTTTCAAGACTTGTCAAGATAGGTCCTTGAGCTTTGAAAACTTGTCACTTGTGATCCTTCCTTGTCTTTTTCATCCTTTTGAGCTTGGTTTTTCCTTGTTTGCTTGAAATTGTATCCTTTTACCTACATAAGATCACACAAACACAAACATACCACATAACACTGCTTTTTACAATATAAAAGGGTATTTTGCTTCGTGTTTTAGGGTTATTTGTTGATAAAAAGGATATGAGTTTAAGCTCATATCAAATTCCCCTACACTTGAGCATTGCCATGTCCTCATGCAATATTATCTTTCAAGGCTTAAAAATTTACATTTCCCTCATAATTAATCCACCTTGGCCATATGAGATGCATCTACACTACTCTAAACTAGATGATGCATGATTTTGACTTTTAACAATGCAATGGATTAAAATACAATCTTATCTATATCTTTTTGATTTTTCTTGAAATGGTTTTGATGGAAATAACTCATAAAGAACTCAATGACTTGGATTAGGGCTTGGGTACCATGGACACTTATCATCCTCAAGTTTCACTTTCCCCAAACCAAGCTAGTAAATGGGATCATTGCATTCACAAGTAAAAAGTGCATCAACTTATTCATGACAATTAAATGTGGAACCGGTTATTATTTGAGCAAATTGCTTGTGGGCAAATTTGTCATTATTCAAGCGTGAAATATAAGAAGTGTAAAATCCAAAAATAAGGAAGGACGGTTTTAATCCTAAGTAATCTTCTCATCCATTACTTGAAAAACCGCTCACAATTAATATAAGTCCGTATTAAGAGTAATAAGTCATTCGCCTTATGTGTAAAATCCTCATGTCATGCTTTCATAAGTAACTACACACTCGCTAAGGAAAGAAAAATAAAACTCACGCAATAATTTACATCCGCATCTTTTTGAGATTTTGAATCTTCAACCCCGCAACCCGTCAAGGTAATATTGGATTGGAGCAATCTATTGAATCCCCGCAACCCGTCAAGGTAATATTGGAACTCAATAGTCACTATAATTAACACCACACTGCCCCTCTTGGGAGTCTTGCATTATTTTTTTCTTTTTCTTTTTTTTTCTAGCCACTCATTTTTTTTTCATAAGCCGCTCTTATTTTTCTTTATTCCTCACCAAGAAATTTGTAAAGAAGAAAAGGAAAAACACCCGCTAAATATGGAGCATGACACAAGTCTAGTACACATAAAACGTGCTAACTTAGAATCTTAAGACGTACTCATATTAACCATGAATGATTAGCCAAAAATGCATAAGAGATTACGAACCAATTAAAACCGTACTTGATTATTTATTAACAATTATATACAAGCGAAGAAAATAGAGGTCAAGAAGAGAAGGGTTTAGCCACAAGTAATTGCCATGAAGTCTATCTAGCCCTTTTACACTTGCTTCAACTCTATCATTTCCCATTCTCCACAAATTTAAAATTTCAAAGAATGAAATTGGTGGAAGCTTAGCCTAATAGACCAATGAAGGACTACATGGTTAAGGATACTAGCTAGAGAGTGCTAAAATAAGCAAACTCGGGTTGAGTCAAAATATCCATGGCGGGCCTAATATGTCAAAGAAGTCTCAACTTGTTAAAACCATGTTTTATTATATTTTTCCTTTTTATATATTTTTGATGAAAAATAAAAGAAGAAATATATACAATGCAAATGTGTTATGCAAAATGAAAAATGATTGATGCAAAAATTATGAATGCATATTTTTGTTGGCCAAAGTAGATCAAAAATTTGAAAAATGTTGAAAATCCAATTTTCCCAAGTTATCATGAAGGACAATGACAAGTTCTAGGTAAGGTCACTTCGATAGAAGACCCCCCTACACTTAAGCTAAACATTGTCCTCAATGTTTAAGAGCATGGAAGTATAAAAACTTCCCCTACACTTATGACAATGAATAGACTTTGCTGAACCCAAGTTAAGGAAAGGACTACTATTAGTGAAATCAAGTTTAAGCACAACGTGTCAATGAAAAATCACTAAAGTAACGAAGTGAACCGGATACAAGGGCCTCCTCCATAAGCTCCAAAGCATGAGATGAGTGAGCAACCCTACAAACAAACATGAAGAAAAAAGAAGGTCTCCCCTACACTTATCTCCAAATCTATGCCTTTATTTCTAACCTACAACACTCTAACCTAGTTATACGATGCTTGAGTTAATGAGTCTCTAGCTCGACTCGTCCCTCAATGAATTAATTCATGGGGAAAATGGGGACCTCTTGGACCATTTCAACGGAAATGTCCTCCCCAAAGTAGTGCTTAACACGGTGACCATTCACTTTAAAATTTGGACCATCGGGTTGGGATAACTCAAGAGTTCCATAGGGAAACACTTGAGCAATAGTGAATGGACCGGACCATCTCGACTTAAGCTTGCCCGCAAAAAGCTTCAATCTTGAGTTAAAGAGGAGAACCGGCTCTCCAACTTTGAACTCACGATTCTTAATCTTAGCATCATGCAATTTCTTAGTCTTTTCCTTGTATAGCAAAGAATTCTCATAGGCATTGGCTCTCAACTCATCCATCTCATTGAGTTGATCTTTCCTATGTGAACCGGCTTGGTTTAAATCAAAGTTAGCCCACTTGAGAGCCCAAGATGCCTTATGTTCTAACTCAAATGGGAGGTGGCACGCTTTTCCATAGACAAGCCTATAAGGAGTACAACCAATTGGTGTCTTAAAAGCCGTCCTAAATGCCCACAAAGCATCATCAAGCTTATCCGACCAAGAAGCTCTATGCTCTCCCACCGTTCTCTCTAAAATTCTCTTTAAACCACGATTTGTGACCTCGGTTTGACCATTTGTTTGAGGGTGATACGCGGTAGAAAGTCTATGATTCACTCCATATTTCTTCATAACTCTCGTGAATTGATCATTACAAAAGTGCGTACCACGATCACTTATGATGGCCCGAGGTACACCAAATCTAGCAAACAATTGTTTCAAGAACTTTACAACCACTCTAGCATCATTAGTAGGTAAGGCTTTAGCCTCCACCCACTTAGACACATAATCCACCGCCACAAGTATATACTTGTTTCCCTTAGAGGATGGAAAAGGTCCCATGAAATCTATTCCCCATACATCAAATATCTCACACTCTTGGATAAAATTTTGTGGCATCTCATCACGTTGTGTAATTTTTCCTTGTCTTTGACAAACATCACAAAATTTCACCATCTCTTGGGCATCCTTGTAAATGGAAGGCCAATAGTAACCCGAATCAAAGACTTTCTTGGCGGTGTAGTTAGGCCCAAAATGTCCACCCGTAGGTCCTTTATGACATGCCTCTAAGATTTTAAATGCTTCGGGCCCATCTACACACCGTCTAATGATTTGGTCCGCACATTGCCTAAAAAGATATGGATCATCCCAAAAGTAATACTTAACTTCCTTAAGAAACTTTTTCTTTTGTTGGTAAGTAAGACCCTCAATAAGCACATTGCCCACAAGATAGTTTGCAATATCCGCAAACCAAGGTGTGGCATCCTCTTGGGAAGAGATAGACATGAGCTCCTCTAATGGAAAGGATTCATTGATTTCTTGATGTGGGAAATCTCCTTGAAAAGGATGCTCAAGTCTACTCAAATGATCCGCCGCTAAATTCTCGGCCCCTTTTTTATCACGAATCTCTATCTTAAACTCTTGAAGCAACAAAACCCATCTCAAAAGCCTAGGCTTAGCATCTTGTTTTGTCATAAGATACTTGAGAGCGGAATGATCCGTATACACTATGGTCTTGGAAAGCACAAGGTATGGTCTAAACTTCTCAAAAGCATATACTATAGCAAGCAACTCTTTTTCCGTGGTAGTGTAATGAAGTTGTGCACCGGTCATGGTTTTACTTGCATAGTGTATAGGTTGGAAATGCTTATTAACTCTTTGTCCTAAGACGGCCCCCACCGCATAATCACTAGCGTCACACATAAGCTCAAAAGGTAATTCCCAATTTGGAGAAACCAAAACGGGAGCCTTTGTCAATTTTTCCTTAAGTGTCTCAAAAGATTCTAAACAAGCTTGGTCAAAAATGAAAGGAGCCTCTTTCTCCAAGAGATGAGTCATCGGTCTAGCTATCTTAGAAAAATCTTGTATAAAGCGCCTATAAAAACCCGCATGACCTAAGAAACTCCTCACACCTTTAACCGAGGTGGGTGGGGGAAGCTTAGCAATCACATCAATTTTGGCTCGATCAACTTCTAATCCCTTATTGGATATCTTGTGTCCTAAAACAATTCCCTCTTTCACCATAAAGTGACATTTCTCCCAATTAAGCACCAAACGTGTTTCCTCACAACGCTTAAGCATTCTCTCAAGATTGGTGAGACAAGAGCTAAAGGAGTTCCCAAATACGGAAAAGTCATCCATAAAAACCTCCATGGTTTGCTCTATCATGTCATGGAAAATTGCCATCATGCACCTTTGAAACGTCCCCGGTGCATTACATAGGCCAAAAGGCATCCTCTTGTAAGCAAATGTACCGTATGGACAAGTGAATGTGGTCTTTTCTTGATCCTTAGGGTCAATAGGGATTTGGAAATAACCCGAAAAGCCATCAAGAAAACAATAGTACTCATTTCCCGCTAAGCGTTCAAGCATTTGATCCATAAAGGGAAGCGGGAAATGGTCTTTCCTAGTTGCCTCATTGAGTTTTCTATAATCAATGCAAACTCTCCAACCGGTTACAAGTCTTGTGGGAATAAGCTCATTGTTCTCATTAGGCACCACGGTGATTCCACCCTTCTTTGGAACACAATGAACCGGGCTAACCCATGGAGAATCGGAAATGGGATAAATCATACCCGCATCTAAGAGTTTAATCACTTCCTTCTTAATAACCTCATGAATTTTTGGGTTAACTCTCCTTTGGTTTTGAATGGCGGGTTTATAATCATCCTCCATAAGGATTTTGTGAGTACAAAAATGTGGATCAATTCCCCTTATGTCGGATATTTTCCATGCTAAAGCTTTCTTATGTTTCTTAAGGACTTCAATGAGTTGCTCCTTCTCATCCTCTTTCAATTCCTTAGCAATAATCACCGGTAATTGGTCTTTTCCTTCTAAGAAAGCATATTCTAAGTGGGATGGAAGTTCCTTAAGTTCAATGGGAGGTGGACTCTCTATGGAAGGTTTCACTATGGAAGGTTCCTCAATGGTAATCTCGTGTGGAATAGGAGAAGGAATAGGGTCCTCATTGAGCAACTTTTGGATTGTAAGAATATCTTCTTCCCAATTAATGGGAGAATCATCATCACCAAGAAAGTTGGACTCAAATTCCTCCAAGAGGAAATCACTCTCTCCAAAAGGTGTTAAAGAGGGAGCAATTGAGGCCACGGTTTCAACATGTGGAATCTCATCACTAGCATTCTTACAAGCATCATGAAAGTGTTCATTACACACTTCATCTAGCACATCCACAATGTTAATCGTCTCACAAGGTCTAGACTCCTTAACCTCTTTTCTATCACAAACTTTCCCTAACTTAAACACCACTTTCTCATCCTCTACTCTCATAATTAATTCTCCTTCCGCCACATCTATCAAGGTACGACCCGTTCTCAAAAACGGTCTACCAACAATCAAAGGAACTCTAGGATCCATGTCATAATCGACCACTACAAAGTCGGCCGGAAAGGTAAACTTATCCACACCTACAAACACATCTTCCGCTATACCTACGGGGTGAGCTATGGTTCGGTTGGCTAGTTCAAGAGTCATCCTAGTGGGGGTGAGCTCGGGAAGAGAGAGTTGTTTCCAAACCGATAAAGGCATGAGATTTATGCTTGCCCCTAAATCCGCCAAAGCCATGCAATTTTCAACACCGGGAAAATTGCAAGGTATCAAGAAGCGCCCCGGATCTCCAAGTTTTGTTGGTAAGGTTTTAAGTAACACCGCGGAACAATTTTCATTAAGTGATGTGTTGGGCAAGTCAACCAATTTTTCTTTGTTTGAGAGCAAATCCTTGAACATCTTAGCAAACTTTGGCATATAAGCAAGAGCTTCCGCAAAGGATATGTTGATATTGAGTTGCTTGAACATCCTTAAGAAATTGGACACTTGTATGTCATCTTTGTTCTTTAACTTGTCCTTTTTCAACCTTGAAGGGTATGGAAGAGTGGTTTTGGGTGTAGGTGGAATAGGTGTTGTAGTGGAAGATTTGTCTTTGTTAGCCTCGTCGTTGGGAAGTGTGGAAGGTGAAGGAGAAGTATGAGGTGGTTGAGAAGGTGTGTTTAAGTGAATAGGAGCACTTTGAGGAGGTGGAGTAGAAGTAGAAGGCTTATCACAAGTAGGAGCACAAGTGGGTTGAACAATAGTAGGTTTAGGAGGTGAAGGATCCTTTGTTGTTGTACCACTCCTTGTTGTAATAGCATTGACATTGGCCCTAGGATTTGTTTGTGTGTTGGAAGGTAAAGCCCCTTGTGGTCTTTGATTTAATGCCATGAAAAGCTTATTGAATTGGTCATTCATTTTCTTGTCCATAGCTTGGAATTTCTTTTCATTCTCTTGATTCATCTTTTGCAAAAGATCCATTGTGTTTAACTCTTGTGGCACATAACCTTGAAAACCTTGAGGTTGGAAAGGTAAAGGTTGGGAGTTAAATCCTTGATTTGGTGGATAAAAAGTACTTGCTTGAGGTTGAAATTGATTTGGTGCCTTGTAATTATTTCCTTGGTATGGTTGTCTTTGCCCTTGATTCCTTGCTAGAAGTTGAGGAGGATTTTGTGGAATTTGGGTGGGTGGTTGGGGTGGAAAGCCGGGTGGAGTAAGGTAATTTTGGGATTTGTAAGAAAGGTTATTTGGATTGATGTTAGGCTTGAAGTGTTCACGGTGTTCCTCTTGGTAAGCATAGCATTCCCCTTGATACCCTTGCACCTTGTCACATTGTTCATAAGAGTGAGGGCCTCCACAAGTAACACAAGAAATGGTGATGGCATTCACATTGTTTGAGGACTTGTTCAATGTCATGCTCTTAAAATCTTGAATCATGCCTTGAGTCATTTCTTGTCCTTGTTTGACTTGTTGAAGAATCTCTTGAAGAATTTGGATTTCACAAGGGGTTTTAGAAGTATTTTGGATCACATGAACTCTTTCTTCAAATGGATCGTTTGTTTGAACCATTGCCTTAGTCTCAATAATGGTCAAAGCCTCTTGGTATGTCTTGAAATGAATACTCCCTCCCGCGGAAGCATTTAGTGAATCTTGGTGGTGAGGTTTAAGGCCATTGTAGAAGGTATTGATTTGGGTTAGATCATCCATTCCATGATTAGGGCATCGCCTCAACAACTCACTATACTCTTCCCAAGCATCACCAAAGGATTGACTAGGTTTTTGTGTAAAGCCCATAATCATATTTCTCAAAGCCATAGTCTTTTGTGGAGGAAAGAATTTGTTCAAAAACTTAGTGGTAAAACCATCCCATGTGGTGATACTATCGGGTGGTTGAGTGTCTAACCAATGCTTAGCACTCCCATCTAGTGAAAATGACACTAACAACAATCTAATGACATCCGGTGGAACCCCATTATGCTTAATGGTATTGCAAAGTGAAAGGAATCTCTTAAGATGAGCATGGGGATCCTCATTTTGTTTTCCATAGAAAGGTGATGCAGCAACCATATTGATCATAGATGTATGTAGCTCAAATGTGTTAGCGGGATAGTCGGGAATCTTAATGGCACTAACAAATCCATGAATGTTGGTTTGCATACGTTCAAACAAAGTACGGTTATCAACAGCCATGGCTCCTTGTGGTGGTGACAAAGCACGATTCTCGTGATCGGCTTGGTGGACGGTGGTGGTCTTACTCTTTCTCTTCTTCTTCCTTTTCGGAGGAAGAGGTTGTACACCAATCGGTATTTGTGCACGCCCGCGAGTGAGCATGCAACTCAATACGAGGAATGAGAGAGAAGCTCTCGTGTGACTTTGAAAAGAATAAGATTATCCTCTTCGAGTTTCGATATTAAATATCCACAAGAAAGTAACAATATATGTAATACTACTTTGGGTGCAAGACCCTCAATGAAGCTTTCCTTCTTAGAATACTCCCAAGTGAACGGGGGGTTAGGTGGCGCGAAGCACTTAAGTACCTATTGACCCTTAGATGGCATTTTATAGCACATCGCCTTTCTATTCACTTAAATGTTCGTATTCTTCGAATTATTGCTTATTGAGAGTATTTATCTATTCTTGCTTTATTTTGTTTGATCGATACGCGTGTCAAGGACCGGAGCGCCCCTCAACACGGTGTATTGCCTCGGCAATACTTATGGAAGATATGTAGATTGATTGTTCTTATACGTATACGTATGTACTTATAATAATATATGGAAAATATTTTTGTATTTATGAGTTTTTATTGGAAAATACTATATGTACATAAAAACCGAGAGAATCCAATAATATATATTTTTGAGTGCAATCTCTTAGGAAAAAGATTGCTTTTTGGATTTTTTAATTTTTTTGGTCAATTCTTTAGGAAAAGAATTGTTTTGTTAATTTTTTAGTTTTTATATATTTTTATATTTTTGATTTTTTATTTGTTTTTGATTTATGATACGTAAAAATAACGTTCACAAAGTGAACGGATCCCAAAAGCCAATGAAAACCGTCAATCGATAGTCTCTCGTGTAGTCAAAGAACCGGCAGCGGCGCCATTTGAAATGTGTATAATGCAAGTTCGTTTTCTCAGTTCTTAACTAATAGAAAGTCCAATCAATGTCAAATTTATAATTGTTTTTGGTTGTTCAAGCTTGCTTGGTAATCTATTGCTAATTCAAACAATACTAAGTAAAAATGAAAAATATAAACCTACTTATACGTAAAACAAATTGCAAATTCCAAATTTTATTCAAGTAAAATATTAAAATGCAAAATATAAAACTATAAGGGCTGAAAATGTAATTTCTATGAAATGTAAATGCTTGAAATGTAAATTCTAAAAGTTACAAGGACTAAAAATGTAAATCAGTTAACTAAAAGGACTAAACTTGTAAAAACTTTAACAAAATAACCAAAAACTAACAAACTAACAAACTTTTAAACTGAATTTTAACAAACTAACAAATGCAAGGACTGATTATTGCAAATACCAGAAAATTAGGAAGATTAAGCTAGGTTTAAACACTAATTGAAATCCAGGGACTAAAGTGCAATTTTCCAAACTTTCCTAGTAAAAACGGGCTCAAAGAAAGAATAAGCTCGTTTGAGCTTATTTCTCAACCAATTAAGCTGAAACAACTTGCAAACAACTTCAAATCCAATAATAGAAACGTGTATTCAAGGATTTTGGCTAAAAGTCCAAAATAAGCAAAAGAGTGCTTATCAATAAGCTCAAAATAAGCTACAGCTTAATCCAAACATCCACAACTTGATTTTTGTAAAGAAAATGAATAAGCACTTGATTTAAAGCAGGGGAAATCAAACTAGAACAAATTTCATCCACTAATAAGCTAGAAATCTGAAAATAAGCTCAAATGAGCTTATGTTGACCAAACGTTGACCAGATTTTGGAAAAAGCTCAAAATCTCAAAACTTGATATTCAACCCTTTCTAAACTGATTTGTGAAAGAAAATTAGGACTTTTATGAAGTGGATTATTAGAACTAGTAAAACAGTAAGCTAATCACATCAGAGAATGCAATTTGCTCAGGTCTTAACTAATAAGCTGTTTTCTTGCTTAATTCTTGAAACTGTAGAATTTCCTCTTAGAGACAGAAAGATTATGTTATAAGCTATAACTAGAAACTGGTTTGAGCAAATATGATCTAGTAATGAAGGAGAAATGATCAAGTGAATTTGGCAAGTTTTGTAATGAAAACTGAATTCAAGTATGACCCAAACTTTTTATCAACCAATTGCCTTTTTGACTAATTTTATGACTTACAAATGACTCAGGACTACTAGTTAACTTCTAAGGACTGCAAATGATCACTTAAAATCCAATTAACAACACTTGAATACTGATTTAACACTAGTCCCAAACACTCCTTTATCTGATTATGATCAAACTTTTACAAAGGATTTTTGAGTTATGATTAAGACTGAGTAAAGAGCTATAGTAAACTAGTTTAGGTGATCCAAATGAGATGTATTCCAGCTAAGAACAAGTAATCACCAGGACTAGAACTGCAAGTAGCTAATGGACTAAAAAGAACTGAAAATCAGCTTAAAACTACAAGATTGAAAACAAGCACAAGTATGAGAAAGCTAAACTACAAACACTCAAACACAATCAATCAGCAACTAATCAAGTTTAATCAAACAGCCATCAAAGTTATCTAAGAAATTGAGCATGCAAGTACTTGTTTAGAGGAACAAAAATCAGAAACTTTGGAACCTATTGTAGTAATCCTTTGGGTAGAAGAGGAGCGCTGAGCTCTCTTGCCCTAGTGATACCACCACCTATCACTAGCTTTCAACTCAAATCAACAACCAAAACAGCTACAACTCATCATTCTGCCATGAAAACTTCAAGAAACTAGGAATGAACTGAATTTTTGATCAAACAGCAACAAATCTTCAACAAAGTCAGTTATGATCAATGTATGATCATAACAAACTTCTAACAGCAACAATTGAATCCAATAACAGCAAGAAAGTAGCAGGAATTGAAGAACAGGATTTGGCGGGAAAACTGGAATTTGAAATTTTATTGATGAAATCAGTTACAAATGGTTGTTACAAGGTTCTAACTAACTAACAAACTCAAGAGTTTGTCAGACTCTTGAGTTGTTAGGTGAAAAGGAGGGAAAAGAAGAAAAGTAAAATTGAGAGAACTAGGTGTTTTCAGAATTAAGCTACTCATGACAAATGAAGTACTAGCTAAGTATTTATAGGCAAAATAAGAAGATTCAGTTGGAGTTGTGACGTGTTTGAGCCAATCATCATTTGACACGTGGAGGAATTCTGCCAATCTTCTTTGAAGGTGATGAACACATTTTGGGGATTTTTGATTCAATGGATTATATGTTAATTGGTTAACACCATTGGATTCGTCTCTTCAAAACGAGCAACTTTGATGTTTTGATCTTCTTCTGAAATGCATTCTATCAAAAACGCGATCTGGAAATATTTCTTGTGAAGGAGAAGGACACGTGGCATTTTCTCATTGGTTGAAAAAGAGAGTTGCGGATTGCACTGTTATGATTGGGTATTAAATGTGGCGGCTGTGAGTGGGAAGTTATTACTTGATCCGTGTGACCCTTTCTCTTGTTTCTCATTGGTTAATAGCCTAAGCACATGGATTGATCTTTATTAACTTTCCAAACTTGGCAGAATAAGCCCCTTAACTTGGCAGATTTCTCTTTAAGGCTAGACACTTCATTTCTTTGACAATTTTGGCCCTTCAACTTTGATTCTTCAACAAAATGACCCTTTGACTTGATTGACTTTGTAGTTTGACCAGGTTTGACTTGGATCTTGACTTTGCAGTATTTGCACTTTAAGTCCCTCAACTTTCAAGACTTGTCAAGATAGGTCCTTGAGCTTTGAAAACTTGTCACTTGTGATCCTTCCTTGTCTTTTTCATCCTTTTGAGCTTGGTTTTTCCTTGTTTGCTTGAAATTGTATCCTTTTACCTACATAAGATCACACAAACACAAACATACCACATAACACTGCTTTTTACAATATAAAAGGGTATTTTGCTTCGTGTTTTAGGGTTATTTGTTGATAAAAAGGATATGAGTTTAAGCTCATATCACATATGTGAATGGTCTTAAACACAATCTTATTAGCATCAGCCAATTGTGTGATGCTGACTATAAGGTTTTGTTTACTAAGACTCAGGGAACCATATTCAACAAAAACAATGATGTTGTGCTGATTGCACCTAGAAGGAGAGATGTTTATGTCATCAACATGGCTGTGTGCTCTGAAGACAACTCAAATTGTTTTCTTGCTAAAGCCTCTGAAAGTGTCAATTGGCTGTGGCACAAACGACTGTCTCATCTCAACTTCAAGAACATCAATAAGATAGCCACTCAAAACTTGGTTGCTGGTCTACCTTCAGTAATGTTTTCCAAAGACAAAACTTGTTCTGCCTGTGTCAAAGGAAAGCATCACAGGTCTTCATTCAAGACTAGGCAATCATTCTCTATTGACAAGTGCTTACATCTCCTTCACATGGATTTGTTTGGGCCTGTCAAACCTCAGACCATTAATCACAACAAATACACCTTGGTCATAGTTGACGAATTTTAAAGATACACATGGGTGTTCTTCCTCAGAAAGAAAAGTGAAGCAGCTGAAACCATCATGTCCTTCATCAGACAGGTTGAAAATATGAATGATGTTAGAGTCAAAGCTCTAAGAAGTGATAATGGTATTGAATTCAAGAATCATCAACTTGAATCTTTTTGTGATGAAAAAGGGATTTCTCAGAACTTCTCTTCAGCTGGCACCCCTGAACAAAATGGTGTGGCTGAAAGAAGAAACAGGACTTTGATTGAAGCAGCAAGAACTATGTTAAATGGTGCAGCCTTACCAAAGCAATTTTTGGGAGAAGCTGTTCACACTGCCTGCTACACTCAAAACAGATCAATCATTGTCAAAAGACATGGTAAAACCTCCTATGAAGTCTTCATAAAAAGATCTCCAGACGTCAGCTATTTTCATGTGTTTGGGTGCCCTGTGTTTATTTATAACTACAGGGATAAACTTGGAAAGTTTGATGAAAAAGCTGATGATGGTTTCTTTTTGGGATACTCTCCAACAGCCAAAGCCTTCAGAGTATTCAACATCAGAAGACAAGAAGTAGAAGAAACATTCCATGTTAGATTCAATGAAGATGATGAAGTCATACAGAGAACAGGAACAGAGGGTGATGAAATAGATTTTAATGAAAATATTTCTTTCCCAAGTGATAAGTTCACAGAACCCAGACCTACCAGTCATCATCACTCCAACACTCTCACTCCTTATGTCCCTGCCTTTGACCCTCTGTCTACTCACAACATAGAAGTTCCTACCTCTCAGGAACTTGATGAAGAAGAACCTCAAATTTCTGATGGTCCTTCTCATGATATTGATGACTCACTAATTCTTCAAATCCCTGAAGATTCTCCTGCTGATAATGAAATAGCTTCCTTTGATATGGCTGAAGAAGACTCTGACACTGAAGTAGTCTTTGAAGAAAGCCATCCTAGTCAGCAGGATGAGACTCAAATTGTACCAGCTATGCCCTCAAGTACTCCTGTTCTTGAATCCCCAGCTCCTCAAAGTAAGTGGTCAAGAGATCAACACATTCTTCTTGTCAATATTATTGGGGAACCAAATGCAGGGGTCACAACCAGACAGCGAATCCAAGACTCAGAGTCAGCCTCAGCTAATGAATTTCTCTTTGCTAAATTTCTCTCACAAATTGAACCTAAAAGAGTAGCTGAGGCTCTGGTAGAAGAAGGATGGGTAGCTGCTATGCAAGAAGAAATCAATCAGTTCAAAAGGAACAAAGTATGAACACTAGTGCCAGCTCTACCTGGAAAGAATATCACAGGCACTAGATGGATCTATAGAAATAAGATGGATGAGATTGGGAACATCATCAGGAACAAGGCCAGACTGGTAGCACAGGGGTTCTCTCAGGCTGAAGGAATTGATTATGATGAAACTTTTGCACCTGTTGCTAGACTTGAAGCCATCAGAATCTTCCTTGCTTATGCTGCCTATATGAACATCACTGTGTATCAGATGGATGTTAAGAGTGCCTTCCTCAATGGTGATTTGGCTGAGGAAGTGTATGTTGCACAACCTGAAGCATTTGAGAACAGCGAGTTTCCCAACCATGTGTACAGACTTCACAAGGCAATGTATGGTCTGAAACAAGCTCCAAGAGCATGGTATGAAACTCTTTCAAGTTTCTTAACTGAAAATAAATTTGTCAGAGGTTCTATTGATAAAACACTCTTTAACTTCAAGGACAAGAGTGATTTCATCATTGTGCAGATTTATGTGGATGATATCATCTTTGGGTCAACAAATGTCAATCTTAGTAAACGTTTTGCTAAATTAATGACCAAGAAATATGAGATGAGTATGATGGGTGAATTAACTTACTTTTTGGGCTTTCAAATTAAACAATGTCCTAAGGGAATTTCAATTTGTCAAGAAAAGTATGTTAAGGATTTGCTTAAAAAATATGACTTAGCTGATTGTGCATCAGTGAAATGCCCCATGCTTCCACCCAACAACTTGGGCCCTGATGAGTCAGGGGTCTCTGTCAATGAGACTTTATATAGAGGCATGATTGGGTCACTCATGTATCTAACAGCTAGTCGACCAGATATCCAATTCTCCACATGTCTCTGTGCAAGGTACCAAGCTAACCCAAAAGAATCCCATCTAGTGGCTGTTAAGAGAATTTTCAGGTATCTCAAAGGAACACCATCCCTAGGTCTATGGTATCCAAAGGAATCAGGCTTTGATCTCAAGGCCTATTCAGATTCAGATTATGCTGGATGCTGTATTGACAAGAAAAGCACTTCAAGCAGCTGTCAAATCCTAGGAGGAAAATTGGTTGGACGGAGTGCTAAGAAGCAAAACTCTGTGGCTATGTCTTCAGCTGAAGCAGAATATGTCACTGCAGCCAGCTGTTGTGCTCAGGTGCTCTGGATGAAAAGTCAATTGGCTGACTATGAAATCTTGTATGACAAAGTGCCAATCTTTTGTGACAACACCAGCGCCATTTCCATATCCAACAACCCTGTTCTTCACTCTTGTACCAAACACATTGATATCAGGTATCATTTTATCAGGGATCATATAATGAAGGGAGATATTGAGCTGCATTTTGTTCCCACAGAGCTGCAACTAGCTGATATTTTTACAAAGCCTTTGGCTGAACCTTCGTTCAACAGGCTAGTTGCTGAGTTAGGGATGCTCAATATCTCAAAGCCTGTGGCTTGATATTAAATGTGTTCATTAAATGATTGATTCTATATTAAATGTTTTTCACATGAAACTAGGTAGTTACTTTCTAAGTAAATGCAAAAAACATTCTCAAATATTTAATCATTTATTTTTCGGATAACGAGGAGACAAACTTTTTGAAAGGTTAAGGGGACCCACTTGAGCAGTCATTTTTGCACCTTGCATTTAATACGGTTGAATAACTGTTCACTTAGTTTGAATATATATTGTCTCCTTTCTCTTCTCACCCACCACCATTCTAAAATCTACTTCTCTCTCTAAGTTCCTATCTCTCTTAACCATCCACCATTTTCTTTCACCTTCAACCTCAAATCCATGGCGTTTTCAGTTCCCAAAGCTTCAAATGTTAACTTCGAGATCAACGAGAGCATCCTCGCCTCCAACAACGCCATTGGATGGATTAAGGCACCAAACAGCACCTATTCAGATCTGGTACATTTCATGCAGAATTGTGACCTAAATGAAGCCTTCACCAAATCCCCATCCACCTTTTACCAAGAATACCTTAGGGAATTCTGGTATTCTCCTGAAGTGGTAGAAGACACCATAACATTTAGCCTTTCATGCAATGAACACCCTTTTGCCTTCTCCCTTAAAGACTTTTCAAGTGTGGCCGGATTGAAGCATGGAGATGAATGCCTGAAGGTAGTTGACAAAAAGGCTGTCAAGGAGGCCCTGGCCACACTCAACCCTTGCCATGATGTTAACCCTGCACTTACACCAGCTGAGGTCCTCGCCAAATCTCCTCTGAAGATTAAGTATTTCACTCCCATGTGGCGTGTCCTCTTCACCCACATTGTTAAATCCCTGGGAGGAATGCAGGGATCACAGGATCAGATGTCTTTCAACCATCAGGCTATTGCTTATGGATTAATCTGGGGAGCTGATGTTGACGTTGGAAGCATTCTCTTCTCCAATCTTGTAGAACAGCTGAAGGGAAGGAATCAGGTCAGAGAAAAGAATATCTGTTATGTGCGCTTCCTGTCTCTGATCTTTGAAAGCCTGCTGGGAGATAACTACCACAACAAGGCCTTGACTGCTCTTAAGCCCTATCGCATCACAGGCGCCATCTACAAGGAAATAGGAGCTGAAGATGTCCCTGTCACCGCCCATATGCTGAATGTGGCCAACCAAGTACCAAACGCTGAGAAGCCCTTGCTCCCTTCCTCTGAGAAGGTGAATACTTCTAGTGTTGCTGGCAAGTCTATGTCTTTGACCTCTGGGTAGCACACTACTAAGTCCAAGGCTTCATCTGGCCAACAGCCTAAGAAGAAGAAAATCCCCTCTTCTTCCCACTCCAAAGCTGTTACTAAGGCCAAGGGAAAGAAGATTGACACCTCCTCTGGTCCAGATACTCTTGTGGATTCGGATTCTTTGGCTGACAAACAACAGGCGTCTAGTGTCTCAAAGTCAGCTGAGACGACAGGAAACCAGCCTGATCAAGCTGATATCTCACAGGTAATCAGTGTACATTTTTAGAGGTTCACAAGCAGCCACTCTCATTTGTCTGTAGGAGAGAGTGGTGAAGTTAGGGTAATCCTCGACCCATAGAAGTCTGTCAATACACTTAGAATCCTTTAAGACTTCTGTACACCCTGTCTTTGCACCAGGGAATGATTCATTTGTGTTTATAAAGCACCCGATGACCCTGCACCCTCTAGACAGTATTCAGGCTAACAACAACCTGAATACACTAATGTCTCAACCTTGATCAGTTGTACTTCACACAGCCTCTTGGTTCCCTCCTTAAAAGAGTCCCAAAGGATTTATCCTTTCAGGGGGAGCTGAATCATCACCCTCAACTTTCCTAGGGGCAGCGTAACAGGTGACCTACAACCACATATGTTTCACTCTTAAAAGAGTCCCAAATGTTTTTACCTTTTGGGGGGGCTGAATAATCACACTCAGCTTTCCTAGGGGCAGCGAATGGCGATCATTAACCTTATTTTTCACACTTAAAAGAATCCCAAGGATTTATCCTTTGGAGTGGCTGAGTAATCACCCTCAGCCTCTCTGGGACAGCGAAATAGCGACCATTCCCCTTATATTTTTCCCTGTTACTAATTACAACAAATTTGTAGGCTGAAATTGTACAGCCAGTCATCGAGACTCAGGTACAACAAGAAAAGGAGGCTGATACAATGACTCAAGACAAACCAAATGATGAAGAGCCTGTGTTAAATGCTGATGAAGAAATGCTCTCATTAGAAGATTATGTCTCTGATATTGAGTCCATGCCTGAGGATGAATTCCCTGAAGGAATGTTCGATGAAGAGGATGAAGAAGATGAGGAAGACCAGCTGTCTGTCTCTCCTCCTAAAGAAATAGCTGTGTCTACACCAGCTGGTGACAAGACTTCTCCTCCCAAGGATGCTGTTGATACTCCCAACTCTGCTACATCCACTACAACAGTTTTCCAATCTCCAGCTTATGACCCAACATCAGAATTTCTCTTGTTTGATCATCCTGCCCAGACAAACTTTGACTTATTACCAAGGGGGATGGCTATGCTCAGCAAAGCCTCAATATCAAGAATCTTCAGCCTGTTTATCATCAATCAGATATTGAGCGCTTATCAAGGAAGCTGGATGTGATCAAGTCTGAAATGCACAACTTCACTGTGACATTTCCAGGCATCATCAAAAAGGCTGTGACTGAGGCTGTGACTGAGCCAATTCAGGATGGTGCAAGAAGAGGTGTAGCCCAGGGACTCAGTCATCTTTCAAGAAGAATAAAGGATGCCATTGACTCAGCCGTCCCTGCCATGTTCCATGAACATGAACTCACTATGCACAGGCAATTTAATGCTGTTCGCACCAGGCAATACCGCCATGCTAACTTTATTGTCAGGCGTGTTCAGGCAAATACTAATGCAAATGCCAACCTCCTGCTGAAGATTGCCAGGGCTTCAAGAAAAAGACAACGTACTATGGATGCCTCTATGGAGCAGATTGCAAGACGTTTTCAAGCACGTTCATCCAAACATCTGCGAAGTAAGGATAAACGTGAGGGGGAGAAGAATACAACACTCAGCCTTGCATCTGCTAAACAAGGCTCATCATCAGCTAACCCCACCATCACACCTGTTCCTCTCCAAGTCATCACACCTACTATAATACCTGATGATGAGGATAATACTCAGGGGGAGAAACAAACTCAAGATGGAGCTGACTCATCAAAGTCTCTGGTTTTGGTTAACACCAGCAAGCCTGAGGATGATGATGAGCCAGCTGCCAAGAAATTAAAATTCACTGTTAGCTCTCTCCCCAAAGCTATTCAAACTCAGGCTCAGACAACGTTTATCAAAAGAGCTGATGTTTTGAAAAACATAAGTGTGGAGTCCTCTGTCTCGAAGAAAGGAAAGGAGATGGTTTTGGTTGACACAGATACCAAACTTAAGAAGATAGCTGCGATGCTAGAGACAGGAGGATCCACCACAGACCTTTCCCAATTCTCAACTTTTACACCTTCCGATGAGATTCCTTTGACCCCTGAAGAAATAGAGCAACAGGCTGAAGAATTCAAAAGATTAAATGAACTCAAGACAGGCAAAGAATTAAATGAAGCTACTCTGAGGAAGATGACACCACCTGAAAGGGAAAAACAAAAACAAAGGTTGAGGGAAATGGAAGTAAAACGCGCTGAGGCTTTAAGGAAAGTCAAAGCTGACTATGATGCCTGCGTGAACAACAGATATGCTTCTGGCAAGGTAACAAAGTTCAAATAAACCATTCATAAATCCACAAACACCCCTCAGATGATCTTATGGAGGGAAAACCAACAGAGAAATATGGATGTGTTTGACAACTTCAGGTTAAAGACATTTGGGTTATCAGAATGGTTCGAACTTGAAGCCTTAGCTGCCAAGAAGTCTGGACAGGCTAATTTTCTTTTGCTTAAAACTCTGAAGGCCAAGTTTAACTGGATCAAGGAAACAACAGCCAAACTTAAGATTGATCCCCCACCACAGCTTTTTGAACAAGAACCCCCAAAGACAGGCAACAAAAGGAGAAGGATTTCACAAATTGTTAATGAAACTTTTGTTACTGAAGATGTTCAAGTGGATGGCATGCACAGGGATTTGATCCTCCCAAATGGTATTGTTGGCCCTGTTGATGGTCAGACATACACAGAGCCTGAAAGAGGAATGGCATTCATGAACAAGGCTTGCCAGTATGCTTTTCAAAGAGAAGATGAGCTATGCTTAGCTTCAACTATTCAGCTACTCTGTCACAAGAAGTGTCTCAAGATCAACACAGAGTATTCCAAGAAGTTTGCAAAGACTTTGCAGGATGAAATTGATAACAGATTAGACTTGGCTGAAGCTGAAGAAAGAATTAAAAATGATGACTATTGAAGATGTTCACAGCCCTTTTTACCTTCATCTTTTATTTTGCTTATGTAATGCACTTGTAATTTTCTATAAGTTTTAATAAAATCATGAGGTATGTTTGTTTAGATCTGTTATGTGTAAGAAGAAGCTGTTAAACTCACTTACCTTAACTTAGTTAGATCTAGCATTATTTATGTTTAAATAGGGGGAGATTGTTGGGAATCTAAACTTGTTAGATTCACTGATCATTGATTTAAACATAATTAGGCTGTTAGATAGTCCCTTGCCTGTGCCTAGGAGGCAGGCAAGTTTCGCAAGACTCACAGAGATCCAAGTCTCTGTGAGCAACCTCAGAGGAGTCCATGTCAGAGACATTGTCACGGAAGTCGAAGAATTACCTGAAGACATACTCATTGGCTGTGATGGATAACAGCCAAGATGTATCAGGGACTCTGAGGGGTTGAGAGTTAACAGGGGTGGCAATACCCTGATAACTCTCAGCACACTTTGGACATGCCATTTGTGTGTTCGAGACTATGAAGAATAAGGAAACTGTTTTTGACAACTGTTCCTTAAAGCATAATGGAAGACTACCAAGAATAGAAGGACATCATGTGACTGATGTGGGAACTTGTAAATGCTTGTGTAGTCGCCATCAAGTACTGTTTAAGTCAAACTCGTAACACTATAAATATGATGTGTATCCATGCATTAATGTTCAACACTTTGAGATATTAAGAACATTATTGCATATAACTTAGTGAATCAAACAGCTACGACTGTATTCATAAGTTAGGGTTTATTGTTGTTCAAAGTGTGCACAACACATTGTCATCAAACTGTGTTATCCATAACACATGTAATTCTTTATTATACAATAATAAGATTACGTTTGAAAAGTAATACCTTGTGTTGATTAAGTTAAGATTAGGGTTTCTTGCATTGATTAGGGACTTTCAAAGGTGAATAAAAAAAATTACATGGTACCATGGTTATGGTGAAGGTGGATATTGAGAATACTATCTATACGATCTTAGGGTTTTAGGGGATGGAAAAAGAAGTTGTAATTAGAAGTCGTAGAAACTGAACAAAATCTCTGGACCAACTTGCTAAAAGATTCATCTGTGACAGAAATCGCAGTTGTAATGTGAGATAGCCCCTCTGCAAAACATTTGTAAAGCCTAATCGCAAATGTTTTTCATGTGTATGAATTTTTGGAAAAGATAATCATCTAACAATATAACTTCTAAACTTATCGAAACCAAAAAGATAATTGTGATTATCTTTAGAAAATATTCTAATTCAGTTTCTTGTAAAATAGTATATATCTCTAAGAAAATTAAAGTCGTTATATATTTGGTTTTGCAATATACAACCAATAAAATTGTGTTGGTCCAATGGTTAAGGTGCATCCACAATAATATGATGTACCTATGTTTGAACCTTGTAAAAAACATTTTTAATTAAAACCAGATTTTATTAAAAACGAATTTTGATTATTATAATGCAAAAAATCGAGATTTTATTAAAAACAAACTTTAAAATCACAAATTTAGATTAACTTAAAAATAAACTAAAATACTGATGACATGGATTAAGAGCATGATGATGTGGTATTTCCCTCCTGTTATATATATATATATATATATATATATATATATATCTATATCTATATATATATATATATATATATATATATATATATATATATATATATATATATATATATATATATATATAATATATATATATATATATATATATATATATATATATATATATATATATATATATATATATATATATATATATATATATATATATATATATATATATATATATATATATATATATATATCAAATCAAATCAAATCAAATCAAATCAAAAACCCTTATATAGGAAGGATGGTGAAACAATTCCTTAAATACAAAATTATATAAAAATGACACATGTAATTCATCAAAAGATTTCCATAAAATGCTTCAAAAATAAAATAGAAATTACAAATGATGCCTTAAATAGAAAACTCTATAAAAATATAAATAGAAATTAAAAATGATGCCTTAAATACAAAAATCTATAAAGATATATAAGGAAGGATGGTGAAACAATGCCTTAAATACAAAATTCTTTAAAAATGATTCCTTAAAATACTTCAAAAATAAAATAGGAATTACAAATAATGCCTTAAATTCAAAAATCAATAATAAATATATATAGGAATTACAAATGATGTCTTAAATACAAAATTCTATAAAAATATATAAGGACAGATGGTGAAATAATGCCTTAAATACAAAATTCTATAAAAATGATTACATAAAATGCTTCAAAAATAAAATAGGAATTACAAATAATGACTTAAATACAAAATGCTATAAAATATATATATAGGAATTATAAATGATGCCTTAAATACAAAATTCTATAAAAATATATATGGAAGGATGGTGAAACAATGCCAAAAATACAAAATTATATAAAAATGATTCCATAAAATGCTTCAAAAATAAAATAGGAATTACAAATGATGCCTTAAATACAAAATTCTATGGAATTATAAATGATGCCTTAAATACAAAATTCTATAAAAATATATACGGAAGGATGGTGAAACAATGCCTTAAATAAAAAATTCTATAAAAATGATTCCATAAAATGCTTCAAAAATAAAATAGGTATTACAAATGATGTCTTAAATACAAAATTCTATAAAAATATATATAGGAATTACAAATGATGACTTAAATACAAAATTCTATAAAAATATATAAGGAAGGATGGTGAAACAATGTCTTAAATACAAAATTCTATAAAAATGATTCCAAAATGCTTCAAAAATAAAATAGGAATTAAAAATGATGCCTTAAATTCAAAATTATATAAAAATATATATAGGAATTACAAATGATGCCATAAATACAAAATTCTATAAAATATGTAAGGAATGATGGTGAAACAATGCCTTAAATATAAAATTCTATAAAAATGCACAACAATAATATTAATTTCAAAAAATTTAATGTAAAAACGTTATTCATAACATTAACATGTACAAAATTTATTACCTCATAAAATTAAAAAATATATAAAATATTTATATATTAAAATTCTAAAAAAAATTAATATAACAAACTCATTCATACCGTTAACGTATGCAAATTCAATTAACTCATAATATTCTTAAATAAATAAAATATCTTAAACTACGTTATTTTTGTCTATTCTATGCTACATTATTAAAATATCAATGCCATAACTAACACTACATATACTAAACTTCTAATACAAACACACATAAATTCAATTTTCATTAAAAAAATATATACTTAAAGCTAACACGTCCACCGGACGGGTCTAAAGGCTAGTATATATATATATATATATATATATATATATATATATATATATATATATATATATATATATATATATATATATATATATATACATATATATATATATATATATATATATATATATATATATATATATATATATATATATATATATATATATATATATATATATATATATATACATACATATATATATATATATATATATATATATATATATATATATATATATATATATATATATATATATATATATATATATATATATATATATATATATATATATATATATATATATATAATATATATATATATATATATATATATATATATATATATATATATATATATATATATATATATATATATATGTATGTATATAGAGTGGGTTTATTATAAAACAAATCCTATAATAAAACAAATGAGGTGAAATCTCAGCCCTCGGATCAAAATCACTAATTTTGACAAAAAAAAATGGTGTATTTTTGTAAAAAAAGAAACTTTAGGGGCAATTCTCAAAAAAAAAAACTAAACACGCCTATAACTGATCAAAACACATAGTTCACCGAATAACGCAGTTAAAATCGATCAAAAACACACAATAAAAAACCGCTCATTAAAACACACAGTTAAGGTACTGAAACCGCTCCATAAACACACAGTTAAAGGAGTGAAAACGATAAAAAACACACACTTCTCACAGTGAATCCGATCAAAAAACTCGCATTTCACACTGGAATCATCTTGAATCAGAAAGTTAAGCAGGCAATCAAGATGGTTCGAACCTTTATTGGACTATCTCCGCCTTCTCAGTCTGGTAATAGATTTGTTAATTTTTAAATTACTGTTCAAAGTTTGTTTAAAGATACTTTTTATGCTTGAAAATAAATGCTATTTGTTAAAAATGCAGTTTAATGCACTAGAATTAGACTTTAGTTCATATGAATGATTAGATTAGATGTTGTTCAAAATTTGATTAAAAGTGACTTTTTAAGCTTCAAAATCAATGCTATGTGTTAAAAATGCACTATAATGCTTTAGAATTAGACTAAGGTTCATATAAATGATTTAGGATAGATGTTGTTCAAAATTTGATTAAAAGTGACTTTTTAAGCTTCAAAATCAATGCTATGTGTTAAAAATACACTATAATGCTTTAGAATTAGACTAAGGTTCATATAAATGATTTAGGATAGATGTTGTTCAAAATTTGTTTAAAAATGACTTTTTAAGCTTCAAAATCACTGCTATGTGTTAAAAATGCACTATAATGCTTTAGAATTAGACTAAGGTTCATATGAATGATTTAGGTTAGATGTTATACTAAAATTTGTTTAAAAGTGGCTTTTAATGCTTCAAAATCATTGCTATGTGCTAAAAATTAACTATAATTCTCTAGAATTAGAATTTGGTTCATATGAATGATTTAAGTTAAATGTTGTTCAAAATTTGATTAAATGTAAGTTTATATGTTTGAAAATCAGTATGATGTGTTAAAATGTGTATTCTAATGTTCTAAAATCCGAGTTAGGTTCTTATGAATGTTTCCTGTTAGATGTTGTTTAAAGTTTGCTTAAATGTGAGATATCATGCTTGAAAAACACTATAATATGTTAAAATTTGAACTCTAATGCTCTAAAATACTAGTTAGATTCATATGAATGATTTTAGTTAGCTGTTGTCTAAAGTATGATTAAATGTGAGATTTCATACTTGAAAATCACTGTGATGTGTTAAAATTTGCACTATAATACACCAAAATCCAAGTTATATTGATATGAATGATTTATGTTAACTGTTTTTTATAGTTTCATTAAATGTGAGTTTATATGTTTGAAAATCAGAGTGATGTGTTAAAATTTGTACTCTAATGCTCTAAAATCCAAGTTATGTTGATATGAATGATTTAGGTTAGTTGTTGTCTAAAGTATGATTAAATGGGAGTTTTCATGTTTGAAAATCAATGCGATGTGTTAAAATTTATATTCTAATGTTCTAAAATCAGAGTAAGGTTCATATGTATGTTTTTTGTTAGCTGTTGTTTAAAGTTTGATTAAATGTGATATATCATGCTTGAAAAACACTATAATGTATTAAAATTTGAACTCTAATGCTCTAAAATGCTAGTTTGATTCATTTGAATGATTTTAGTTAGCCGTTGTCTAAAGTATGATTAAATGTGAGATTTCATACTTGAAAATCACTGTGATGTGTTAAAATTTGCACTCTAATGCTCTAAAATCCAAGTTATGTTGATATGAATGATTTATGTTAACTGTTTTTTATAGTTTCATTAAATGTGAGTTTATATGTTTGAAAATCAGAGTGATGTGTTAAAATTTGTACTCTAATGCTCTAAAATCCAACTTATGTTGATATGAATGATTTAGGTTATCTGTTGTCTAAAGTATGATTAAATGGAAGATTTCATACTTAAAAATCACTATGATGTGTTAAAATTTGTATTCTAATGCTATAGAATCCAACTTAGGTTCATATGAATGTTTCCTGTTAGATGTTGTTTAAAGTTTGCTTAAATGTGAGATATCATGCTTGAAAAACACTATAATGTGTTAAAATTTGAACTCTAATGCTCTAAAATACGAGTTAGATTCACATGAATGATTTTAGTTAGCCGTTGTCTAAAGTATGATTAAATGTGAGATTTCATACTTAAAAATCACTATGATGTGTTAAAATTTGTATTCTAATGCTATAGAATCCAAGTTAGGTTCATATGAATGTTTCCTGTTAGATGTTGTTTAAAGTTTGATTAAATGTGAGTTTATATGTTTGAAAATCAGAGTGATGTGTTAAAATTTGTATTCTAATGCTCTTGATTGTGTGTTAGGTTCAAATGAAAGATTTATATAGACTGTCTGTAAATGAATATAGTGTGTGATCTTTTCAGGTATATCTCCATCAGTTAAAAAGACCAATGAGAAAAAAAAATCCAACGGAAAACAGTGATTCGGATTTTGAAGAAAATACTTTCGATAAATATAAGATAGAAAAAAGGAAGATAAGGGGAAAAGGCTTGCAGTAAGAAAAGATTCTGATGTATTTTTTCAGTCAAAAAAGAAGGCAAAAACAAAATATAATATGATTGTTTGTTAAAGAAATTCAACAAAAGAAGCCAAAAAAGGCTGACCAGGAAACCATAAAATACAGAATGTCACCAAGAAATCTCCAAAAGGTCCTAAACAACTTAAGCCCTCAACAAGACAAGCGTGTTCGAGAAATGGGATTTGGTGATTTTCCTAAAAACTTCAACATATATTATATCCCATCAACCTTAGGTCTGTTTTTAGCTACCAATTTTGATTCAGAAACACGCACTCTAGGAATGGGAGATGGTAGGAAGATAAAGTTTACCAAACAACTTGTGCATGATATGCTTGGGATACCAATAGGTGATATCCCTGTTTAAACTCTAAAAGAAAAAAATCTATTAGAGCCTACGACTCAGAGATGGAGAAGAAAGGTGAAGCATATTGTCGGTAATGATAAAAAAATCGGAGTATCTAAATTGGAATCATTTTTGTCTGAATACGAAAAAGCCAATTGGGTATTCGATGTTGGTTTCCTATCACTGTTCTTCTCAATAATCAGAGAAGGTAACAAAGATGGAACGATAAATGAGAGGCTTATTCCATTTATTGGGAATAACACTGATAGGATTGAAAAAATGGATTGGTGCTCATATGTATTAGAATGTTTGGTGGGGGAATGCACCAGTTTTGATTCAAGTAGCACCTTCAGTGGACCATTGGTTTTACTCACAATAAGTACTAATTTAAACTTAAATGCTGTAAATTTTAGTCTTAAATGCAGTAAATTTTTTACTTAAAATGCTGTAAAAATTTACTTTTTAGTTTATTAAATTTTACATAAATTTTCAACAGCTAACTACTAAAATTTTTTTTTGGTGCAGCTTGTGTATTGCAATTCAACTGTGTGTAAAAAGGTAAAGGTCGAAAAAACAGTCCCTGCGTTCAAAGCATGGAATCATCAATTGATGAAAGCTAGAGAATCTGTTGAACTTAAGAAAGGAGGTTTTGGACGTTTAGAAATCGTTGATGGTTTAGAATGGATTGAGCCAAAGAAGAAAGATACCAAAAAAAAAGAAATTAGTGAATTTATCAGGTATGCATAAAATATAAAATAAATATATTCTTGAAATTTTGTTATTATATAATAATTTATTTTGTTGATGTTGTAGAAGATGAAGAAGAGTTTTCAGAAGAAGAACTTGAAGAAGCTAAAGATTTTTCATCTAAAACTTTTAAGGTAATAATTTTGAATGAAATATATGTTACATAAGATGATTTGGTTAAAAAATTAACTAAAATTCAGTAAATTTTCCGGTCTTAAGGCTCACACAATCAGAAAATATTTGATGCATGTGGCTCACTAGGAACAAGCTCGAAAACCTAGTGGGAGCCTTTTGATTCCCCATTTGGGAAGACTCCTTCTTTGTAATGAGGATTGAGAACTCGGTTGTTTGAAAATGATAGTTATGATGTTATTTTTTAAAAGTTATGAAAGTGATTTGGCAAAAAAACAATTTAATGCATTAAACTTTAAATGATTTTTTATATTATAGGGAATGTGCAATACTATAAAAGGTAATCTACAGCAAGCAGTTAAGTTGATGGAAGATTCTGATAGAAAATTGGATCTTGCTTTTAGATACTATCCCGAGTCCAAAAGGTTAAAAAAACTTGTAAATCATAGAAATAAGGTTTTCATGGTTTATTATAAACATAAGCAAGATGATATGGAAGATGAAAATGATGATAGTGAAAAGGGGAATGGAGTTGAGGATGATGAAATTGATGGTAGCGAAGACGGGAATGGAGATGAGGATGATGATATTGATGATGAAACTGACAATGATGATGGATTAGATGATGACGAAGAAGATGACGATGATGATGCATTAGATGATGATAATGATGCAGTAAAGGGAAATGTTGATGATCAACATGATGATGCAGAAAAAGGAAATGTTGAGGATCAACATGATGGTATGTCTATAACCTTCAAATTATATTTTTCTATGTTCTACTAAATTTTTTTTGGTAATAATATAACTACAATGCTATAACATTATTACGTTAATTTGGTAAGGTTTGCAATTTAAAAATTCTAACAATGTAAAAATATGCAGATAATGGCGATGATGAAAAAAAGAATAAAAAAGGTGGTGACGATGTAAATGCGGAAAAGAAAGATGAGCATGATTGTAAAACTGCTGGAGAGGGGCCTCAAAATCTGATTGCAGGGCAAAATATGGGCATTGTACCATTTGATTATACTTATTTCACTCAGACAACTCCTCCAGAAACACAATCTTCAAATGAAACTGATAAAAATGCTCGGATAGCTTATGTCGTAGAAGAACCTTCAGAAGATAGTGATGAAACTTTGTTGAGTTATCTAAACACTAGACTTCCCACAATAGAACCTTTATCACAAACGAAGGAAGACGAAAAAGGATATCAAATCAACAAACGAAGAAAGATTGATGTTGTAGATAATTTGGGTATCTTGGGTGCTAAAGTTGTTGATTTTGATATAGATCAACCAGGGTTGGATGCATTTGATTTGGTTGACAATATGACCGATAATGTTTGGACTTGTACCTCAGATGTTTTTCAAAATCTCAACACTCCTTCCTTTCGTCCTAAATCAAGAAATATGAAATTAAGCCTAGTACGAAACAATGAAGGACATTTTGAGGCAAGAAAAATGGATGAAGGAAATAAAAGTGCCATAGAAAAAAGTGTTGAAGCTCATGAAGTTGCCGAATTGCCTCCAAAAACATCTGTTGAAGCTAATGAAGTGGCTGAAGCAACTGAAATTCTTGAAATTGCTGGAATGGCTTCAATACTTGTTAATGCAGTCCAAAACACAGACACTAAGACGCCAATGTTCACAAGTAGTGTTACAGATAAGAATTTAGAAAAAGGCAAAGAGAAAGTGGTTAGTATTGCAGTTCTAGAACCCTCAAATGAAAGTGATTTTAAAAGGCCTATCAGAAGTATGAAAAGAGGCGCTGAAGTATTAGAAGATGCGGTTTATAGAATAGACTCAAGTGAAAAGTTGTCAGCATATCACGAGAGGAAAATTCATCCAGCCATACCATTTACTGAAGATGAAATAAAGGTTATAGAATACGTATGGAGTAGCAGTTGTCCTGAAGGGTTAGTTTTTACTGCATTAACCTTTAATAAAAGTAACTAAATTGCATATTATAGATATATTTTTTTTTGTTTGTGATTTGGTAAAAAAAAACTGAATTATTTTTATAATGCGCAGGGAATTTATATTCAGTGGATTGGGCGTAATAATTGAATGTATATGGTTCTTGAGTCTTTATCCAAACATCCTAATTTCATCAAATATTCTTGACTTATGGAGTCTTGTTCTGGCGTATGAGGAGACATTCAAATCGAGCGCCTCATTTAACTCAAAATTGTACTGCAGTACAGGAATGCTGGTGAGTTTTTTTGTCTATATATATACTTAAAAAATTGAATTTCTATAGGTTGAAATATTTTATATTTTTTTTGTGATTATATACAGCCTCCCGCTCTGGTTGAACAGAAAATGGATGAAGAACACCTGAGAAAAGTTTTTGATGATAACTTTGAGTTTGTTTTACAGAATTCAAAGAAAACAAATTTGGATAACATTAGTATGGTAAGTCATAAATAACACATCTATTACTAATACTATTTAAAAATTATTTACAGCATTACAGTTAAATTTTTACAGCATTACTATGTTTTAGTTAATAATTTTTTATTGAATTATCTACAGGTTACGATTCCTTGCATTCAGATGATAGGTGTTGTAAACCATTACTATTTATTATGCTTCAATATGATATCTGCTGAAATAGAAATCATGGACAACCTTGATGATGATTCTGAGGATCTTGATGACAGATATGGCCCTTATGTAACACCCCCATTTTCACAAGGCAGCGGAATATCAACATTGGGCGTTACTTCATAGCACATCACACACAGTCATAGAAAACGACCTCAAAAGAGACGTTTTATAAAATAAACCATTCGATAATTTTATTAAATCAGAGTTAACTAAAAAGAGGTCCCACCAATTTATACAAACCTTAAGAAAAAAATAAAGATTTGTCAAATGTATCGAATGGAAATTGTTTGTTTTGCCTTTACTTTATCCAGCGCAGCTCCAGCTCCAGCTGCTCTTAAACCTATACACCTGAGAATACATGCTAAATTGTCAACACAACGGTTGAGTGAATTCATAGGTTTTTAAATAAACAATAATGGGTTTTAAATAAATCACAAAGCTTTTGAACACAAGAATCTCATCCACTGTCAATATTGTAACACATACAATACTCAAAGTTCGCGCTATTCTACTAAGCCATGACACCGAAGCCTTAAGTATAATAATGCCCTAGTTAGGTATCTTGCCAAATACCCCCTTACTTCTAATACAACACACCTGGCTGAGCCTCCAACCCACAAGTGCGACCTGCCCAGGTGGGGGCCATCCCCGATGGATCCATCCGTCTGTACCAGCGCCTACCCATCAAGGGTAGTTAACGGTTCATGGGTTTATAGGGACTTTCCAAATTTTGGCAATACAGCACTTAGCAAATAGCGGTTCACAATCAATATAATCAACGCTTGTGTTCATCTTTCAAAAGCATTTAATCAAGTATCTTGTATTCATTTACAACAACTTGTATTCGTTCAAAGCATATAGTCAAACTTCACATGTTTATTCATAAACATGTATCCTCTCAAAACTATATATATAGACAACGTATATTTTATACCAAGAGCATGTATTCCCCCTCGCGGGTTTATAAACACATATAAAGCAGTAAAAGCGAGGCTATGAACTCACCTGATATATCCGTTACACGTTTATCGAGGACAAAACACCCAATAGTCGACACACGACTTCACGAGATATCAATCGCTCATTGATCAAGAATGAGATGCCCATCGGTCGACATATGACCGAACGAGACCTATAATGAAGAGACGCGTCTTAGGCTCGAGTCTATACGTAAGCCATACATATATGTAAATAGTTCACTTTAGTAAGTTTGGACATTGTATAAGTTTTGTAAAACTTTTCGTAAGACTTTTAGAACAATTTATCATATAAAATCTCATTATGACCATTAAGCTCATTAAAGCCCATAAGTGGCCCATTACAAGTTATTATGACTTTAGTCCATTTAGATCTCAGTATTAAACTCTAAACATGTTATAAATCTCAGGCCCAATAATGGCCTAATAGCCATTATAAGTGTATGTTGGGCTTTTATGGCCCAAAACCAGTTTATAAGCTTTATGTGTTCTAAAACGCCTCCAAACGTTGTCGACTTAATATCTCACATTGGTCGGGTCTTGGGATCTCTAAATATTAGTATAAAACTGAGTCTAAAACTCTACACAAGTGGGTCATACCACTTTGGGTTTTATAAAAATCGTCACGTTAAACGTTAATTTAATATAGTCCAATTTTTTACAGTTTCTCGACATGCCTCGTAGATTAGATCATTTCTCCTAAACCATAAATAATATAGATGAGTTATTTTTACCAAAGTCATTATTAACTTATGTGGTTTACTTATTATAAGTTCAATTGCCCCTAATTTATATTTATCATAAATCATTTACCCATTTTATCACTTAAAAGAGTTGGCTGTCATTCGCAGCCAACTTTGTTTCTACCGTTTCGGCCGCCATTTCTAAACCGTAATGAATTGATAAACTATCCAACTGATTCTAGTTCCTCATATTTTTATCTACAATCTATAGTTTTACCTTTTTCAATGGTTCTGAGTTCTTATTAGAGTTTTCAGTCGGTTTATACAGCATGTTCAGATTTGGTACTTTTTACCGTTTCGATAATATCTAATTCATCGGGTATCGTCACGGGACGAGCGACCCGGACAAATCACCACAAAACACAGGGCTATCCTGCTATATTTTTATCTAATGACAATAACCTACTGAGTTTCCACAAGTCTTACGTTTTTTCCACTGATTTATAATCAAAGTTATCACAACTTGCTTAAGGCTTGTTCTAACTTGCTTTTAGTGTGAAAACTCATATACAATGTCCAAAAATTCAAAATAAGCTATTACAAAGCTTAATTTCAGTATGTAAATGATAATTACATATTTATTATGAGTATCAAAATAATAAATACAAATACATAATAAAAGTACACAAAAGAAATCAAAAGAAGTGAGTAGAAAACCTTCAATAATGAAGTATAAAAATCTTATCAGTTGATCACTATCACCAAGCTTCTAAGATTAATCCAATGACTACTTTACCATTAGGTTTTCACCAAGCTAGAAACCTTCCATTTTGTCTCTTATCTCAGCTCCAATTACAACCAAAATCACTTTGGTTAAGCTTGATTTTACCAAGAAAATACCAACACCTTGTAGCTACTAGTAGACTTAACATACCATCACTAGTAATTTAGGAATAAAAAGTTGTAGAAATTTGATTTGTGTTGGTTATTTGGTCTCGGCAAGGAGAAATAAACCAAAAGAGACACAAAGCTTTGCAAGTATGATAAGAGTGAGATTAAAAAAATGGACTTTAAATATATGGTAAAACCAAGACATACCTCTAAAATGCCATCTGTTGGTGTTGGTTGAGTAGACACGCCACCTCAAGTAATGAGGTGGTAGTTTATGCTTTAATTGTTAACTTATATAGTGTGTAGTGTTAGATTGGTTAATTAGAGGTATTATCGAAGACTAATATTTTAAAAGTTACGCGATTTGAAAGATACGTGTAGAACATGAAAAAAAATAAACGCTCAATATGAAATAAAAACGTCGACATTCGGAGAACATTTATATTTCGATAAATAAACGAGGGCTTATAATTTAATAAATGTTAACGCGTCGTAAAAACGAACGACGTCTAACGGTTTAACAAAATTTACGAATAATGCTCGTAAAATGAGAAATTAAAACGACGACAATAGAAAATATTTCTATGTCATAACGAAAATGTTCACGGTCGATGACAGACATAAACTTGTCAATAAATAATAAATGACACGTATATGATACGTTAATGCCCTAACCTAGTCGGTTAGCCGAGAATTCAATATTATTCGTCGAACGAACATGACAAATAAAAGGCGAGTAATAAATATTGGTCCGAATATTAAAGGAAAGATTAGAGCTCGGTCTAAATGTTGATTTTAAAGTACGGGTTATTACACCTTATGCCATAACAATGGTAATTTTTTGATTTATGAATCTCATTTGGCTAAATAGATATGTATTAATAAATACTAGTTTTTTTTTATAAATTATTAGCTTTTTATAACCTTCAAAATTTTGTTATAAATTATTTTTTAGATATAACAGGTAATTTTTTTAATTGCATTACATATTATTTTACAGCATTAACAGCAATCTTGTATTTTTTCACAGATCAAATTATTCATTGCTTACCTAGAAAGTGTAAATCATCCAAAACATGCTGCATTCATGAAGGCCGTCCCAAGAGTCTTGAAGATGACTTGGAGGACAAAAAAAATGCCGTCGACTGTGGTCTATTTGCTATGAGGCATATGGAGATGTACGTCGGTAAAGAAATATGGTAAATGACAATGCCAAATGAAAATAGATATCAAAAATCAACTATTCACACTCTCAGAACAAAGTACTTAGCAAAGATTCTGCTGTTGCCTTGTAACCTTTGGAGAAATGAGTTACTCAAAGCGGCGGACCAACATTGGAAGAAGCAACAAAAGAAACAAAAGATTATAAGTGGTTTCAATGTGAAAGTTAATATTAGGCTCATGAGAAAGTTTGAAGCAAGAATAAAGAAGGAAGTCCTTGAATGAAGTTTAATGAAATTATGTATAAACTTTTGAAGAATTTTATTATGTAAAGTTTACCTAAAACATAAAGTTTGTTTCTGTTGTAAATTTATTTCAGCTTGGCCTAAGTACATTGTAAATGCCACTCTATTTACCTAATATTTATTTTGGTTATCCTCTCCTGTAATGCAGTAATTAACCTTTATGATTTGGTAAACTTCTAATGGAAATAAGAAGATTTTTAAGCATTATACCTTTATATTTAATATTTTTTTAAAGATATCTGATAAAATGGTATATTGATTTGATAAAATATGATAAATTTATATATTGATTTGCTAAAGTATGATAAAGTTGTATATTGATTTGGTAAAATATGATAAAGTTGTATATTGATTTGGTAAATATTAGTTATAACCTTTCTAGAATGTCTCATTTATGATGAATAAACGACCACCTACGTATTAATCTGTTAAAATTAAATATTGATTTGGAAAAATCTATTAAAATTGTATATTGATTTGGTATATATTACAAACGTTAGGGGCAAACTAGTAAATAACCAACCGAGAGCGTTTCATTTATGGTGAATAAACAGCCACGTATCTCTTATATTCACCACTTACTAAAAATATCTCCAATATTTCTCTCTCCCCAAGTTTACACACAATAGATCAAAACAAGATCAAAACCAGATCGATGCATAAAATTTGAAATGCATCAATCCAAAAAGATGGTGAATAACAATCTGAAATCCTGTACTCCTCCTCGTAAGCAAATTAATACCTCTATTTATTTATTTTCGATATTATTTATGTTTATAACAATCTGATTCCAACTATCATTTCATCTATCTAGAAAATAAGAAAAGTGTTAGGCTGATGATAAAACAAAGAGTAGATTATGGAAACAGTAAAAAAAAGTCGCCGGAAAAATCTATAACTATATCAAGCAGTAAGTGATTTATTCTACATCTTTATTTCAAGGCGATGTGTTAAATTTGAGTTTTCATGCTTGAAAATAACTGAAATTTGTTAAAATTTGTACTGTAATGCTCTAAAATCCAAGTTAGGTTGATATTAATGAATTAGGTTACACATTGTAAATATTTTGTATAAATGATTGTTTATATGCTTGAAAATCAGTTTGATGTGATTAAATTTATACTCTAATGCTCTAGAATGTGATTTATGTTCATATGAATGGTTTATGTTAGCCATTGTCTAAATTATGATTAAATGTGAGTTTTCATGCTTGAAAAACACTATAATGTGTTAAAATTTGAACTCTAATGCTCTAAAATGCTAGTTAGATTCATATGAATGAATTAGATTACACATTGTAAATATTTTGTATAAATGATTGTTTATATGCTTAAAAATTAGTTTGATGTGATTAAAATTATACTCTAATGCTCTAGAATGTGATTTAGGTTCATTTGAATGGTTTATGTTAGCCATTGTCTAAAGTATGATTAAATGTGAGTTATCATGCTTGAAAAACACTATAATGTGTTAAAATTTGAAGTCTAATGCTCTAAAATGCTAGTTAGATTCATATGAATGATTTAAGTTAGCCGTTGTCTAAAGTATGATTAAATGTGAGATTTCATACTTGAAAATCACTGTGATGTGTTAAAATTTGCACTCTAATGCTCTAAAATCCAAGTTATATTGATATGAATAATTTAGGTTAGCTGTTGCCTAAATTATGATTAAATGTGAGTTTTCATGCTTGAAAATCACTACGATGTGTTAAAATTTGTACTATAATGTTCTAAAATCCGAGTTAGGTACATATGAATGAATTAGGTTACAAATTGTTCATAAATATTGATAAAATGATTGTTTATATGCTTGAAAATCAGTTTGATGCGATTAAAATTATACTCTAATGCTCTAGAATGTGATTTAGGTTCATTTGAATGGTTTATGTTAGCCATTGTCTAAAGTATGATTAAATGTGAGTTATCATGCTTGAAAAACACTATAATGTGTTAAAATTTGAACTCTAATGCTCTAAAATGCTAGTTAGATTCATATGAATGACTTAAGTTAGCCGTTGTCTAAAGTATGATTAAATGTGAGTTTTCATGCTTGAAAATCACTACGATGTGTTAAAATTTGTACTATAATGTTCTCAAATCCGAGTTAGGTACATATGAATGAATTAGGTTACAAATTGTTCATAAATATTGATAAAATAATTGTTTATATGCTTGAAAATCAGTTTGATGTGATTAAAATTATACTCTAATGCTCTAGAATGTGATTTAGGTTCATTTGAATGGTTTATGTTAGCCATTGTCTAAAGTATGATTAAATGTGAGTTATCATGCTTGAAAAACACTATAATGTGTTAAAATTTGAACTCTAATGCTCTAAAATGCTAGTTAGATTCATATGAATGACTTAAGTTAGCCGTTGTCGAAAGTATGATTAAATGTGAGATTTCATACTTGAAAATCACTGTGATGTGTTAAAATTTGCACTCTAATGCTCTAAAATCCAAGTTATGATGATATGAATGATTTAGGTTAGCTGTTGCCTAAATTATGATTAAATGTGAGTTTTCATGCATGATAATCACTACGATGTGTTAAAATTTGTAGTATAATGTTCTAAAATCCGAGTTAGGAACATATGAATGAATTAGGTTACAAATTGTTCATAAATATTGATAAAATGATTGTTTATATGCTTGAAAATCAGTTTGATGTGATTAATATTATACTCTAATGCTCTAGAATGTGATTTAGGTTCATTTGAATGGTTTATGTTAGCCATTGTCTAAAGTATGATTAAATGTGAGTTATCATGCTTGAAAAACACTATAATGTGTTAAAATTTGAATTCTAATGCTCTAAAATGCTAGTTAGATTCATATGAATGATTTAAGTTAGCCGTTCTCTAAAGTATGATTAAATGTGAGATTTCATACTTGCAAATCACTGTGATGTGTTAAAATTTGCACTCTAATGCTCTAAAATCCAAGTTATGATTATATGAATGATTTAGGTTAGCTGTTGCCTAAATTATGATTAAATGTGAGTTTTCATGCTTGATAATCACTACGATGTGTTAAAATTTGTACTATAATGTTCTAAAATCCGAGTTAGGAACATATGAATGAATTAGGTTACAAATTGTTCATAAATATTGATAAAATGATTGTTTATATGCTTGAAAATTAGTTTGATGTGATTAAAATTATACTCTAATGCTCTAGATTGTGATTTAGGTTCATTTGAATGGTTTATGTTAGCCATTGTCTAAAGTATGATTAAATGTGAGTTATCATGCTTGAAAAACACTATAATGTGTTAAAATTTGAACTCTAATGCTCTAAAATGCTAGTTAGATTCATATGAATGATTTAAGTTAGCCGTTCTCTAAAGTATGGTTAAATGTGAGATTTCATACTTGAAAATTACTGTGATGTGTTAAAATTTGCACTCTAATGCTCTAAAATTCGAGTTAGGTACATATGAATGAATTAGGTTACAAATTGTTCATAAATATTGATAAAATGATTGTTTATATGCTTGAAAATCAGTTTGATGTGATTAAATTTATACTCTAATGCTCTAGAATGTGATTTAGGTTCATTTGAATGGTTTATGTTAGCCATTGTCTAAAGTATGATTAAATGTGAGTTATCATGCTTGAAAATCACTGCGACGTTTTAAAATTTGTACTCTAATGTTGTATATGAATGTCTTATGTTAGATATTGTTCAAATTTTGATTAAATGATTGTTTATATGCTTAAAAATCAGTGTCATGTGTTAAAATTTGAACTCTAATGCTCTATATTCCGAGTTACGTTTGTATGCATTATTAAGGTTGGCTGTTGTCCAATATTTGATTAAATGTGACTTTTAATGTTTGAAAATCACTGCGATGTGTTAATATTTTACTGTATGAATATATGAAATGGACGTGTAATGATTCATTAAATTCTTAAAAGTTGGATAACATTGTTAATTATTTACAGGTAAAAGCAATGAAAGACTCTCAGAACCAGAGGGATTTAATACAAATGAAGTATCTTCCAAACGAAAAAAAATATGTGCTAAAAACAAAGTTACTGGTAAAAGAGCAGCTGTTGATGACATCCCAACTGATGAAGGAAGAAGCCAAAACAAAAAAAAAAGAAAAAGGTTGCAGCAGTTGATATTCCAGATTCAACTGAGGTACTTGTCGATGCTGAACAAATTCAATCAGACAATGTTTATACATCAAAGACATATGCTCCAACTGCTATGGTAGAGAAGGTAGTGGTAGAGAAGGTAGCTGAAAAAGGTAAGATGATGAAAAATCGGAGGATTAATGCGAAGAAAGTGGTAGAGAAGGTAGCTGAAAAAGAAGTTGCTGAAAAAGAAATTGCTAAAAAAGGCAAAGCAGTCAATATTACAGTTTCAACTGAGGTACTTGATGATGCTGAACAATTTCAATCAGAAAATGTTGAGACATCAAAGACAGATGCTCCAACTGCTGTGATAGGGAAGGAAGTTGTAGAGAAGGTAGCTGAAAAAGGTAAGATGATGAGAATCCGGAGGATTAAATCGAAGAAAGTGGTACAGAATGTGGATGGAAAAGAAGATGCTGAAAAAAAAGTTTCTAAAAAAGGCAAAGCATTATTTCCCAATATCGTCGCAAGAATTTCAGTGCGTCATTTGAACCTTTGCTGCTTCCATAGTAGTATTGGCGGTATGTTTTTTACAACATTAACTAATAATGTATTATTTCTTAAATATGTTGCAATAAATTTTGAAATATAATGCTAATATATATTTTTTCTTTTTTAGCTTATATACTGCAGTTCAACAGATTCGCTTGATCTAAAAGTGGAAAGAACATCACCTGTATTCAAAGGTTGGAGTACAGACTTGCTAAAAAAAAGAGAAGCACAAGAAATAAGGAGTGGAGGCTTTGGTAAACTTCCTATATTCAAAGTATTTGAATATATTCAACCACCAAAGATCAAATTGAAGAAAAGGAAAGAACGAAATAATCTACCAGGTAAGTTATAATCTTATATTAAAAAAATATAGATATATGGAATCATATGATGATTTCTAATATTAGGAATGATCATTGTGTTAACAGAGGGTGGAAGTACTAGCCGAGA